>PVJO010000338.1:0-200665 GCA_004026905.1 Hystrix cristata
TTTGTACTGGGGACCGAACTCTGGGCCTTGTGCTTGCTAAGCCAGCCCTCTAACCACTGAGCTAAATCCCCAGCCCCCCAAAATCAAATTTCTTAAATTGGCTGTTTAGTTGCTTAAATTGGCTATAAAAAAAAAAAGAATTATGGGGCTGGGGACTTAGCTCAGTGGTTAGAGTGCTTGCCTTGTAAGCACAAGGCCCTGAGTTCAATCCCCAGTACAAAAAATAAATAAATAAAAAGAATTATGGAGACTGGCGTAATGGCACATGCCTGTAATCTCAGTACTCTGGGATGCTGAGGCAGGAGGATCACAAGTTTGAGGCCAGCCTGGGCAACTTAGTGACTTAACAAGATCTTGTTTTAAAATAAAAAGTAAGAAAGGGCTGGGGATGTAGCTCAGTGTGAGTGCCCTGGGTTCCATCCCTAGTACCACCAAAAAAAAAATTTGTCGTGTATTGTGGTGCACACCTATAATATCAGCTACTTGAGAAGTTGAGGCAGGAGGATCACAAGTTCGAGGCCAGCCAAGGCAACTTAGGGAGACCCGCATCTCAAAATAAAAAATAAAAAGAGCTGGAGCTGGAACTCAGTAGTAGAGCACCGCTGCGACTGGGGATCGTGGGGATCCCTTGGAGGGGTTGAGAAGGACAACCTATTGAGGCAGGGCCTGTGGATCCTCCTCACCCTGGCCCAACACCTTCATGTTTATGTCATCTCACTTACCCAGCCCCCAGAGGCCTCAGGATTTATACTTTGTGCTGATCATTCGTGTGACTGTTTGAGAGGAACCAGTACATAGTTCTTGTATCCATTCATCAGTTTGTCAGCCGGGGGTGTGGCTTAGTGGTAAGCATCTGCCTAGCATGAACAAGGCCCTGGATTCCTTCCAAGCACCACAAAAACAAAGGCATCAGGTGTTTATTGAGCACCTGCTACATTGCCAGCTACTGTGCTGTGTGCTGGGATAGAGAGGGGGACGAGGCAGATGTTACCCAGGATGGGAGAAGTGCCTCCTGAATAAAGAACAATTGTAGAAGGAGGTGGTGTCATTTGGGGGTGGTGCTGAGTGGGGAGTCCAGGACATTGAGGAGCCTGTGGTAGGAAGGCCCTTGGAGGAAGTGGTATCACGGCAGGTGGTGCATGCTGTGGGTGGAGCATTGCCTGAGGAGGATGGAAATGCTGACGAGCAGAGGTTGGGGGACAGCCTGGCAGCTCCTTGCTATTGGGGTGGGCGCCAGCCTGTGGGTGGCTGCCCTATAGGTGTTTCCTACTGGTATTTGGTTCCACCTCTGTCCCTAAAAGGTGAGGGTTATTTTCTCATTTCACATGTGAGGAAACAGAGACTCAGAGATGTGGCTCAGCTTGCCTGTGGTCACACAGCAAACCAGTGACAGGATTGGAGAGTGGGTTTTTCTGACCCCAGAGTTTCATCCATCTGACTCTCCTATCCATTCACCACCCACCCACCCACCCATCCATCCATCCACCCCATCCACCCCTCTATCCATCTATCCATTCATCTATTGATTCACCATCTATTGATTCATCCACCTGTCAGTCCACTCATCCATACATCCATCTAGCCATTGATTTATCCATTGTCAATTCACTCATCCGTCCACCCATCATCCATCCATCTGGCAGGTATATCTTGCCTGCCAGGATGTGGAAGACTAGTGCTTAACAGGTCTGAAGTGGAGTTGAGATGGGTGAGAGGCTGGGAAGCAGGACCCAGGAATGGCAAAAGTCTCGGTGACAGACCGGGAATCTCCGCATGTTTCTGGGTCTGCCTGCAAGCTGTGTTCTCCCTGGGCTGCCCCTGGCTGGGCCTCTGTACCTGCTCCCGCCCCTCCCTCCTGGCTGCGTCAGACCAGTGCTCTGGGTGCACCTAGCGGTGTGCTGCATCCCATCACACAGGAGGGACCGGGCCCAGACTGGCCAGGGACCAGGCCAGATCAGGTGTGGAAGGGCCATGCCTGAGCTGCGGTAGCCTCCTGTCCTCACTGGAGGCGACGCCCAAGAGCCAGCACAGTCTAGCTGTGTCCATCCCCACCCTGCGTCTGGGCCAGAAGTTTGCCCACGTGTGCCTGTGTGCCCGTGAGTTGGGTCTTGTTGCTGCCTGGAATGAGGGGCCTCCATTGCTGGCTTTAGATGGCTGGGCAGCTGCTGTCACTGTCCTAGGCCAGCGGTGCTTTCCGAGCACCCTGGGGCCAAACCTATGGCCCAGTGATTCTCAATCGTGGGCCTGTCCTAGCTCGGCCCTCTACCGGGTAAGGGTGACCCTGCGCTGGTCTCACCCGCAGGCGCTGTCAGGGTGCTGGGAGCCTTTAGACAGCAGTCTGTGCCTTTGGGTAGCTCGGCGACATTCTTCTCATTCTGGAGCCCTGCTCCCTGGAGTCCTGTCAGATCGCCTCCCTGTAGAAGGAGTTTTGTTTTTTGTCATCAGAGGCCAGCTGAGTCTCCAAAGCATATACCAGTTTGATTTGCTCAAATTAGGAATGCTTCTTTCCCATCTCCTTTTGCAGTACTGGGGATTGAACCCAAGGCTTTTGCATTGCGCTACATCCCCAGTCCTTTTTTAATTTTTTTACTTTGCGTCAGGGTTTTGCTACGTTGCCCAGGTGGGCTTCAGCTTGGGATCCTCCTGCCTCAGCCTCCCAGAATGCTCGGATGACAGGTGTGCACCACCACACCTGGCCAAGATGCTTTTTTTTTTTGACTTATTTTTTTTTTTTTTGTGGTGCTGGGGATGGAATCCAGGGACTTGTACTCACCAGGCAAGTGCTCACCACTGAACTGTAACCCCAGCCCTATGGGTGATTTTATTTTCCAGCACTTCTAACTCAGCTCACATTGGCTAAAGGAGAATTATGTTCCATACCCCTGGGGTCCGTCTCTGCACAGCCCTTAAGTTTCTGACTCTAGTTCTCGGTCCCCTTTCTCCTTTGTCACAGCGACTTGGGTATAGAGGTGGCCCCAGGCAGGGCACATGCTTCTGTAAATGGCTACAAGGCAAATATTTGCAGCTCCTGTGACCACACAGAGGCAGCCAGAGAAGATGTTAACTAAATGGATGTGGCTGTGTGCCAATAAGGCTTTATTCATGGACACCTACATGTGAACTTCATACCTTTTCTGTCTCATAAAATATTCTTTTGATTTTTTTTTTTTTTTTTTTTTTTTTTTTTTTTTTTTTTTTTTTGTGGTGCCGGGGATCGAACTCAGGTCCTTGTGCTTCCTAGGCAAGCACTCTAATCACTGAGCTAAATCCCCAGCCCCTTTTGATTTTTTTTTTTTAAACTTGAAAATTTAAAGCCGTTGTCACATCATAGACCATAGTAAAAAAATAGACGGGAAAGGCTGGACTGGGCCTGTGGGCTGTAGTTCCCTGAGCCTCTCTTAGCGCTCTGAGCGTGCACCTTCCCATCGGCAGACCCCTCATAGAATGGGCAGGACCTGTTTTCAGTCGGGGCTGCCGCGGCCCGCGTGTTGCCAGCGTGTTCAGGGCGCAGCCCGCGTGTTCGGGGCAGCGCCGAGAGATGGTGAAGCAGGGCAGGCCCATGGCGCGCATGGCATCCCAGGAGCCCGCCGCAGCAGGGACGTGGCAGCAGGGACATGGGTGCACCAGCTGTGCCCCAGAAGTGCTTTCTGCCCTTGCAGGGGACAACGTCCGGGAGTTCTTACTGAGCCTCCGGCACTTCCGGATCTTCATCGCCTTGTGGAACGTCTGCATGATGTTCTGCATGATTGTGTAAGTCGAGCCCGCCCACAGGCCTCCCCTACTGCCACCCAAGGAGCCGTTCTCTGTCCCTGCACTGTGCGCCTCTGCATTGTTCTGCTTCCGAAACAAGAACTGTCCCATGGGTGAGGAGCTGGGGCCCGGTGGGCGGAGCGCAGCTGATTGGAGCGGCACCCTCTGGCCCGCTGTGCCTGGCATCTGCCCTGAGCTTTGTCCCCTCACCGCCTGCTGAGGTGGAAACAGCCCGGCCGGCGAGCATACCAGCACTGGCATCCTCAGAACTGATCTCTGTTTGCCTGGCCACCTTTTTTCAGGAGGCTGAAAAAATCCACACAGCTTGCTTTTCCTTCCAGCGTTGGATCCTCAGGTCTAATCACCCCGAGAATAAACCATGAGGCCCGTGGTAATACACTCGGAGTAAACACTACGAGGCTGGGTAGGGTACGGCCATCCACCCCTGTATCCTGATATAATGGAGCCGAGGCAGGAAGATCAGCATGAGTCTGAGGGCAGCCTGGGCTACATTGTCAGTTGAAGGCCAGATTGAACTGCATATTGAGACCCTGTCTTGAAAAATAAAATATGTTACCAAGATGTATCATGTACAGGTACAAAATAACCATGTTGATTATGATCATTATGTATGCAATGTACCAATACATGTTCTTGGTAAAAAATAATAAAAAAAATTAAAAAAAAAAAAAAAAAGAAAAATAAAATATGCCCTTTTTTTTTTTTTTTTTTTTTCCCCAGTGCTGGGAATTAAACTCAGGGCCTTGTGCTTGCAAGGCAAACACTCTAACCACTGAGCTAAATCCCCAGCTCAGAAAAATAAAATAAAAGCAAACGAAGCAATCATGGAGGGCCTCCCATTTGCAGAGGCAGCCAGGGAAAGAAAGGCTCTCTAGCCACCTGCCCTTTAAACCAAGACCAAAGGGTTGGAGGGGACTATTGTTTGCAGAGCTGGATAAAGCACAGGGCAGCACGTGCCAAGGTCCTGGGGCAGGAAGAGCTCCCTGTGTTTGCTTTGTCCTGTTCAGAGCATCTACTTCATCACCCTGTCCTGTCCATCTGGCTTCCTTCACTGTCTCTGCTGGCCTGTGATCAGGCTGGCAGCCTGGGCTCTGTGACCACCCAGTTTAGTCCCTAGTCCAGCGTCCTGCTCTCCTTTCTGGGAGCAGATGCCCACTGGGTTCTTCGATGTCCCTGGTGCAGTGGAGTTCCGGGTCTTGGTTGCAGCATAATCTCTGGGGCCTGGAGCCAGATCTGCCTGCTTCCAGCTTTTTGCATGGTTTCTTTGTTGTGAGGCCACAGAGGCGACTGGCTGCTTTTGCTCCCAGTGGTTCTACTGGGGGCCCTGTGAGACGCCGGCCTGTGGAGCCTGAACTCCGTCTGTGGCCCTTTGCAGAGAAAGTGTGCGGAGGCCTGAGAGAGGCCAGCCCTTCCCCTGGGGGAGGTGGGTGAGGGAGGAGTCTCAGGAGAGGGCTATTAGACAGGCAGGGTGACACAGTCCTGTCATCCTGGCACTTGGGAGGGTGAGGAAGGAGGATGGCAAGTTCAAGCCACCCTGGGCAGCTTAGACCCTGATTCAAAAAGAAAAATAGAAAGGGGTAGGGATGCAGCTTTGGGGAAGGCCCTGGGTTCGTCCCTGTACAAAAGGAGTCTCTAGGGGGCGGAGTGGTTTTCCCAGGGTATTAAAACACTGGTAATCACCTAAATACCCACAAACAGAGTCCGGTAAGCTGAAGGACGCTGTGTGGCCACCTGTCAGGATGCCCTTGCTGACACAGCGTCAGAAGGTTCTGTCTGCAGGTGGAAATGCTGTCAAAGCAAAGCTGGTTGGATGCCATCTGTGCAGTCTGACCTCAGTGGGATGAATTGCTCATAGGGAACATTAAATAAAGGAGCTGGGCACGGTGGCGCACACCTTTTATCCCAGAGCTCCGGGAGGCTGAGGCAGGAGGACCCGGGGTTCAAGTCCAGCCTGGTCAACTCGGCAAGGCCCTGTCTCAGAATAAAGGGCTGGGTTGGAGCTCAGTGTGAGGTCCTGGGTTCCAGCCGCAGCACCACAGACATGCAGGAGAGAAAGAGAAGCTCTCCTCGCCTGCGCCTCCGGAGGTGGCTGGGCTGAGCTGCCTTGGCCGTGTTAGGAAGTGACCAGCAGTTGAGGGGCGGAGCAGCACCCTGCTGTCTGCGGCCTGCCCCTGCACACCGAAGCATTGTAATCTGGCGGCGCGTTGGACAGGCCTTGTGTTCACTCGCTTCTGGCTGCAGAGATGGAGTGGTCTTTCTTTTTGGCTCTTGGGATAATGATGGGCATGCTCATGCACAATCTTTAATTCTGGTTCTTTGAGACAGAGTCTCGCCATGAGTCCAGGCTGGTCTCGAACTCACAGCAGTCCTCCTGCCTCAGCCTCCACGCCTGTGCTGGTCTCCTGATCATAGCCATCCTGGTGTGTGTGAAGGTTCTGATTTATATTTCCCTGACAGTGAACCATGTTGATGAACGTCTTTTCACATTATTGGCCATTTTTACAATTCTTTTTGAGAAATGTCTGTTCAGACCCTTTTCCCATTTAGTTGGGCTGTACTGAGTTGAAAGAGACCCTGTTTTGGTCTGGTCTTAGTCTCTCATCAGACATGTTCTGTAAACATTTCTTCCCTTTCTTTTCTTTTTGTTGTGCTGGGAACAGGACCCAGAGCCTGGTGCATGTTACACCCCAAGCCCTTTTTGATTACTTTTTGATGGCATCGCTTGAAGCACCAAAGTGTTAATTTGGATAAAAGTTTGGTTTATCTGGTTGTTCGTCTGTTATTTGCACTTTTGGTCTCATACCTAATAATGACTAGCTGACCAAGGTCATAAAGCTATACACTCCAGCTTCTTCCGAGACATGTGGTGGCTTTGCTTCTAGTTGAGCCTGTGGTCCATTCTGAGTCAGTTTCTATAGATAGTGTGAGATGGGGTCCAGCTCCTCTCCTTTGTGTGTGTAGATCCATGTTCCTGCACCTGTTGCTCTTCAAAATAGCTGTTTTCTTTTGGACTCCGTGAGATTTCTGATCTGCTACACGATGACAGAGAAGCCTCACGCCATGTATTCGGTGGCTCCGATGTCCCCCAGAGGCTGTGTCATAGTGTATAGACCCAGGCCCAGGACCGATGGGCAGTGGTGTAGTCCAAGGGCTTTGTTGCTCCAGAGTTTTTTTTTAAAGAACAGAATGACCTGTGGCAATCTGTTTATTTACGATGTGTTTTTAGTCAGGAAAGTCACCCTTGACTGCAGGGGCGGAGAATGGACTACAGTGTCACAGATTCGTATGAGGTACTTTGGCCCCGTGTGTCCAGGGCCCCTTCAGACCCCAGATTCCGTAGATGCCCAAGTCCCTTCTGTAAGAGGGGACAGGACTTGGTAGGACCCTGTGTATACCCTCCTGTGTTTGGTAAATCATTGCGCAGTTGCTTGTAACACCTAACGCAGTGGAAATATGATGGGAATGATTGTTTTGTTTTGTTTTGAGACAGGGTCTGGTTGTGTAGTTCAGGCTGGCCTTAAACTCGCAGTGATCCTTCTGCCTCAGCTTCTTGTGTTCTGGGATCACAGGTTTGTGTTACCACACCTGGCTTTACGCACACTTTTTTTTTTTCCTCGTTCGGTGCTGGGGATTGAATCAGGACCTTGGGAGTGCTAAGCAAGCGCTCTACCATTTGAGCTAAATCCCCAGCCTCTATGTACTCTTTTTTTTTTTTTTTTTTTTTTTTTTTGAGACAGTGTCTGGCTGTGTAGCCCAGGCTGGCTTTAAACTCATAGCAGTCCTCCTGCCTCAGCCTCCGGAGTGCTGGGATTACAGGTGTGTGCCACCACACCCGGCTCCATGCTTCTTTTTAGAATCAGGAAATTATGTAATCTGAGTCAGCCCCGCCCGTCGGCTCCCGGCGCTCCTGGCCCTTGGTCACTGTTGGCTTCTGACTTTCGCAGGCTGTTTGGCTCCTGAGACCCGGAGGCAGCGCCGGAACTCACCTGCCTGGATGTGGAATCTCCCTTTCTCCGTTCCTGCTGACCTCAAGGACTCAAGGACATTCTTAAAGCAAACCCGGGACCATCCTGGGAAGCCCGAGCCTGGGGTGGGCGGAGCCATTTCCTCGAGCCGCTCCCCAGACTGGACACACTTCAAGGCTGTGCCTGATGGTTTAGGGCGGCTTGCTTGCTGGGCAGCCGGGAGTGCGGCCAGCCTTGCCCAAGAGCTCCGCTTCGGGGAGCTCCTTAGTTGGTTATAATAACCTCCTTCCCGTCCAAATCATTCTGATTTTTATGAATCACGGGAGGACCTGAGCAGCGGGGCGGGCCTGTGGTGGAAGCAGCCTCTGTGTGCGTAGGTGAGTCGGCCAACCGTTGGGTATGCTGGTGCCTGGACGGCTGCGTGGCCTCCGCACCCTCCCACCTGATGGCCAGGTGTGCCCGGCCAAGCAGCGCCTGAGTGTTGCTGGCTTCTGAGGAAGGATGCACAGGATGGTTGAGGGGGTGGGGGGGGCTCAAAAACTGGCTTTAAGCTTTGAATGTCTTTGTTAAATAAAGTAACCTGGGGAGCACTCGACATACAGCTACTCGGATGATCGTTTGTTTGAGACAGAGTCTCACTATGGAGCCCAAGAATGGGTTTAAACTCTTGGCAATCCTCTTGCCTCAGCCTCCGAAGTGCTGAGATGACAGGCGTGGCCATTTTGCTTGGCTCAGAAGCCTCTCTGAGAGAGCCCTGGGTTCTCTGCTAAAATTAAACATTGGTGGTCAGTGGCGGAGTCCTGTAACTTTTTGGTTTGGTTTTTTTTTTTTTTTTTTTGGTGCTGGGGATTGAACTCAGGGCCTGGTGCATGCCAGGCAAGCGCTCTAACCACTGAGCTAAATCCCCAGCCCCGTTGTTTTGGTTTTTGAAATCTTGACTTATAGGTAAACCTGAGGGGAGAAAAAAGGCTTTTACAATTCAATCACATTAAAAATAAAGCTCACTTTTAGTATATGTGCTGCCAAAGTGAGCAGGTAAAGCTCACTTTGAAAAGGGAACTTTGGTTTGTATAGTTTTTAGATGGAGGTCCCAGTATGTAGCCGAGGCTGTCCATGAATTCTGGGACTCAAGCGATTCTCCTGCCTCAGCCTCCCCAGTAGCAGGGATTCCTGGCCCATGCCACTATGCCTGGTCCTTTGTACATGTTTCAAACCAAGAAGCTGGCTTCCAACTTGAAGCATGTCAAGTGACCTGTGGGGAACACCCAGGGTCCTCCTTGATGGGCAGAAGTCAGGTGGCAGATTTTCCCTCTTGAGTCTTAGTAAACTCGGGGCAGGAATTGGGCGAGTGTGCCGTGGCCGGCCGGGGTGGTTGGTGGGGTGTTGGTGGGCCAGGCTTGGGGCCCTGGGTGCCAGGCATACTTCCCTGCCTTGCGGTTCCCTCCTGTGTCACACCTGGCCTGTGTTCGTGTCGCCGCCTGGGTGCGAGCTGCTTGCCAGTTGTGGACAGGAGCTGGGCTTAGAGTATGAGGCTGCATCTGTGTTCAGTGTGAGCGCTCTGTGCAGTTGGGGGAGCCACAACCTCATCATCAAGCTTATTTTTTATCTTTTTTGGGGGAGGGGACAGGGTCCTGCTATGTAGTTCAGTCTGGCCTTGAATTCACTACATAGTCCACGCTGGCCTTCAACTTGCAGCGACCCTCCCTCACAGCCTCCCGAGTGCTGGGATCACAGTCACGCGCCACCACGCCTGGCTCTTGTCCCCTTCTTAGCTGCAGCATGGCTCTTTCAGATGCCGGTGAGGCTGCAGTGCCTTAAAGACAAGTTGGGACACATGATGTCCACTGCTTTGTGTCCTGTTTGCAGAGCAGGGCTGGGACCCAGGCCTCTGCCCTAGAGGTGGGTGCGCACTGGAGCCGCATGGCCAGCCCCAGGGTGTGGCCTGCAGGAGGCCTCAGAGACCAGTTCTAGCTGGGCGTGGCGGCACATCCCTGTCATCCCAGCCTCAGGAGGCTGAGGCAGGAGGATCGCCGTTAGTCTGAGGTCAGCCTGGACCGCACAGCCAGACCTTGTCTCAAAAGTAGGTTTGGGTGTCAGCCCAGAGCCTTGCAGCACGAGTATTGTGCTGCTGGGCAGCCCGACGTGGGTTCAGAGCCGGTCCCGCTCCTTCCTGGAGGGCCCCTGCCTTTTGATTCCACTCTCTGCACCTTGGTTTCCCCATGTCCAGAATGGGCCCAAAGATCTTGCTGGCCCCGCACCCCATGTGGTCTGCCTGTTCCCACGTCCCCACTGGGCATCCGCAGTGGCACGGTGGCTGCTGTCTCCTCTCTTCCGTTTCCTCCCTGCTCAGGTGAGTCGCCGTCCCCGGCTGGGCTTTGATGTCGTCCCTGCCGCCGTGGCTGGTGAGGTAAGACTCACTGGCTTTTCTCCTGGCACTGCTCCTGCGGGCCGAAGTGGACAGCATGGTGGCCCTTGCTGCCCGTTTGTTTCTTTTTTTTTTTTTTTTTTTTTTGGAACTCAGGCCCTAATGCTTGCAAGGCAGGCACTCTAACCACTGAGCTAAATCCCCAGCCCTCCATTTGTTTCTTTACGGCAGGGGTTGAGCCTTCACACTGAGCCCAGGCCCTGCCCCTCTTATGTTTTATTTCCAGACAGGGTCTCACTAAGTCATTAAACTGGCCAGACTGGACTGGAACTGGCGACCCTCCTGGCTGGGCCTCCTAGGAAGTGCCGAGACTACAGGCGTGTGCCGCTACACCTGATGTGGCTGTTTTCTTTATACAGGACCATTTAAGTGTGGCACATAGATTTTCTTAAATTGTTTTTCACTACTAGGATAGAATCAGGAGACTTCACACCTGCCAGGCAAGGGCTGCACCACTACACTATGTCCCTAGCCCTTTATATTTTATTTTGAGTCATGGTCTTGCTAAGTTGCCTGGCTGGCCTTGAGCTTGGGATCCTCCTGCCTCAGCCTCTCTAGTGGCCGGAATGGCAGTCAGGAAACACCACACCAGGCTTATAAACACATTTTTCAGATTTGCTGGACTCCAGCTGGCTGTCTCTAAGCACTGTCCGTAAGAGCCCGAAACTCAAGTTTCTTTCTTGGAGGGAACAACCCCGGCTGCCTGTGTCTCCCCACTCGGAGGTGGCTGGATGTAAATGCCCGTGAAGCTGGCACCAGCAAGCCTTTCTTATTGTTCCAGACTTTTGTACATCCCTTTTGGAACCAGGCTTGGCTCAGGAAATGCTGGAGAAGCCTCCCAGTGTCTTCCTGTGCAGATGGCAGACGGGAGCCACACATGCAGCAAGGATGCTGTCAAACCAGGAGAGCAGACGGGAGTCCGCTGGGCCGTCTCGCCTTCTGGTCTTCTTCCTCGTTGTGCAGGGAAAGGCCCTGGATGTGCTGGGCTCCTCCCTGGCACACAGGTTCCTGGATGAGCAATAGAGAGTAACAAAATGCTAAGGGTTGCGCATGGTGGCATACGCCTGTCATCCTGGCACCCAGGAGGCTGAGGCAGGAGGGTCATCATGAGTGCAGGGCTAGCCTGGGCTACATAGCAAGACTCGATCTCAAAAGAAAAGTGGTGGGCTGGGGGTGGGGCTCCAACCCAGCTCCCAGGGGAGACAAGGCTGAGGGCAGGCACGATGAGGTACCCTGGACCCGGCTTCTCACTGCCCCTCTGCATTCTTCTCAGTGATGTTGGGTCATGAGGGAGAGACCCGTCACCCACAGGCCGTTCCCGTGATCCACCTAATGTGGGCCAGCGCTCCGCGAGGGGTCACCGACCTGGCAGGGTTGCACTACTGGAGGCTCAGTGCGGGGAGCTCAAGCGCATGCCCAGCCCGGGCAGTGCAGCACGCGAGGGAGACCCTGTCTCAAAGAAACATTTTTCTAAGGGCAGGGTCCATAGCTCAGTGCAGAGGCTCTAGCTGAATCCACAGCACCTCCCAAAAAGTCGTGGTTCTTCTCAGTGTCCCTGCTTCTGTGAGGTACCTCCAGCAGGGCTTGGTGAGGCGAAATGAAATGTAATTGTGAGCTCAGGTGGGCTCAGGTGGCTGGGGCAGCACCAGAGCTCTGCTGGCTTAGACCGCGGAGGCCAAAGGCCAAGGTCAGTTGTGCAGCGGTGAATCCCCCAGCCTGCAGATGGCCACCTCTGCCGTGTCCTCCCTGGCCGTGTCTGTGCTGCCACACCTCTGTCCCCACCCTTCTGATCTCATTTAACCTTAATTACCTCCAGCGCTCCGAGGCTGAGGCAAGGGGATGGCCACGTGCGGTCTCACGGTTGCTTTGGGTTTTAGTACACCACTAGGTGGGCAGGTTCGGTCCCCAAGAGAAGGTGGAGCCCAGCCTATAAAGTCCACGGCTGTCCCGAGTTCCTCTTCCTGGCTAGCAGTGAGTTTTGAGGCATCTGAAGCAAAACATGGTAGTGACGCCTGTTGTCCTAGCTACTCTGGAGGCCGAGGCAGGAGGATTGTAAATTGATCAGCCTGGGCTACATAGTGGGATCCTAGCTCAGAAAAACAGACAGGACAGAACAAGAAACACATGTGGTCTAGGAGAATGTCCTGGGCGGTGTGCTGAGGGCTGTGCCCAGGAACCCCAGGTAGAGTGGACGGGGCTTCCCCACGGCCTCCGAGGCTTAGCGTCCCTGTAAACCCTCGGGGTTGTCAGGGAGCGGGCCCTGCTTACCAGCTCGGGCTGCTGGCTGACAGTCTGGAGTTCCTTTTCATCTCCTTTTCATTCTTTCTGTCCCTCCTTCCCTGTCTCCCTTCCTTCTCGGGTGTGTGTGTGTGTGTGTGTGTGTGTGTGTGTGTGTGTGTGTGTAACCCAGGGCTTCACGCATAATCAGAAACTCTACCTCTACCACTAAGCCGCTTGCCACTCCCCCAGCCCTGGCTACCTCTGTCTGTCTGGCTCTGACTCACTCCCTTCTGGTACTGGGAAATGGGCCCAGGGCCTTTTTATCTTTAATTTTGAAACAGGGTCTCACTAAGTTGCTACATTACCCTCGGGGCTGGACTTGAATTTGCAGCCTTCCTGCCTCAGCCTCCCAAGGGCTGGGATTCCAGACCTGTGCTACCATGCCCAGCTGGAAAATTTCTGATATATAAGAGAAGGTAGCCTAGTGCAGTGATTATCCACGAACCCATCAGTAGGTGAGTTTTAAACTTTTTTCTGTATTTTAGTAATCATCTACATCAACCATGTATTAAGGTTGCGATCAGGAAAACATATGCAGTGCCCAGAAAACAAGGAAGCCCCAGGATGTTTTAAGATAGAAAAAGACAAAGACATAAGCTGGGTGCACTGCAGCTTGCCTGTCATCCCAGCTCCTCAGGAAGTTGAGGGAAGAGTACCATGCGTATGAGCAAAGCCGGGGCAACTCGAAGAGCTGGAGGGGAAGCTCGGCGCCGAGCACCCTGGGGGTGATCCTCACTGCAGCCAGGAAGGAAGGAGGGCAGACAGGAGCGGAGCTGCCCAGCATCGCTCCTGGCCGGGAGCTTGGGTGCCCTCCAGCCCCAGTGACAACAGGCCCCATGCCCGCCCCGGTCAGACCCTGCTCAACCAGGACTGCTGCCTGCCGACAGACAAGGGGGATGCCGCCCGCCTCCATCCCTGCATCGTGCGACAGGGACCTTGCAGTAAGCTGCGTTCCCGGGGTCCCGTGGGCGCAGGGAGACGGCGCGGAGGCAGGCCGTGGTGCTCTCTGAAGTGGCAGGTCACTTGAGGTCAGTTCACGCTGCAGAGGACTGTGCTGAGGCAGGATTGGGGCAGGCCTGGGGGATTCTGGTGAATGGAGCGATTTCCCGTGTGTGTGTGTGTGTCTGTGACAGGCAAGGGTACCTCTTCTGTCCTTAATCAAACTTCATCTCTAAGCCAGGCATGGTGGCACAAGCCTGTGATCCAAGTGCACAGGAGGCTGAGGCAGGAAGATCACCACGAGTTCAAAGCCAGCCTGGGCTACATAGTGATCCCTTGTCTTAAATAACCAAAACACGAAACAAACGTTGTCTCTCTGTTTTTCTATTTGCAGTACTGGAAGTAGAACCCAGGACCTTTGAATTGAGCTGCATCCCCAGCTCTTTTTATTTGTTATTTTCAGACAAGACCTTGCAGAGCTGCCAAATGGCCTTCTCCTGCCTCTGCCTCCCAGAGTGCTGGGAGGGCAGGTGCACACCACCATGCCCGGCTCAGACTTCCTATCAGGATGCGGCGGGAGAGCCACCTCCTCACCCAGTGCTTTTGATGTCACCGCCCTCCACACACCTGAGGTGCCCAGGCAGTGGCGTGGATCCTGGTGTTTTGGTGAGGATCAAAGCTGGCTCCAGCGAGGTCAGCCGGAGTCCTCAGTGAAATGAGTATGTGGCAAGGTCCTTGGTCCCACCCCATCTGCTCAGGACCTGGGTGTGGCGACAGAGCCCATGGCTGGGGTCAGGAAGGCTCTGGGCAAGTGCCCCACACAGGCCCAGCAATGGTGCAGCCTCTTCTGGATGCAGAACATTTCCCACTTTGCAAAGTTCAGTTCATTATGTGTATGCAAATATTCCAGACCCGAGACGCTTCTGTTCAAAGCCTTTTGGGTAGAGGATTGAAAACCTGTACGTTACATGTGTTGCCATGTGGAGTCTGGCTTGGTGCTGTCATTAAAGTCATTTTTTTTTTTTTTTTGTGGTGCCGGGGATCGAACTCAGGGCCTTGTGCTTGCAAGGCAAGCACTCTAATCACTGAGCTAAATCCCCAGCCCCTAAAGTTATTTTTGCTGAGCATGGTGGCGCACATCTCTTATCCCAGCCACTCTTGGAGGCTGATACATGAGGGTTGCAAGTTTGAGGCCAGCCTGGACAACTTTGTGGGACCCCCTTTCTTGAAATAAAAAAATAGAATAAAAAAGGGCTGGGTTTGTAACTCAGTGGTGAGCACTTGCCTAGCCTGCTGGAGGTCCTGCGTTCCATTTCCAGTTCTGCCAAAAAAAGTCATTTTTCTGTGACAAAATACTGGAATGTTCACCCGAAGTTGTACAGGTGGAGTGAGGGCCAATGGGAGTTTGCTACAGACCGAAGGACAGACTGCAGGCCTGTGCAGTCTGGAGTGGCAGAGGGGACGCCAGCTGGTGCGGGAACCTGTGCCTGCCCCCGACTGAGGTTTCGGGGATGTCAGTCTCCTCTGCGGTGGCCCTGGCAGCATGTGTATTGCACAGCACAGGAGGGGACAGTCAACGGCAAGCCAGAGGTAGGCAAGGAGGTGAGGACCCTGCGGGACACAAAGCCCACGCACGGCAGGCACCAGAGTCCGGCAGCTCAAAGGTCAGGCCACATCTAGAGCAGACACTTGGCGACACACTGGCTGCACGCCATGGAGCTGAACCACCACAGGTCTCTCTTCCACCCCAGGATCCTCTTCACCTATGACAGGAGGGTTACAACAGTCGTTGTACTTTCAGTGGCTCGAGAGGCTGAGGCAGGGAGATCTCTTGTGCCCAAGAGTTCGAGGTCAGCCTGGGTGACTTTAGCAAGATAGTGTCTCAGAACAACAGTAGCAGAATAATAATGACGGTGACACTTGGCATCTCTGGTACTGAGAGGCTTAGCGGGCTGGGCCCTGAGACTGCAGGGGCAGGGGCTGCAGTCCCTGCCTCTCCTTTTTAATTTTTAAATGTAAGTTTGTTTTGCATTTGAACAACTTCCTTGAGATACAGCCTGCCTCTAGGTTTCCTGCCGCAGAGCGTGTGTCTTGGTTGCGTCTACGGTCATTGCAGCCATCGCAGTAGCACTGGACGTCCTGGGGCCCCTGCCGCCACCCCCTGGCAGCCACGTCTGTTCCCGTGCGGGCGTCCGCATCTGCACGCCTCGGGCAGCAGCGCGTGCTCAGGCCCTCTGCCTGGCAGCCCGGCGGTCTCGCCTCTCACCCGCGGGGAGGACCCAGTGGGCTGCGTGTGTTCGTCTTGTCACCGGCGTCTGGGCGCCTGGCTTTTCACATCTTGTGGCTGCCGCGACGGTGGCACACGGCGTGTGCTTCGTTTCCTTGGGGGAAGGCTGGGAGTGCATTCTGCTCACGAGACAACCGTCCTGCTGCCAGGTGTTGGCCAAGCGTTGGCCTAGACAGCACTGGACAGAATGTGGCTGTTGTTCCACAGCGCTGGCTTTTGAACCCAGGGCCTTGTGCGTGCTAGGAAAGCGTTCTGCCACCGAGCCACACCCCCAGTCACTGTCATCATCGTTAGTGTTTGTGACAGGGTTGCTAAGTTGCCCAGGCTGGCCTGGAACCCAAGATCCTCCTGCTTCAGCCTCCTGAGCAGTTGGGATTGTGGGCATGCAGCACCACACCAGGGCTTTTGCTGCATTCCCTCAGCCAGGGAGAGTTGCAGCCCCAGCCCACAATGAAAGGGGCTGACAGAGGGACCTGGGTTTCCTTGTGGTCTGCCTGTGCATCCCCAGTGTGGACCCTGAGGTATACTAGACACTTAATAAACGTTACTGCTTGTTGTTACTGTGAGGCATAGAACTGGGCCAGTAGGGGAGACCACACTGCTCGGCTCAGAGCTGCCCCCCCCACTTAGCGTCTGGCCCAGTGCTCCTCTAGCCCTGGACTTTGGAGATTAAGGGCTCAGTGCAGCTTAGCCAGCTAATGGTGGCCACAGTCAGCCACCGCTGAAGCTCCTGGAGATGGGACAGACATACGGGGAGGGGGCAGTGCATGCTCCACCTGGAAGACAGCTACAGCAAAAGGTGTGAGAAGAGCTGGACGTGGTGGCACAGGCCTGTCATCCCAGCACTTGGGTTGTTGAGGCAGGAGGATCACCACAAGTTCGAGGCCAGCCTGGGCTACAGAGTGAGACTCTGTCTCAAAAAACCAAAAAGTGTGAGCGGGAAGCCAGATTTGCTTTGTCTTTCTGCCTATCTGAACTATAAATATGCTCTCTTCAGCAGCACATATACAGAACTATAAATATTTTCATTTCTTTCCTTCTGATGTTTTTTTCTGTTGCATCACATGCGTGTGTGTTTGTATATACATTTGTATACACCTAATAAAGCTGAAACTAAGATCATAATGTATGTCATTTGTGTGCTGTGTTTTATAATTTATTATTAAATGGGGAGAATTTTGCATTTCTCCACATTCTGTACCAAATTTTTGTGTCTATAGCTCACATGTGGTTTTTGTTTTGTTTGAGGCAGGGTCTCACTGTGTAGCCCAGGCTGGCCTTGAACTCACAGCAATTCTCCTGCCTCAGCCTCCCAAGCACTAGGGATTATAGGTGTGCACCACTGCGCCCGGGTACGTGTGTGTGGGTTGCTGGGCATCAACCCAGGACCCCCAGCTGCTTTCCAGCCTGTGCCCCTGGAGACTCCCCTTGTCACCTGGAGGCCACCACCTGTCACGGTCTAGAAGGTGCAGCACCAAGCTCCTGGTGGCCCCTTCCAGCCTGAGTGATACTCCCGTGTGTCTCCAAACCCTCCTGCTGAATGCTGTGGGTGCTTCCCGCCTCCACTTCTAGCACTCGGGAGGCTGAGGGAAGAGGGTTGCTGGGAGTTCAAGACCGGCTTGAATTACATAGTGAGACTATCTCAAAAAAAATAATAATAGGGAGCTGTTATTGAGGAAGAATCATTGTGGCAAGATATATGGCCTACCCACCTTTGCAAAAGCAACAAGGAGTTATTTTGAGAAACTTCCTCAGAGCAGAAAGCCAGCCCAGTGAGCTGCAGTATCTCTGGACCTCAAGGGAGCTGCTAACACCCTCCCTGTGCTCGGTCCACGGGTCCCATTTGATTTTTGCTGTGACAGGCACCTCTTATGGTTGTTTAGTGTGGAATGAAGCAGTGTGTGCACGTATCTGTGTGTGTGTGTCCTTGCGTGCACAGGGACTTTAGTATGATTTTACAAAGGATTTCATTCATTCAGGGAACATTGAAGGCCCATGGTGTCCGGATCTGCGGGATGAAGTGAGCCCAGGGCCAGGCCGCAGCTCATGAAGGGCCCATTCACTCTGTCCCCCTGCAGGAGTAAGTGCTGTTCTGTGCACTGGGGCCCCTGGGACACTGGTGTCCACTGCACGGCGCTGGGGATGGGACCAGGCTTCACACCTGAGCCTCACCCCACCCAGGGAGAACTTCTCTGTCCCCCGAGGGTACTGAGATGAGCCTGGTTCCAAGTGGGACCGCTCAATTATTAGTGCTTTTGAGTTTAAGAATTCTAGAAAAGCAAAGTTGAGGGGTTTCCAACTTGTTCCTAAAATAACCTGACCCATGCAAAACAAATTGCTTATCTCCGCGATCCTAGCTTTATTTATTTTTGGTGCAGGGGCCCGAACTCAGGGCCTTAGCACTTACTAGGCAAGCACTCTAACCATTGAGCTAAATACCCGGCCAATCCTCACTTTAATAAAACAAAGAACTGCTGCATATCAGAGCACGCCTGAGGAAAGGCCTGTTTATTCCACTTATCTAGAGCAGATAGAGAACGTCTCCACCGGGCTGCCTGACAGCTTGAACCAGTCACCAGCGCTCCCCGTTCCAGGACAGAGTGAAGAAAGAGACTCTGCCCTGCTTATTTTCTTCTGCGCATGTGATGTAAACCTTTTCCCATGTGTGGAAGCAGCCATTTCCCAAATAAAAGTGCTTCCCCGAAGGGGGCAATGCGAGGCCTGCAGGTGCGGCGCAAACCTGGGACCACATGTGCTTCTCATCAGCGTCTCCTTCCGGTTTGAAATTTAGCTCTTCGGTGACAAGGAAAAATGTCACTTCTCCCGAGGCCGTGGGTAACAATCTACCCCCTCGGCGGCACTGCCCAGCTGCAGAGCACTTGCCCGGCCTTCATCCCCAGCACCACAAATAATCGTTTCTTGTTGTTTACTTTTGGTAGTACCAGCCTTTGAACCCTGGGCCTTTGCGCAGAGCTCCGATTCCAGTCCTTTTTGAGACACGGTCTGTCATTGGGTCGCCTAGACTGGGTTAGGTACTTGGCATCCTCCTGCCTCAGCTTTCGAGAATGCTGGCGTTACAGGTGTGCCCACCACGCCCGGCTTGATCTGGGCTCGAGAGTGAGGAGGTGGCAATCAGAGGACAGTTAGGTGGGAAGGGGAGCTTTGACCTCGGCAGCTCCTGTGACCTAAAACGCTGGGAGGCCCTGGGGCTCAGTTTCGTCCTCCGTGAGGCGCTGGTTCGGGCGCCCGTTCTGCAGCATCTCCACGCCAGGAAGGGCGGAAGGGGCTCTTGGACCGGGGTTCTGAGCCGGAGGAGCGGGAGCACCGGGTGCGAACTGGGGACGCGGCCACCGGGTCCCCCACCTAGGAGCAGGGTGGCTTGATGGCTCTGTCGCGCACGCGGAAAGTGCCCATTCCCGCGGAGGGAGTTTCCTGCCGCACCGCTTAGACCGACCGCCTCTAGCGTCCGGGTTCAAGAGCTGGGCGCGCGCGTTTGTATTACGGTTCCGCCCACCTAGTCCGGGCAGGGGCGGGGTCTCCCGGCCGTGGCCGTTGCCCCGCCCAACCGATTCCCAACGGCTCTTGGGGCTCGGCGGTAGGGCGGGGCGGCGAATGCGCCTGCGCGCGCTTGCGCAGAAGCGTGGGGCGCGGCGCGCCCCCCGCCCCGCCCAGGTTTGGAGTCTCCGCCCGCCCCATCTCCCAACCTCCTCAGCGTGGCGCCGACGCTGCGTGCGGCGCGGGTTACCCAGAGTGCTCCGCGCGGGGGGCCGCTCACTGGAGTTTGGTTCTCGAGGCGGCGGTGGCGGCGGCGGCGCTCCGCGGCTCCTCCTCCTCTCTCGGCGCCGGCGGCGGCCCGGGCCTGAGCCCGGCTCCCCTCTCCGCCACCCCGCGCGCCCCCAGCTCCCTCGGCGCCGCGGGGAACATGCGGCTCCGCTCCCGGAGGCCGGCGAGTGAGTGACCCCCGTCCCCGCCTCAACCCGCCCGCCCGCCGGCCCAGCCGCTCCCCCCCGCCTCACCCAGGCAATGACAGCGGCTCCGGCGTCTCCGCAGCAGATGAGGGACCGGCTGCTGCAGGCCATCGACTCCCAGAGCAACGTGAGTGCCCCGCGCGCGCCGGGACGAGGCCGCGTGGGCCCAGGACCCTCCCCCGCCCCGGGCCGCCAGCCCGTGGGTCTCGGGGGCCTCGCCGGGCGCCCCTCTGCCCCTGGGGGCCGTTGCCATCCCGACTGCTCGCCGCCGGGGCCCGGGCCGGGGCGGGTCGCGCGGTCGGCGGCGCTCGGTACGCGAGGCCGAGGCTTCCGCGCGGCCTGGGCGGAGGGGCGGACTAGTCTCTGCCGAGCCTCCCGCCCCCTGCCCGACTCGGGCCCCGGCCCCGGCCCGTCCGCCTCCCCCGCCCCCGGACGCGGGCCCCGGAGCCCCCGGCGAGGGGGGAGGGGAGGGACGGCGGGGAAGCAACTGGTGTCTGAGGCGCGACTCCCGGGGTCGGGGAAGCCCTCCTCGCCCCTTCCTGGCTGGAAGCCCCTTCCTGGGCCTCCAGGGAGGCCGCCTCAGCCCCGCGCCTGGACCACCCCCCGCCCAGTCGCCAGATCTCTGTGGGGTCGCTGCCCGGGACGGAGGGTCGGTGGAGTGTGGGATCCTGGGGTGCTTCTCAAGTGTCTGGCTCGGCCAGAGCCCGGCTCGGGTGGTGGAGTAGAGCCGGTCGGTCCCACTTGCATTCATCTAGGAGCCCCGCTGCGGTCGTCTGTTCCCCACCGCGGTCTGGGCTGTCAGGGTTAACTGCAGGGCCTGCCTGCCCAAGAGCCCTTTGGCTGAGGTTGCTGTTTGCAGAGGGATCCCCCTGCACTCCTCCCGACTGTATGAGAAACTCACCATCCTCTCGCGTTGTTTCTGAGGGTGGTGGCAGACAGGGTTGTTTCTCCTGCTGCAGTTAGGGTGGTAGGAAGATGCTGTGGCATCCAGCTGTGGAGGCAGCATTTGCTGGGAAGTGGCCAGAGAGCGCTTTTTAATATGATGGGCATGGAAGAAAAAGTCTTGGGCTTGGCCAGGTAACTTAGGTTTCTCTTACACGAGGAGCCTTTGCTCTTCTGTCCATGAGATGAACTTGGCGAATTTACTCTCAGCAGTGTGTTTTACTGTTTCTCTTTCCCTCTTTCTTTTTTAAAATAATTCACATCGGTTGTACAGTCTTGGTAGAAAATGAGGGACTATGATCTTCCAAAGGCTCTGATTTCTGTGTCATAAGTAATTCTCTTGTTCCTGGTCTTCAGACCCAGAAGATCGACTTGACAGTAATTATCTTTAGCATATATTATTGACTTTTTTGTTATGACTGGGGGTGGAGAAGGCACAGGCAATGTAAAACCTTCTAGAAGGTCTTTTCTGCAAGTAACTGGTACTGCTGCAGTTCCAAGGCTACAAGGTTAAAGGATAAGACAGGCCATATGAAGAAGTAGCCTTGGTGACTTTAGCATCTTTCTTGCAGCCAGACCGTCATTTCTTGACTTCCATGTGCTCACCTCCTTTTGCCAGAAACTGAGAGGTTGCTGAGCTATTAGCACAGGTCCTTAATGCCACGAGGACAGCTTTGGGATCCAGACGTACTTTGACAGGTGGACACTGTGTTGTAGATTAGGTGGAGCAGCGATGCAGGGGTTCCAGTGTTTGTAAAGCTCCAATTTAAAGAGTTCCTTGGAGTGAGAAATAAAGAGCAGGAGGGAACAAACCTTAGTTTCCTGTGACTTAGCATATGCAAAACCATGTTATTAATGTAGGCCCTTGGTAATGGCGTGGAGGTCAAGTTTCATATGCCTTATTTGTGGGGGACTCTAGTGATGGGTTTGGGTCAAGCCCTGATAACCTAAATGTAGGTGGAACTGGGAAGTTGTTTCTCTGACTGTGAGCAATGAGGAAAGTGCCTCCTTTAAATGCTGCCCTTGTCAGTGACCCTCCATGAATATTGTTAAGCACATTTGACAGGAGTGTGGCTTTGAGCAAACACCACAGACAACTTCACAGAGCCTGGCACATTGGACTGTCTGTGGTCGCCTGTGGAAGAGGCACAGGGCCTGGGATGTCTGCATCTGTGCTGTCTCTGGGATCGCTCTGGTCTCAAGTGAGTGAAGGACTGCCTTGCTGGGGTATGACCTCTACCACTGCGTAACTGACACATATTTAAGATGCAAAAGGAAGGAAAAAAAAAAAACACAACAAAACGGGGACAGTGTTGGAAAGCCAACACTAAAATTAAACCTCTTCAGAGAGAAGCGACAGCGAATTGTGTCATGTAATGCTTACCTTTATGGGCATGCAATTATGGTTAACAAACTCAGCTATTTCTTGAAAACTCAATGTCGAGCCCGCTGACCTAATATTCACGTACAGTATTTGAAAAGTTCGAGAAGTGACAAAGTAATGTGGACCTACTGACCATCCCCTTGCCCAGGAGTTCTCAAGAGGAGTTCTCAGTCTTCATTCTAAATGTCAGCCTCTGGAGTATTTGAGTTTCTGTAGCAGCAGGCTCAGAGTTAGTCCTTTCTGCCAATTCTTTAATAAGTAAATTCTGTACTTTCTTTCTCAGAAAGCAACAAACAGTTTTGCAGAACAATCAAAGCCTTACTTTTGGCAGTATGTATTAACCCAGGGGTTTGAAAACCTCTCCAGAGCACGATGTATGTGCAAGCTTGTTCCTGGTCAGTCTTGTCGCGTCATAGGTACAGCTGAGGGCTATCTTACTGCTGTGTAGAAACGAGCGGGAGTACCCCACATAGTCTGGGCAGGGGCTTGCTTCCCTTCCCTTCCTGTGTGCAGGGTGCCCACTGTCCTCGGAGCTGTGCGTCTTCCTGGCAGAAGGTGGCCTCCTGAGGGTATTGTGCTGTTTGTCTCCTCAGTCACAGCAGGAGTGTGGGGCATGTGTTCTACTTGCTGGCTCACCTGACTGACCCCACGAGTCTTCTTGGACTTGTCCCTCAGGAGCCACGTGTGAGCCCCCATTGTCTCAGGGAGCCTTGGTGGCTGCAGTGCCTCACAGTTCAGTCATGGATGTCATGGGCCAGAACTCTGGAGAATGGCAGAGTCACAGGTGGCTTGAGCTCATTCTCTGTAGAGCTGGGGGGAAGATGGAAGTCATGTTGTGGTTAAGAAGCAGAAAGATCAGCCCAGGGCAGGACGAGTGCCCCTGTATTCAGAGCTGGGAGAGGCCTGAGAAGACCCTGTGGAGAAGAGGACTTGAACCAGGTGTTGATGTCAGTGTCGGTCTGCCCACTGTTGGGATCTGGAGCTGGCACCCTCCTCGGGACCATTTTCTTCCTACACTGCTGCAGGCATCATCGGCCAGGGCTATGCAGAGACACACGCAGGAAGGACTGATTTCTGGCAGGACTTTGAAGCTTCAGACAACTTGGAGTTGGTGGCCTCTGGTCCCTTGTCTACAGAGGGAGGCCGGCACCCATGTGCACACCCAGACCGGGTTCAGATTCTGGAAGGGGCAGCAGAGGCTAGCGTGAATTGTTCTGGTCTTTTTTGGTTTGCTTGTTTTAAATGCCTGCAAGGTGCGTCGTGTGAACTTTTGAAAAGCAGGTGTGTGTGTACATTACCATGTGTCACCCTGCCGGTGTGCTGTTTCCTCTCAAAGCACATACAGGTAGACTGGGTGTAGAAGGCAGCAGCAGAGCCATGCCATGTGCTGCTTGGTGCCAGGAGAGAAAATGGTTTTGTTTCTTACTTACCCAGCGTGAGGTGACTGGTCCCAAGTTAGGGGCATACCCGGGGTTATTAAGTGACAGTGCTTCTGACTCTGAACACCACCGCATTGCCATTGAGAGATAGATGACTTCACCAGGAGCATGGAGGAGACAGTCCCTTTCACAGTGGCCACGCTAGTACCTGTGCTTGGTGCACCCTTCCCAACTACTCCTATTCCTCTCAGGGCACGCCTGTCAGCCTGGCATGGGGTTTCACAACCCAGATGTATTTCCTGAGGAAGGTAAGCCTGCCACACAAGTGTATATGAGCTTATGGCTCAGGTTGGATTGACCCAGAGCCGTCTAACAGAATGACCATGTTGGTTATCTGTCCTGTCCTATAGTAGGTGCCCTAACGTCCATTATGGGCCGGATCCTGGGCCAGACCATGGTGCACCAACTGCCCCCCAGCATGGAGCTGCTTGTGAGTCTGGTGCTCTTCTTTGCTGTCTGCTCAGGATGACATTGCTTTTATAGTAACTGAAGATGCTGTTGACCCAACAGAAAGGGTGGAGCGTATAAATTGCAAAATGGAAGCCTATCGATTCTGACTCTTTAGCGTGTTAAAGGACACAGAACCTGGGTACTTGCCTGGTCCCAGCAGTGGCCCACCTCAGTGGCATCCCGTCTTTGCTGTCTGTCCCATGCCAGGACGCAGGGGAGGGGCAGTGTGGTGTCGGTGACTTGGGGAGCACTGAGGGAGCAAATGTTCCTTGGGAAACTGATGTGAGTCCTTGTTGGTGACTCAGTGGGCTCCTCAGAGGAAGGTGGACCTACCGCCTGTCCTTGAGAGGTTTCCAGATGCTCCTCAGATTGTGTCTTCCTGGTTGGAGGTCCCAGAGGCCTGGAGAGTTATCTATCCCAAGACCAGCCCTCAGGAGAAACTTTTCCCTTAGAGACACCTGCACACCAGACCCAAGATACAGCTGTGTCTGGTCATTGCAACCTCATGTGCCCACTCAGGGAGTGGTGGAAGGGCTGCTGTGCTGGTGTCTTCTCAGACAGCAGCAGCTTGTGGGAACCGGCTCTGGTGTAGCGTCTGGAGACTGCAGCCCAGTCACGATGTGGTTTCCCTTTGAGTCCTGGGTGTAGGCTGTTCTTGGGAGACTGGAGCAAGAGGGTCACTTGAGCTGACTGTCAGAAAGGCAGCTGGGTTTGGGATTCACCTGGTGGTGACTGAAGCAGGACTGTTGAGGTTGGCCGTGTCTGTGCCCACACTTGCAGCACTCTTCAGAGACCTTCCCTTCGCTCTCAGGGCACCCGTGTTGACCCAGAGTTGTGAGGCCAGGAGCAGACCTGCTGGTGTTCTGCAGGCAGTGTTTCGGACTATTCTGCTAGCACGTTCGGGTCTCTGCCGTCGGAGAAGCATGGTGAAACTGAGAGGAGGGGCTTGGCAGCTGACTGGACCTTTGGAGGGGGTGCTCATGCTGCAGAGGACGCAGGCTTGAAGACAGCCTGCCACGGGCCCTGTCCTCCTGAGGAGGAGGCAGAGGAGGGTGTGCTCATGGATGAGGCAAGTGGGTGGGATCAGGGCAGCCTGACCCATGTGCAGCTCTTATGTCCAGATGGGACAGTTTTCCTTCTGTCGTACTTGAGGCCACCCCTGAATTCTTGAGAGCATGACGTTACTTTCTAGACTATTCTGTCACCTGAGAGTTGAGAAGGAAGAGTTACGTAGGCAGAGGCAGGCATTCCGCTCTTGGTTTTGTTGGTGGTGCGAGGGGAACATAGGGCTGGAAGGATGAGCTGGCGGGACATTGGGCAGCCATGGGATGGGGAGGAGGAGCCCACAGACCTTGGGCTCTGGGAGTCCAGGGTGTATCT
This sequence comes from Hystrix cristata, assembly GCA_004026905.1. Classification (NCBI taxonomy): domain Eukaryota; kingdom Metazoa; phylum Chordata; class Mammalia; order Rodentia; family Hystricidae; genus Hystrix; species Hystrix cristata. The sequence continues at coordinate 25,231 of PVJO010000338.1, forward strand.
GGGCCCGAGAAAATCTGCAGGACCTGGGGTAGCATGTGCATGGGGGAGGGAAAGGAGGGGTAATAGTTTTGCTTTGAGAGGATCTCTGTGCTGCTTAGGCTGACCTCCAATCCCTGGGGCTCGAGCAGTCTTCCTGCCTCAGCTTCCCGAGTAGCTGGGACTGCAGGCCCAGTCCTGAGGTTTGCAGTATTTTAAGTGCTGTTGTGCCCTCAGGGTGGCTCTGGGTGCGAAGCCAGAGTGTAGAAGGTGGAAGTTCTGGGAGGCAAGCCCCACTGCATTTAGGGGCGCTCTGGATTCCCAAGTGAGGCGTACCCTCCCCCAGTCCCCTTGTACTCTGTGGTGTCCTGACTTCCCAGAGGTTCTGTGATTCCGTATTGAGCCCGTGGAAAGGGAGAAGGGTCATGTCAGGTGATGTGCCAGGTGCCAGCTGCCCGCTGGAGACTCATGTCTCAAGGGCTGCCAGGCAGAGGGGTTAAAGGCCTCTGAATGCTACTGGACTTGGACAGTTTCCTGGATCAATCCTAGTGTGGCATATGTGTCTTGGGGTGCTCCAAGAGGCTCATCAGAAGAGTCCCCTGAAGTCAGAGGAGGCCTGGTGTGACAGCCATCACGGACTGAGCACTTGCTGGGTGCAGGTGTTGGGGAGCACCTTGTGCTTTGTGCTAGGAGAGACTGAGCAGCCGTCTCATCATAGACAGGGATCGGAGCCTGTGGGTCTGAATCCAGGATGGGTAACACGAATGCAGGCAGGCTCAGCAGTAGCAGTCCCTTCTTGCCCATGGGCAGTGCCAGCCTGAAAGCTGAGCTTTGTTGTATCTCCTGAGACCTAACCTTGCAAACCTGCTACGGTTTTAAATGTGTTTTGCATCTCCATCACTTCCTCATTACGGTCTTCTGGCCCAGTAGCTCAAACCTTTTTGAGTGCAAGGATCCATTTTTATTGTCAGGCACTTTTAGGAACATTTGCTTACCAGCAGGTGTATGTTGAATAACTTTTCAGGAAAATCCAAGGACAGAGCTTCCCCCATCCAGTGGTGGCTCTGCAGTGGAGTCATAGCTTGTCATCCCAATAGCATCTTCTGAAATCCAAACACTGACCTCCCACTGTGGGGCACTATGACTGGACCTTCACTCTGCCTCTGCTCGGGAGGCCCCTCTTGGCCCTGTAGCATCTTTTCATTGTTAAACCCAAGGCACTTTCCCTCAGGACCTAGTCATTGTTATAAAATCCTCTCTTCCTGCGGACAACAGGTCTTTTGTTTTTTTCTTTTTGAGATGGGTGTCACTATGTTGCTCAGGCCGGCCTTGAATTCCTGGGCTCAGCTATCTTCCTGTCTCCTGTCCTGAGTAGCTGGCCCACAGGCGCATGCTACTGCGTATGCCTGGCTTGGCAACAGGTCTTGTGGATCACATTTGCAGTGGGGTTCTTCACTCCTGGAAAGCGACCATGAGTTGTTCCCCAGCTATCTGGAGCTTGCGCAGCTCATCAGCACTCAAGGGCTTATTGGTCTTGCTCTGGAAAGGGCTGATGTGGAACTGGAGCTCAGCTCTCACCAAGTCCTAGGTGCTGGGGGTTCTGAGCATACCATACGTGTTCAAAATCCATGAGTAGCAACTGTGGGACGCAGGTATTGGTGAGGAGACTGAAGCATGGTGGACGTGAGGCTATAAGGGACCAAGCTGGGATTGCATTTGGCCTACTTGCTGGCTGCCTCGCATGTCACCTGCCAAAGGGGTGGCAGTATGTACATTGAATTTTTTAATTTCGATTTTGATTTTTTGAGACAGGGTCTCACTATGTAGCCCAGGCTGTGGTGATACTCCTGCCTCAGCCCCCAGGGTGCTGGGATTACAGGTGTGTGCCACCATGCCTGGCAAGGGCAACATTATGTAGAACATAGGCACTCCCGTTTTCCTGCCTGTGTCCCAAGCCTTACACCAGATTCACCTGTGAATGAGTTTATACCGAGCAGGATGGGAAGTTGTATGGGTTGAGAATCTCTTATCCAAAATACTTGGAAATATTTGCGTGGACTTTATCAGTTGGGTATCCCTAATCAAAAGGTAAAACCTTGAAATTTGAAATGATCCAAAATTCAAAACTTTTTCAGTGTCTTCTCAGCCCTCAAAAAGTTGCCAGTTTGCAGCAGTTTGAACTACTTAAACTGACTGAGGAAGAGGTGTGAGATGTTGTCTCTGGCTGGCATGTTTCACCCTGACAGAGAAGATGAAGTTGAACTTAGATCCCTGTCTGCCTGTGGTCCCTGGAGGTGCTGTTCAGCAGCTACCTTCTCAGGGCTGGGCTCTAGCTTGGTGATTGAGTGCTGGCCTGGCATGCATGTGGCCATGGGTTCCCTCCCCAGTACTGTACACACACAGAAACAAGAAAAGGTAAAAAAAGATGCCACCTCCATGACCCTGGTCCCCGGGGACCCTTTGCCTTTTTTTTTTGTCATGTAACAAAACGTGACATGTATAGATACGTACATGCCCAGGTTTTCATTTGCTATGGCCAGAAAGTGGGGTGCCACGTTCTGCAGGCCACACTTGCTGTAGGTCAATTTGTACAGCCCCTGGTCACCACTATGCTGTGTGCAGTGTGACTTCTCAGGGGTTGGCTGTGGCTGGCCTTGACCAGTGTGGGGGCATCTCTGTCAGTGGTCAGTGAGTTGCAGAGAGGTCTCAGGTGCACTGGACTGTGGAGCACACTGGGTGCCCAGCAGGTGACCTGGCAGCCCTCCTCCAGGTCCTAGTGGCCCGGTGCTCCACTTGTACCTTCAGTGTGGTCAGCATACTTTTATTTCCAGTCACACTGGGTTCTCTGGGTAGCCACCTGCTGGGCCCTTGTATGGGTGCTGGAAGGGAGGATGTGGCCACCCCAGTCAGAGATGGGCCTAGGACCTAATGATGGGAGGGGTCTCAGGTACTGATGTGTAGGTACATTAGTAAGAACAGGTTACCCTTTGGCCAGGGGCAAGATTCTTCTTCTGCAGTGGTCCTCCCACCCCATCAGGTCTCTGGGGTAGCACATCCTCTTTCCCTAGGGTGATCTCGTGGTTACTATGGTAGCGAATGGCCCTCCTGTTCTTAAGGCCAGCCCTCCTTAAAGCTGTTTATGGTAAATGTTGTCCAGCTGTGCCCTTGGGTATATTTCATGTAGTGCCCAGGCCATTGGCTGACAGTCTGGCTTCTCAAGGTGGCCTATGGGGCCCTGTCACACTGATGTGTAGGTGCATCAGGTATGAACCCTGACCCTTTCTGAGAGAGGGTTCACAGTGTTTCCTTCCGTGTGCCCTTAACTAGTGGCCGGTAGAGAGCCGTCCTCCCCCTTTTACTCATTCTGTGGTCCATCCGGCTAGTGGGGCAGCTCAGACAGCAGGGCCAATGCTGCTCAGAGGCTCCTCTCAGCCGAGGACTGGCTGCTGTCCTCCCTCTGGCAAGTGCTGCTGTGCACAGTTGCTTGTCCCCTTTGCAAGCCCAGCAGCTTGGGGACTTTCCTTCATCAAATACTTTCTTGACTTCTCCAGAGATGCCAGCAAACAGTTTTTGTGTCTTCCCTGCTTGAATTAGCAGAGCATGTTGATTGGTTTATCCCTAAATCTGGGGATGGTGTGGGTGCCACACAAGCAGGCCCAGAATAGAAGGGGATGTCCACAGGATGGCAGAGTCCAGGGAACAGTTGCTGGGGTTGGGGCTGATGTCTGCGGAGGGTGCTGATTTAATCATTTCTCCAGTGTGATGTCGCCATCAAATAATTGTGCTGAGCACTGGGCCTGAGAGGGCACACACAGAAACACAAAAAGGTAAAAAAAAGATGCCAGAAAGAAAATGGCAGAAGGAAAATGGCAGCACCTGGCTTGTAGGTGTAGCCTAAGTGACTCAGGAAGGATTGAACGAGTGTTCCCCATTCTGGTTGACCTGAAGACTGTATTTGCCTAGAGTCACCCTTGGGTACCTCTCTGTTACCCCATCTCAGTGCAGGGGACATTAGCTGTGGCTTTCAGACCTCAGTGTGGGCGAGGAGGGCCTAGTACACTTTCTCTCCTGGTCCTCATCCTTTTTCCTGGGGTTTCACTAACTGCCTGGGCTGGGCCTGTGCTTGGGAGGCTGCTTGTGGTGGCTTGAGGTGACCCAGGCAAGACCTGTGGGGGCTCTGGACAGATGGTGACCAGGAGGTCTTGTTGGGACTGATTGTCCTGCCCATTTCCTCTCGCCTGTCCCCTCCCCCTGGTTAACCTGGGTAACTGGAAACTGGTATGCATACTTCCGGGCCTGCTTCTTCCCTTTTGGTTAACTGAGACCGGTAGGCTCAAGTGATCTTCTGCAGCCTCTACTTTTCCTTTGCTGTGTTTCTGGTGGACTCTATTCACTGGGTGCTGCAGCCTGGCGATGACAGAAGTGGGCCACTTGTTAGCCCCTAGGCTCATCTGTGAGGAAGGGGCTTGTGGATGAGTCCTTTACTGTCGCTTCCATTTTAAAAGGGCCTTTGCACTTCAAAGGTTGGTGGCTGGGAAACAGCCACTGAGGCAGGAGCATCCCCCTCCCTGTGTGCTGAAGCTCTTGCTGCATCCACTTGTAGCTTTTCCCCTCTGGTCACAGAACTTAAAGTGTTGTTTGGGGTTGACATTGAAGTGAGGAGGAACAAGAGGGAAACTATTGTGCATGTGTGTGCGCAGGTGTAGTGGGCGGGCTTCTCTAATGGGGTGGCCCAGGCAGCAGCTCCTGGGCTGGACCTCTCTCCGGGCAGGCATGGTAGAGGGAGGGAGGACTCCATGTCCTGTTTCCAGTCAGTGACCCCTGGGGCAGCACTTGGCCGTGGCCTGGGGGAACACGGCAGAGCCCACAGCCAGGAATATTTGGGAGCAGTGGGGGCTGGCAGCCACACTTGGTAGGGTGGGCAGGATGGACAGAGGAAGAGCCCCAGTGTGGGGTGGGGGCGGCACATCTCGGGCCACCTGCTGCATGTAGCAGGTGGTATTTGCAGCAGATGCTGCAGTGGGAGACCTAGGTATCACTTCTGAGCCTGCCGCCAGCCCCAAGGAGACAGGGTGTTGCGGGTGGGTGCCTCCTCGCTGCCCTGGGGATGACACACCTGTGGCTGTGTTGAGAGCATGCTGGGTGGGGTTTCTATCCAGTCCAAGGTGGGCTCCACCAAACTGGCAATAGGAAATGGCATTGTCTGCTCTGTTGGCAAGCTGCCTTTGGGTTTGCTCTTGTGTTTGTCACCGTGGGTTGTCCCAGCTCGCTGTGCTGTGCTCTGTGGCTGTCCTGGGGCCTGTGCTGAGTGTGCAGCCCACGAAAGAAAGGTGTGACCTTACCATGAATGGTACAGCCCCCAGGCCCCTTGTGTCCTGTTGCCTTGGCCGCCTTCCTACTCCCTCCACAGCCACTTCCAGCGGTGCCTACTTCCCCACAGTACTGCCAGTCTTTCCCAAGTGTCTTCCTGGCACGTGGCCACCAGCTGTCAGCATGGACTCCTGTGCCTCAAGTCTATACTTCCCACTCCAGAGCGGGTGCACCTTCCTTACTCCTTGCTTGGCATGCTGGGCTGTGCCCGCCCATTGGTGGTGGCTTGAGCCACCTGGGGGCTGGATCTAATGCAGCCTCAGTGCAGGTACCTGCAGCCCAGGTCGGGATGACTGCTGTAGACTGAGGTGCAGATCCTTCGGCATCAGATAGTAAAGAAGACAGTCTTCCCGTGGGTTGGAAACTTTGCCACTCACCTGTCGCTGTCTCAGCCTTTGTTTCCTCAGGAGGATCTAATTACTGGTGCTAGGAAGGCTGTGATAACAGGACATGCCCCATGCTTGAAGTGTCCTGGGTGCTCAAGTGCATGGTAGCTAAAAATGGACAGGCTTAGTGGTGAGCACCCTTCCCCTGCACCCCTGCTGCCTTCCTGGTCTCTGCATCCTGATATTCCTGAGTGCTGCTTCTCTCTCCAATCTGTGGCCATTGGATGGTTGGTAATACAGTCTGACCAACCATGGGGCTGCCTCTTCCTGGCCAATGATTGGTTCAGGGCAGGGCCTGTGACCCAGTCAGAGTCTATGAAAGTACTAACACTTGGCTGGTAGAGTTGAGGCCTGAGTGGAGGAGGATGTGAGCTGCTTGCTACTGGGATCTACTTCATGGAAACGGCCTGCGCAGGATCGTGGCCAGCCCTGTGGCTCAGCTGGTTGGAGGTGAGCTCTTTCCTGAACATGCAGCTGAGTGAGCCTGTGGCTTTTGTCCTTGTTTACGCCCATTTGGGCTAGCTCTTCTGTCACTTGCACCCAAGGAGAGTCTGGACTGCATGGTCTTGAGCACACTGGGCCTCTAGCTGTGGCTCAGACAGCCCCTCTGCCTCTCCTTCTCCATCCATGCTTGGCAAGGGGTCACTCAGCTCCAGACCTGCACAAGCACCACCCCAATTGCCCGCTGCTCTCTCTCCTTCACTTCTCTCTTCTCTGCCTCTCTGGGATTAGAGACCAGAGTGCCTCTCCCGGCAAAGCCAGTGTCCACTGTCCTAGGAGTGCCATCAGCAGCATTGTCTCATGACTGCTCCTGGCCTCCTGGTGCAGGCTTGCCCCAGCACCTCCTTTAACCTGTGTGAGTGCTTGGCATCCCCTCCCTTAGTTCCCTTTGAAAAGCAAGCCTGGTTGGGCAGCATGAGCCCATTCTGTTGGGGCCAATGACTAGTCAGGTACAGCTGTGTGTCTGCAGCATGAGCGTGGGAGTGCCTAACCTGGGAGGACTATGGTGGGCTTGGGATCAGAGTCAGGCTCAATGGGGCCTGGGCAGTGCAGCCACTTGGCTCATGTGTGTTGGCTTGGCAGGTTCCCTGGAGAGAGCTCACACTCCACTGGTGGCTCTGAGACTTTCCATGGTGTGTTAGGTCTCTTGGAGCAGCAGCGGCATGGTGTACGTGTAGGCACTGAGCTTGCAGAGTGACGGGGGGATGCTGACAGGACTCAGTGTTGTGGTGACCTCCTCAGGCCTGCATGAATGAGCATGTGCCTCTTACAAAGTCAGGCACCCCCTCAGCAGGGGTTCCCAGCATCAGCACCAAGTGATCTTAGAGCAGATTGCTTTCTCTGTGACGTGGTGCTGGTGGGGCCATCTCCTGGGTGTACAGTCTTGCAGATGTGAGGTGTGTCGGGTGCCGTGCCGAGAGCCTGGCCTGATTAAACACCGAGCTCAGAGGGAGCTGGTGCTGTGTCCCTGTTACTGACAAGCAAGGAGTGAGAGAGGCTGCCTTCTCAAGGTCATGCAGTTGGAAGGAGGTGAGGCAGGGGTTTAGCCTCGAGTTCTGTTCTCAAGTCTGGGAGGCCTGGGTCTCGGAAATCTCGTGGCCAACCCTCCTTAAAGACTAAGCGTCCAGCATCCTTGCTTTATAAGGGTTATCACTGTGTCAGGACTTTTATCCTTGGTCCATGACTGAAATTGTTGTAAGGATAATATTACGAGCTCTTCTGTTTTCCTTTTGATGGTACTGGGGATTGAACCCAATACCGTCACATTAAGCTACATCCCCGGCCCCTTTTTATTTTTTGAGACAGGGTCTTGATGAGTTGTTAAAGTGTCCAGGCTGGGTCCAACTTTGTGGTCGTCCTGCCTCAGCCTTCTGGAGTGCTGGGATCACAGGTGTGCGCCCCTGCACCCGGCTCATCATCAGTGCTTACTGTGTGCTCGCTTGTGCTAGGAGTTGTCTCAGTTTATAGATGCTGACACTGAGGTTTAGTGATTCAGTAGCTTGCCACTGTGCAGCCAGGAGCTGTGAACCTGGCTGTCTGTTCTCAGAGCCAGTGGTGCTGCCCACTGTGGGGGGGACCCACAGAGCTAGTGTCCCCAAGTTGAATGATGCACTGCTGGGCCTGGGGTTACCTGTGCCTTGTGTAGAGCTTGAGGTGTGCTGTTTTGCTTTGTTTGTTTTTTGAGACAGGGTCTTGCCATATAATTCAGGCTTGTCTTGAACTCACTATGTATCTCAGGCTGGCTTTGCACTTGGGGCAATCTTCCTGCCTCAGCCTCCCGAGTGCTGGGATTACAGGTGTGCACCACCATGCCCAGCTGAGGTGTGTTGTTTTTTCAGCGTGGGAAGCGAAGGAGGAAGTTGTACCCGGTCAGCCCCAGTGGAATATGGCTTCGCCGGTGTCTTGTCATGAGAGCCCTGAGCTGTGTCAGCTCCAGGCGGTGGGGTGCTCTCTTGAGAAGAGAGTCCTGGTTCCTTAGTTTGAGAATGGGGCTTAAGGTCAACGGGAGATCCTCTGAGGCCTCCCCCTCCCCCCACCGCCGTGAAAAAAGCCAGACGGACCAAAGGAAAAGTAGTTTCCTACTTTTTAGGATTCAGATCACTGTGCTCTGCCTCACATTGTGTGTCTTTTGACAGATCACATCAAATATTTGCATGTCCCTGTTGTCCTCTACAAAGGGAAGGCAGTCCCTATCCCGTGAAGCCCGTGAAGGTAAACTGCCCTATAAACACTCATGGACTGCTCCCCATTTTCTTGAGAGTGAGTGTTATTCCCGGGGTGAGATTGTAGACGCTGAACTTGGGTTGCACACACACTGTTTTTTCTCAGGGGTACTTTTTCCTTTAGTGCCAGCCATGAGCAGTTACCTGACGACATTGCATAATTTTACACATGTCTTAAAGCTGCCTCAAGGGAAAGCAGGAAGACATCAGTTGTGGAACAAAATCGCAGACTTCGGAAGGAAAGACACATTTCTTTGGAAGAGGTTCTTAGGTTGGAACTTAACAATGAGGTTTAAAACCTGCCTGGACTTTTCCAGATCCCTCACTGCAGTGGCACACGAGAGGATCAAAATAGAAACGTGCGTGTGGGAAATTGCATTTAAGAAACTGCATCCTTCCCATTTGAAGAACATACTCAGAATTTAACAATCATGAGATCTCAGAGACCATGGACCCACAGAGAATATAGCTTGCACACCAGCAGGTGGCAGGTAAGCCGGACTGGCCACTAGCTGCCCCTTTGGATTTAATGTCTCCACCCCACACCGCCCTGTGCCTGGAGCTCAGTCTCTGTCTCCCTTTTGGAAGCTATGTAGCGAGAGGCATAGACATGTTCATAGCCTTTGACCTGTAATTTTGCTCTTAGGAATTTATTTTCAGTTGGGGGGTGATTTTAAATAATCATCTGGGCTGGGGATTTAGCTCATTGGTTAGAGTGTTTGCCTTGCAAGCACAAGGCCCTGAGTTTGATCCCCAACACCAAAAAAAAAAAAAAAAAAAGTTAGTGGATATATACAATCACATAATCGTTATTCATGTTACTAATTAAACTGCGTGGGAAAAGCTGAGGAACTCGGTGTGTCTGCAGACGTGCATGACAGAGCCATGGGGACAGACCTTGCGGTGGGAGGGGGAGGAGCAGTTTGTCCTCTGAGCACAGCCAGCTCTGGATGGGGATGGCAACAAGAACCTTGGGTAATAAACGAAGCATTTGTGTTGCATGGGGCCTTGGGAACAGGTTGTTGCTCCCCTTCCCAGCCGCGCTCCACTGTTTTTTCAGTTAAATTGTAAAGGAAAAGAAAACTCAGATTGACCACTAGCCTGAAGAGCAACCCAGAACTCTGAGAGCGGTCAGCTGTGACTGCATCTTGCCACCTCTCTGGCAGGCCTGAGCAGTGGTCGGGTCAGCCAGACACGCTCTCCCTGTCCTCTGCTCAGAGTGTCTGTCCATCTCCTGCTACAGCACCACACCCTTGCTCCTGCCCTCCTCAGCTGTACTCCTGCCCATCTGTAAATCCCAGAGACTCCTCTGCCAAATGTGTGTTCACTGTCCCTCCTGGCCTGTCTGTGGCCTGTCTACCACTTGGAACACTTGCTTCTGGCCCTGCCTGGACCTATAACCAGCTTACACTGCTCAGTTGTTTCGTGTCCTTCCTAGTCTTCTTCACCCTTAGAGTAGTCACCCTGCTTCTCATTGTCACAATCTACAGTGCTACAGAAGGTGGACAGGGACTTTTTTCCTCACCACCTTGTGACTTCTGTGCCTGGGTCTGGAGACGAGCCCCTCCCAGCTGGTGACAGCCACTCTCCTTCAGGCCTCTCCTGGCCACACAAGGTCAGCTCCATCGCTGCCCAACGTCACAGCATGACACGCAAGGGATGATGGCGTGTGTACCGTGTGCTGGGGCAGCTGGGAGTTGGAATGGGAGAGAAGGCACACTTATTACCCTCATTTCCGTATAAATTGCAAGAACATAAAATACAGAGTATTAGGGAACATATTAAATGCTGAACCTGTTTTTTTTTGTTTTGTTTTGTTTTGTTTTTGGTGTTGGGAATTGAACTCAGGGCCTTGTGCTTGGAAGGCAAGCACTCTAATCACTGAGCTGAATTCCCAGCCCTGAACTTGTATTGAGTAATATCGTTGAAATACTTTTTAGAAGTGTGCTTATGTCCAGCACGTTTATATTATGGGGCTTGCTTTTTTTGTTTCTGTTTTGTTTGATTTTGATAATCGATATGGAGAAATTTTAAAGCAAGGTGATAAAATTTAAGCTTTTTTTTAAAAGTAAATGTTTAAAAATTGAGTTGGCATAGCTAAAGAATCCAGATTCTTCCCTGTTTGATTTACATGCAGTGTTGAGATACAACACCACAAATGGATTTTAATTCCAGTCAGACTTTGTATCAAGCACTTCAGAATAATTAGTTCTAATTTACATAGTATGTGTACTTAGGTATGGGCAGTGGTGCGCTGGTGAATGTCTCACAGCCTGCACTCCCAAGAGCAATCCAGAGGAAGGAAGGAGGTGCATACCCGCCTGCAGTGGTCACCCCGTCAGTGCCAGCCCCGGCCCGGACCCAGACTCACTGTGTGCTGTGGTGGTGTATGTGGCCTCAGCATTTCTAGGCACCCTAGTAGTGGATGTGCTCTGGACGTAGTTGTGATATTGCACAAGTTTGTACATGGTGAGCACATTTTCCCCAGTGTTTTTGACCTAAGGTTGGTTCACTGCCTGGATTTGGAACTTGCAGATACAGAGGTCCAATTGTATGTATGTAACTTTATAGGTTTTACTGGTAACAAAAATTGGTAGCATACAATTCACAGATAATGCTGAAACATACCACACTCTCTATTGTCAGTTCTGTGCAGCTAGTTGCTTCTCACCTAATGCTTTTATTTTCAGTGAGCTTTTCTGTCAACTTGTGAGTGCAGTTTTATGGTGATGACTATAGATTGATATTTTTGTTTCTGTTAATGACTCAAGCAATGGATATGCTCAGTAGACTAGTAGTTTTCATAATATTGCCAACATTTTCCATTTGTTTTGCTATTCTTTGTTGTTGTTGTTCTTGTTTGTTTTTATTTTTTGTTTTTTTGAGACAGGGTCTTGCTATGTAGTTCAGGCTGGTCCTGAACTCACTATGTAGCCCAGACTGGTCTTGAGCGTGTATCGATCCTCTTGCCTCAGCCTCCTGAGTGCTGGGATTACAGTTGTGCACCACCATGTCTGGCTTGTTTTGCTGTTCTTTTTTCCTTTTCTTTCTTTCTTTTTTTAAATTTTTTTTGAGACAGAGTCTTGCCATGTAGTCCAGGCTTGCCTTGAACTCCTTGCAAAGCCCACACTGGCCTCGAACTTGTGGCACTCCTCCCGTCTCAGCCTCCCAAGTGCTGGGATTACAGACAGGCAGCACCACGCCCAGCCGTTTTGCTGTTCTTAACATAACGGCTTCAGGCTGACATGCTTTATGAGTCTAATCTACATTACTATTTCTACATCACTTTTCTTGGGTCTAAACTCCAGAAGTTGGTAACGTTTTTCTGTAAAAGGTCAGAATGTAAATATTTTCAGCTTCACTGCCGTAGGGTCCCTGCCACGACTCTGCTGTGGATAGTCTAGACAAAATGAGCATGACTGTGTTCCAGTGAGACTTGGTGTGGCTAGTGCTTTGTTAGTATGAATTTCACCTTAATTAACAGTGTATGAGTTACTCTTTTAAAAAGCTTTATTAACAAATAGAGACAGTGTTACAGATATGGTGGGGGAGGATACTGGAGATTCATCGGCTGCTGTCTCCGCCCTGTGAATCTGTCCACCAGGGCAGATTTCAAGCCGCTGCTAACACAGCATCACCAGATGTGGGCTTGAGAAGGGATTCCTCCACGTGGATGCTGTCTTTGTGAGTAGTCTCAGAGTCCAAACAGTAGTAAATATGGTGAAAGAGGCAGGCAGCGATAAAGCTTTGAGAACTGTCTCTTTTGCTTTCACTAGAATTTAAGGGTTTTTTTGTTGTTTTTTAGTTCTATTTTAATGATACATTTTGGAATCTCAGTGATAACATTCATCATAGGGTATTTGTACCTGTACGTGATATATCTTGCTGCTATTTTTTTTCCCATTCCCCTCCCCTCCCTCCCCCCCTCCTTATTTACAGAAGCTTTGTTTCCATTTTTCCTTGTATTCTTTTTTCTTTTGTCCCTCCGTTCCTTTTAAAACTTAAGTTTCTATCATTGAATTTTAGTCTATTTTTTTCTCTTTCGGGGTGTTCTTGTTGTTGTTGCTGTTATTTTTGTTGTTGGTGCTGGGGATCAAACTTGGGGCCTTGAACTTCCTAGGCAAGCACTCTAACCACTGAGCTAAATCCCCAGCCCCTCTATCATTGAATTTTTTTGTACTGGTTCCCAAGATCCCTGAAAGTGTCACCCTGAGCTCTCAGAGGGGCTGGTGGGAGCTGTTCCCTCACCTGCCAGCCTCTAGTCTCTCCCTTCTGCCAGCATGGCGGGTGCAGGATACAGCAGTGCTGCAGAGGAAGCCCGCGGGTGTTTGCAGGCCTCGGTCTAGCCTCAGGCTCCTGCTCCTGGCTGGTGTCTGTGTCTCTGGAGGTGGCTGCATAGTGTTCCGTTGGCTGTGCTCAGTGACTTGCCTGCGCCATGTCCTCTGCCTTGAATGTTTTCTTTCCGTTCATTCTCACTGTGATTTCAGTACACAAGCAGTAAATACATCCTTTAAAAATTAAACTGTGTGAGGTATGGCTCAGGCCACCCCTGCCCATTGTCCCCGATGCAGTAGCTGTTCATCTGGGGAGGCCTCTGGCAGGTGCGTGGAGCGGGTTCTTCTGTGCATATAGAGCTGCGGCCCCAGAGCCCTGTGCTGTCTTGCTTTTAAATGAATTCTGGCTGGCAGGGCTGCCATCCTACAGCTTGCTCATGTCCCACAGCGTGTTCCAGGACTGGAGCTGTGTCCATGATCATGGAACCAGCTTTCAGAGATCTGTTAATGAAACGATGCTTGTGTATCCTCTGAGGCATCCCAGGGAATGTTCCTACTCATAGTGTGTCAGACAGTTGAAATGCTAGGTGGGTGTTTGGATGGTGACAGGTTTGCAAGGGACACTTCTGTGAGTGCCCTTGCAGGGCCCAGAGCCTGTGCCCACAGGATGCGCACTGCAGCCTCACTGGGCCCAAGCCACCCCAACTCCTACCCATTGCCACCCCACACTGGAGCCAGGGAGCGGTGGAGTGGGGTATGGGGCGGCTCTGCAGGTGGAGCTGGCCCTTCTCCCAGGGCAGGGAGAGCACCTGTCCATGTGTCCCCACACGGAGCGAGGTGGCCAATGTTGGGCTGTGCTGTTCATCCAGGGGAACTGCAGTTGGGGCTGGGTCCAGCCAGCACCCTGTAGCCCATCTGGCCCATCTGTTTAACAGGCGGCCTAGAGGTTCCAGTGGAAGAAACTTCTAGGAGTGCAGGCCTGGAAGCCTCTGCAAGGGTCCCATGCCTGGCTTTCTATTTTTGTTTGTTTCATTGTGGTAAGAAACGTATCACGTATAATTTAGGAGGGGAAGGGGATGAAGAAAGAATTAAGATGTACCAATAAAAACAAAAAAAAATCTTTGCTTAAGCCCCTCAGATTTTTGTAACTGTCTTAACTGTTTTTACATGTGCATTTGAGTAATACTAAATATGTTTACAACGTCGTGCTACTCTCCCCACCATCCATCTCCAGGGTGCTGTCCACTGGTCATGCCCGGACTCTGTACCCATTACTCACCTCACTCCCCAGCCTCAGCCCCACCCAGGGACCCACCATTCTGCTTGCTGTCAATAAATGTGACTCTTCGGAGATCTCACACCGTATCTGTTCCCTGGGACTGGCTTGCTCACTTAGCAGAATGTCCTCAAGCTTTATCCATGTCATGGTGCATGTCAGAGCACCTTCCTGCTTAAGGCTGAATCATATCCTGTCACGTAACGGACCCCATAGTGTTATTCTGCCATCCGGTGGTGGGCTCACGAGCCACGTTCATATTTCAGCTGTTATGAATAAGGCCATTTTGGGCACAGATTTCCAAAAACCTGCGAAGTCTACTTTCAGTTCTCGTGATACACACCAGAAATGGGGTTGCCGGCAAGGCAGCTGGGGGAGCCAGGGTGGTCTGGGGAGGGGAAGTGTGGCATGAAGATGCCAGCCTTAGTCCTGGTCAGTCATAGTTGAGCAGAGAGGACAGTCAGGAACTGCTTCTGGTCCCAGGTGGTGTGGTGGGTTTGAGGAAGACTGTCTGCCTCTGAGCACTCAGAGCCACTGTGAGACAGGCCAGTCTCCCAGTGGGACCCGTACCAGCCCACCCTTGTTGATGCTCTTGTGGTATCTCAGGAGGCTGCATGATGATCCACAGGCAGTCTGAGCAGAACCTCATGGGGAGGCGAACACAGATGTACATCCAGTGTCTCTGCCACTCCCACCATGGCCACTGCTCACTGAACCCCACTCTCGCACTGGCTGCTGCCCATCACCCAAAGCCCTCCCCTCCTCCTCCCTTACGTTTGATGGCACCTGCTGACCTTTGCCCTCTCTTAGCTGGAGGTCTCCCCCAGGCAGCCAGGGCACGCTGTTCAAACCTGCAGTCTGGCTGTATCAGTTGCAGAGCTGAGCATGGCCCATCGCCCTGCCTGGCCTGCTGTCCTCTGCTATTCCTGCCCCCAGCCTTGCATTCTGCCTGGCCAGCCCCACCCCATCCCACCCAGGGCTGGTCCCACTCCCTGCCTAGCCCATGGATGCCTGCTTGCGCTTCATGCAGTCTCAGAGACTCCGTCTGAGTGCCCTGAGCACCCCAGCCGCCTGCACCAGTTGAAGTGCTTTGGTCACACGTCTGCTTGCCCCAGGGAGGCCTCAGCTGTGCTCATTGTGTGTTGATGAATGTATTATAAGGAGCTGTGTGGCCTTAGGGATGTAGGTGGCTTCTCTGTGCCCCTCTCTTTGCTGCTTGTGAAAAGCCGAGATCACCTGTAGAACTCCTTAGTAAGTACACAGTGCAGTGCCTGGGTGACTTCCGAGAGGCTAGGCTTGGGAGTGACAGTGTGGGGAGGGCCTGAGGCTCACCTCTGCTTGGGCTAGCAGGAGAGGGCACTCAGGGGACAGGGGGACTGATAGTGGCTTTGGAAGTAGGGGTGAACCTGGCCACAGCTGTCACATTCTTGGCCACCAGGCCATTGGTGGAGCCCTGGACGATTGCCAGGCCTCACCCTGAGGAGCAGAGCTGGGTTTCCCCTGGATCCCAAGGCTGCGGAAGCTCTGGGTTCATGGGGATTCTGAGACTGGATCCACCTCCAGACCAGGAGGCCCAGGCAGCAGTGACCAGTGTTCAATGCTGGTGAGGGAGGGGTGGCATCTGCTGTTCCTCAGCCTGGTGGGGACCCAGGCCTCTGCTGGAGGTGGAGGCACAGCCAGGCAGTGTGGCTGCTGCCCAGATATATGGGAGCATGGCTCAAGGGGACTCAAAAGAGGGCAGCACTACTGGGACAAGTGTCCCACTGCTCTGTAAGGGCCACACTCAGTGTTCCCTATCTGTGCTAGGCCCCTGCTATCTCACAGGTGGCAGGCAGTGCAGCAGGGGCAGAATTTGCATTTACCTGGGTCTGATTTCTGTGCTTCTTGACACTGTAGTGGCCCTTTGGTGGCGAGACTTCTTGTAGGGCCCCAGGGCAGGCCCTACACAGGCCTTCTGTCTAGTGTTCCAAGCACTTCCTGGCACTGTCCCTGGTACAGACCGGCCCAGGGCACGGAGGAGAGGAAGTAGCTCCTCCAGCCACACCACAGGTATACAGAGGAAGCCCTGCTCTGGCCCCAGGCCAGCGATGAGTTAGGGGGCTTGGAGTGGGCTCTGGTGGGCAGGAGGAGTGGGACTGAGGGAACTGGGATGCTCTTCAGGTGATAGGATCTGTAGGCCCTCTCAGCATGTCTCCCCCCACAATCTCCTGGGGCACCCCAGCTTCTTCCCATCCTCCTCACCCTCCTCCCAGCACACTTGCCTCTACTGCTTCTCCCTCCCCTGACCCATGCTGTATGTGCCTACAGTTCTGACCCCTGGGACATTCTGCTGTTCCAGCGCAGGAAGGGCCTGGAGAGCCAGGGCTTGAAAAGCCCTGGATGATGAGAAGTGTGCTGGGTAGGAGGGCAGCGGTGCCTCAGGCCTCTTCCTGGTTTCTCTGCGCCCCCCTATGTAAGGCACAGGGTTTAAAAAAATGAAAAGGGTTTGGGGGAGCAGTCCCCTGCTCTTCCCCTCCAGCTGCTGCCTGGTCACAGCCTGTCTCCCCAAGATTCCTAGGTCAGCTTATGGCATGCCTTTTATGTGAGAGGTGTGAGACCTTGCTATGATTAGAAGGGCCCCAGTGTGGGGGTGGGGGATCAGTATTTCTCACCATAGAAAAGCACATTACAGGTTTGAAGGTGTGCCTGTTTTATTTTGATAACTATGTATCTATCTTAATGGGTCCTAGGAAAAAATAGATCCTGTCAAATATCACCCAAGTCCAGATACTCTTGCTTTGGACGAGAGTAAAGTGGAAGGAATTTCAAGGGCAACTGAGAGGAAATGGTCTGGTGGCACTGGAAGCCTGGCCTGACAAAGCTCTCTCCCCAGAGTTTCTGGGGATACTTGGGGCCCTTCCAAGAATCAACTGGAATGTGTGTTCCATGGGGAGGCTTCGGAGGTGTGAGTGGGATCCAGGATTTGGTCTCAGTTTTGTCTCCTTGGTAGTCGTACTGTGTTTTTTATGACTTGTCTTGTTTCTTATTGCCTTTGGATTTATGTTACACAGCATTATTCCAGTTTTCTGGGACTTCTGGCTTCTTTATTTCATTTGCTTGTCCTTACAGCACATTTTCTCTCTGACAGTCTGTCCTGAAGCCTGTTAATGTGCACAACACAGTGTGCCTGGTGCACAGGTGTCAGAAGTACCAGTTCTGTGGTCCCTGGGGTGGCCCCAGTGTCAGGGCAGAACACCAAAGGGCTGTCAGGCACCGTGCTGGGTGCAGCTCAGCAGCCCAAGGAGGTCATTTGGGTGAATGGCAGGCATTGACGTGACTTCTCACTGGGCGCAGATACCGTGGGTTTTATTTGCCGTGTTGGGGCTAGAGGAACAGGGTTCCTCCTGGGGCAGGACAGAAAGACTGTACCACCAGCCCATGCTGCTGAGCCAAGGACAGTGGGTTACATTTGCAAAGCGGGCCAGGGGCATTGCACTCATGTGCCTGGAACCTTTCTAGGACCATGATAAGCCTGGGCTGTGGCAGCTCCAAGGAAGCCAGTTGCAGACATCCTGGCAAAGCAGCATGCAACAGGGTGGGAACGTGTGGCAACTGTGACTGAGAAACACCAGGAGGCATAGTCCCTTGCTGCTAGGAGCCAGTATGGGAGAGGGCATGCTTGGGCCACTGAGGGTGTGTGCTTCCTTTACTGCATTCGGTCTTTGAGAATCACCTTACCTTTCGGTTCGATGAGGGTAGCTGCTTGTTCATTGCCTGGTCTTAAATGTTACACACAGGAAGGACAGCACAAACAGCAGTCAGTACAAGCCGATTGCTTGCCTCGACGTGGTGCTGCCAGAGGAGCCTGGAATGCGTCATGTGGGGATACAGTGTGAGCCAAAGCAGCAGGGGAGCCCTGAGTTGTGGCAGGACCCACAGGGGCCCAGAATTCAGGTCCTGCTCACTGGGTTTGACCCTGGGCAAGTCCTTCCCTGAGCTCCGCCTACTGCCCCGTGAAGTGGGGGAAACAGTGTGGCCTGTCTTGTGGCTGGCTGATCGCAGGCTGAGGCCGCAGCACAGGGCCATGCATGGCCTGCGCACAAGGGCCATGCTCTTACGAAGGGACAGCAAGCTGCAGAGCAAAGGAGGAGGACCTTAGGAAGGGGCATAGGACGACCCAGGAGAGGGGCTAGACCTGAGGTCCCACCCTAAGTCCAGAACATCTGTACCCTCTGCCCTCGAGTCCCTGAAGGGATAGTCTGTCATCCTACCCAGGTGGAGTGCTGGCAGCGGTGGCACACGCCAGCCCCAAGATAAAGCAGTGGGTGAGGGCAGCCTTGCTCTCTGGGGCTCAGTGAGGAAGTGCCCTATATGCTTCTCCAGTGTCAAGTGTGCCGTCAGTGGCGTGGGCAGTGTGACCACAGGGCCAGTCTGGGATGTGTACCAGTGACTCTGCTAGTCCTCCCTCTCCTACAGGTGTTCGCACTCAGACATTTGCCATACCTGCACCAAGTCGAGGGACACACAACAGGGTCAGGAAAGCGTCCCGACACTCCAAGTGGGGGCTGTTCGCCTCCCTGAGACCTTGGCAGGGTCCTGTCTTCCTCCCTGTGTGGTGGGGCCTGGGGATGAGGAAGCTGAGACTTCAGAGCAGTACCAGTTGACAGAAAGGGCTTGGATTCTCGGGGCAGAGCTGAGCCCTGGGGAAATGATTCCTAGGAAAGCAATGAGAAAAGGAAGTCTGTTTGAGGATGTGTGTTCTGATATTGGCTTGCAAAAAAATGGATGCCCTTCCCTGAGAGGGGGCTGCAGCATGAGCAGAGCATTGTCATTCCCACACAATCCCAACGCAGACATTGCAGCCGCAGGAAGGAGTGATCATTGTCTGTGCTGCAGTTACAGCTGTGTGACTGGCTGGACCAGGACAGCCCACTGCACAGCAGGAGGGAAGGGGGCTGTTTCCCCAGCTGCTGCTTCTGCTCTGGGGTCTGCTGGGGGGTCTGCTGGCCTCCGTGTGTCAGGTGATGGTGTCTCAGTCCTGGAGCTATTGGCTCCGGGGTCACACACATGATGGTGGCAGTGGCTGCACCTCTGTGCTCTGAGGAGAGGAAGACCCAGGGGCCAGGTGGGAGTCCAGACACCAAGGTGCCCAGCATGTGCTGGGCCAGCATGGCGTCGAGACGCATACAGGCTGGTGCATAGAAAGTTGTGGAGCCGTAGAGCAGCTGTGTGCGTCATCAGTGGGGTTGAGACAGGCCCACAGAAGACCACCTGCACCCCGGGGTGGGGTGGTGGGTTCAGGGGAGGTGCATGGACCTACCATGCAATTGAGACCACCTGGCAGGATGGAGGCACTCCCAGGGGAGGGGTTGGTGTGTGGTGCAGGAGGAGGGAGGGGAGGCTGAGGCAAGGCTGAGGGGACCCGACTTGGTCACAGGTTGCCTGGGCAGAGCCTTTTGGTGTGGGGACAGGTAGAAACCAGAGCCAGCCTTTCCTCTTCAATGCTGCTGTAGGTGTAGTAAAAACATGTGTTCCTTAGTTGCCAGTTGTGTGTTGTTACTGTGGTTGATTGTGTGTTTGGCACCACCTGTCTGGCAGGTGGGAAAACACAGACATAAGGAAACATGTTTTAAAAAATGGATTTCACATACTGAGGAAGTATCATGATTATGAGCAAGGGATCTGTAGATGAAAGTACGGTGAAAAGGGATTCTCCTCTGTCCCCACATGGCCACCTCTCCAGGCCACTGCAGTGCTCTTCCTAGAACCCAGCTTGGAACCTGCCTTGCCTTGGACGTTTGAGAGCAGAGATCCCAAGTCCCACTGCAGGGCTCTGGCCCCTCACATTGAGCAGGCTACTGGCCTTCAGGGTGACTTTTACTGCCCCTTCGCCTCTTGTGGGATGTAGGTGGTTCAGGGATGGAGTAGGAAGTGCTGGTGGGGTCCAGTCCAGCTCAGTCACTGTTGAGGGTGGTCAGGGCCACCCTTCCCAGGACTACCCCAGGCTGCCCTGCCCCCACAGGGAAGATGTGGGAGGAAGTAGTTCCTTCAGCTGTTAGTACAAGTGTTGGGGAGCTGTGGTGCCCTCCACCGTGCCCTTGCCTTAGCCCAGTGGTGGTGAACCTAAGGCAGGCGTGCCACAGCAGGCTGTTTGTATCATTGAAAGCTCTAAAAGGGTTGCCACCACTGATCTAGCCCCTAGATGGGGCAGGCCTCTACTCATCCTGCCCTGCCAAGCAGAGCCTCCACCTTGCGAGCCATCCTGTCACTGGGCTACCCTGGTGGCTTCGGGACTTGGTTTTCACCTTGGTCTAATGGCTGGCTTTATACAACTCCCATGGCTTCCTTCTCCCTCCTTATGTAACCCCTGCAGTAATTTCAGAGTTGCCAAGAAGGTAAGCTGGAGAGAATTTTTGTGGCATGGCAACTTCTAGGACCACTGCTTTGAGAACGAATGCTCTCCAGAAGCTGGTTGGCTTGCTTAGCAGACCGTTTGCCCAGAGCCCTGATGGAAACTGTGCCCCTACCAGCCACAGCCTGGGTGGGGCGAGAGAGGCGGCCTGTTTGCCCAGCCTGGTGTCCCTGAAGCCCACCCAAAGACAGCACCCTCTGAAGTGCCACCTGGAAATAGGACGGAGTGTATTTGCTTTCCAGGTGCTCACTCGGTGACTGTAGATCCCAACTCACTGCAGAAGGAGACCTCTAGATGT
Source organism: Hystrix cristata (assembly GCA_004026905.1). Taxonomy (NCBI): domain Eukaryota; kingdom Metazoa; phylum Chordata; class Mammalia; order Rodentia; family Hystricidae; genus Hystrix; species Hystrix cristata. The sequence continues at coordinate 45,925 of PVJO010000338.1, forward strand.
TTGTAAAGCTGGAATAAGCCTGGGACCCTGCATCCAAGAACAGTAGGATGGGACTGCATCCATCTGCCCATTTGTCAGCTGGCATCAGTCATATTCCCGATGGCTGCCACTGTTCTGGGCACTTCAGAGGCAACAGTGAACAGAACCTACTTCCTGCATCTGGACAGCAGACCACAGAGTTCTCGGGGCAGGACAAGCCAGGGAATTGCCGGCGCGCAGGCTGAGAGGGCAGTGCCGAGAGTGGGTCTCGGAGCCTCTAATACTCCTGGCAAACACTACCCAGTGACAGCCTGGCCTGCCTACTGCACAGTGTGGGGGAGAAGGTGCCGATGTGGTTGCCCGCCTTCTAGGGGGCTCTTGCCACAGGGTGTTGGATCCTGTGAGGGCACCAGGGCTGCCATGGGCTGTGGCCTGCACAGTGCCCCATGCTGGCGTGTGGGTGGCTCCTGTGACTGCAGAATGGGCGCCTGCCATGCTGGGCAGACCTTGCATTCTGCGAGTAGAGGATGTATGTGTGGAGATTTTAGTTGGCTTGTGTTTTATTTTATTTATTTATTTATTTATTTATTGGTGCTGGGGATTGAACTCAGGGTCTCGTGCTTGCTAGGCAAGCGCTCTACCGCTTAAGCTAAATCCCCAGCCTCTGGCTTGTGTTTTAGATTTTTTTTTTTTTAAAATGGTGCTGGGGATCGAACTCAGGACCTTGCACTTACTAGGCAAGTGCTCTGCCGCTGAGCTGAGTCTCCAGCCCAGCTGCTGCCCTTTGAAAAGTTGTACTGCATGGCGGTGGTTGGTAAGGCGGTTGACCAGCGGCCCCAGGGCTGGTTGGTCCCTTGGCAGACGCCCCCAGTGTTGCAGCTGCTGACCCCGGCCAGCTTGTAGAGGCTGCGCCGGCCCTCCTCACTGAACCACTTCAGAATGCTCTCTAGGACACTGGTTCGGTAGTGTCTTTCTGGCGGGGGGCTCTGGGGACTGCCTCCGGGGATAGAAGGGTGAGAGGTGACAGCTCCTGTGAGGTGCAGTAGGTAGAGCAGGGCTGCTGTGTGCTTCTGTTCAGAGAGAGGTGATCAAGTAACATCTAGGAGAGTTGCCAGGTGCCGTTGTCCGATGGCGGACACTGCCAGTGGTGGCGGCACGGGCTCCGCTGGCCTGACCCTTCCTGGTCTTTTTTGTGGTAGAGGTTCTTTGACTCTGTCACACCACCTTCAGAAGTGGCCTCCTCTGCAGTTGGTATGGGATAGATGGGGCCGGGCTCTGTGGGGTAGCAGTGTGGGCCCTTCAGGATCCCACAGACTGCCAGTGTGTTTGAGCACATCGTAGCGCCTCTGGCTACAGGGTTGTCCTGAGGATTAGATGCAGTCACGCCTGGGAGGGGCACTGGGTTGTGGACAGCAGAGTCCAGGGATGCTGGCAGTGTTACTACCAAGGTGCTCCCCAAGGAGGTGTCCGGGCCATGGCCAGGCACCAGTGCGGCCTGGCAGAGAGCTCCTGTCCCCTCCAGGTATGGGGATCCCCTTGAGGGCTTGTCCCATGCAGTTGCTGATTCTGGAGGCCTGGAGGAGATGGTGTGGTTTCCTAGCAGCCCCCCAGTGATGCTGCTGAGCCTGGGCCACACGTGGACAATAGTAAGGCTCGAGGTTGGCTGTCCAGGGTAGGGGTGGGATTTCAGGCAGCTCTCCATCACCCCAGAGCTTCATTCCGACAGGAGGAAGCCAGGCAGAGCTTGAGGGAGCAGGAGCTGGCATGTGCCTGCTACTGCTTAATGCAGGAGGGTGGACGTGGGCTGTGGCTGGGAGGACTTTTGGGTGTTTTGGGGAGAGCACACTTTGTACAGACATTGTAGTTGCCTGCCTTTTCTGTGATGACAGGAAGTTGGCTCCCTCTCCCGGGTCTTGCACTGAAGCCTGACAAAACCCCACAGGTGCACATAGGTGTATATCTGTAGTGGACGCTTGTTTTTTTCACAACTGGGAAGGCCCTGGTATCCAGCTTCAGCTCCGGATGCCTTCCAAGGCTGGACCAACTTGAAGCTGGGGACCAGCTTTTCAAACCTACAGTTGGGATGCGCAGTGCGTCCAGTGCTCAGGTGTTGGAGGGGGGTGCGCAGAATGTTCCAGAAGGAAAAGCTGACACTTGCTGGTGTCTGGTGGAGCCCAGTCTGCCATGGAGAATGCAGCACGTGCACTGCAGCACGTGCACTTTTGCGTGATGGTTGGGTCCTCAGTTCACGTTACCTAGAGGAAAGGAAAGGAGGAACTTCCCTGGGGGACCCTCCCCCCCACCCCAGGTGGGGATGGGGCTCAGGTGGGGTCATTCCTCCCTAACAACCCTGCCTACTTTTTGTTGGGCCTTGTTGCATCTCTTCCCTGCCTCCACTGTTTTTTACAGCTTTATTGAACTATGACTGATGTACAATGAACTGTGTTTTTGAAGTACACAGTTTGATAAATTTTGACCTGTAGATGCACCTGAACACCATCATCACAAGCAAGTTAAATGAATATATTCATCATTTCCAGAAATTTTTTCTTGCCTTTGGTAATCCCTCCCTCCCCCCTCAACTGCTAATCTGCTCTCTGTCACTGTAAATTAGTTTAGTTTGCCTTTTTTAGAATTTGGTGGAGTCAGGAAGTAAGTACTCCAAATTTTCTTCTGGTCTGACCTCTTTCATTCAGTATATTGATTTTGAAATTCATACTTGTTAATGGTGTATTCTTGTGGTTCCTTTTTCATTGCTGAGTAGTGTTCCATTTTATAGACACCATAATTTGTCTGTTCATATGTTGATCAGGCTTTTGGGTTGTTGAGAATCTGCCAAAATGTCATCCAAGGTGATTATACCATTTTATGGTCCCACCAGCAGTGTATGAAAGTTCTAGTTGCTTCACATTCTTGCCAGCACTTGATGTGGTCAGTCTTTTTAATTTTAGCCATCCTAGAAGGAATATGGTGCCTTCACAGAAGTTTGAATTTGCATTTCCCTGATGACTACTGGTGTTGAGCATGTCTGCAAGTGTTTGTGTCCTTATCTCCTCTCGGGTGGAAGGTCTGAGCCGGTGCTTAAACCCTTTGCCTGTTTCTCCCTTGTTTGTCCAGTTAGTATATTGAAGGTTCTTTGTGTGTAACCTAGATGTAAGTTTTTTCTTTGGTATGTGACTGTGTGTATTTTTCCCAATCTGTGGGTTGCCTTTTTCATTTTTATAAGTTTAGTCTTTTGAAGAGAAAAGATTTTTAAAATTTAATTTTTAAATTACTTTTGGGTGGTTTGGTTTGGTTTTAAGACAGGGTCTTACTATGTAGCCCAGGCAGACCTTGAACTCACAGTGATCCTCCAGCCTCAGCCTCCTAAGTCCTGGGATTACAGACATGTGCCACCAGGGCTGGCTAGGATTTTTTTTTTTTTTTTTTGGTACCGGGGATCGAACTCAGGGCCTCATGCTTGCAAGGCAAGCACTATAACCCAGCCCTGGCTAGGATTTTTAAAATTTTAATACAACCTAATTTATTTTTGCTCCATTATTTGTGCTTTTTGTGGTTTATTTGAAAGATCTTTGCCAAAACTAAGTTTACTAAGGTGTTCCTCCTTTATTTTCTTCTAGACATTCTATAATTTCTTGCATTTTTTTGTATTATACGTTTTGTGTTGTTGTTTACATATGTCATGAGGTTGGGAAAATAGTTTGTTGTATGTGTTGTTTTTTCTGTTTTTATATGTTTCATTTTGTTTTTTGGCATATGACCATCCAGTGGATGCAGAACTATCTGTTGAAGGATTGTCTTAGTTACTTTTCTCATTGCCCAAATACCTGACACCCAAAGTTAAAGGAAGATGTAGGTGTCTCAGTTCATAATGGGCTGGCTCCAAGGCAGGATGATGGCATTGCAGTGGAGAAACAGTTCACGGTGGGTAGAAGGTAGCAAAGCAAGCCAGGGGCCTTAGTAGGCTTTTTTGCCCCTTTTATATTCCGTTTAGGCTCCTGGGGTTAGGGCGGGTGCCAGTCTAGTCAGCGGACTGACTGAGTAGTCACCCACCCTTAATCCTGGCATTGGAATGTGAGCCAGTCACATGCTGTGGATCAGCCACCTCTAAAAAGCCCCACCTGTGACCTTGTGAGGCTTTGGGGGGACTTCTAGACACAGACGTTACAAGGATGTTAAGAGTAGGTTCTCTTTTCTGTTCCACTGATCCACTTGTGTATCATTGCTCCAGTACCACACTGTCTTGATTAAATAAGTATTAGAACTGGTTCATCCTTTTTGGGTGGGGGCGTTGCTGGGGATCAAACTCAGGGCCTTGCATTTGCTAGGCAAGTGCTCTACCACTTGAGCTAAATTCCCAACCCCAGAATCAGTTAATCTTAGGGCTTCCAGTTTTCTTTTTTACAAATTTCTTTGGCTATTCTAAGATCTTTGTATTTCCATGTAACTTTTAGAATCAACTTGTCACTTTCTCCAAAAGGTCTGGCTGGAATTTTGATTGGGATCGTTATGGCTCAGTGAGAGACAGAATTGACATTTTGATGATACCGAGTCCTGGTCTGTTACTGCGGTGTCTCCTTCCGTTTCTCTCTGCCATATTTGAGTTTCCAGTATTTAGGTTTTGTGTGTCCTTGGTGGCATTCACTTCCACTTTGTATTTTGTAATTGCTGTTATAAGTGGGATGGGTTTTTTAAATTTTCATTTTCTAGCTGGGTGTGGTGGCTCACGCCTGTCATCCCAGCACTCAGAAGGCTGAGGCAGGAGGATCGCCATGAGTTTGAGGCCAATCTGGACTACATAGCAAGACTGTCTCCAAAAAAAATTCAATTTCTGAATGTTTGTGGCTTGCATGTGGAAATACAGTAGAATTTTAATGTATTCATCCTGTATCCTGCCGCTTTGCTAAACTCAATTACTGTAAGTTTTTGTGTAGATTCCGAGAGATTCCAAAGACTTGTCTGGGCTCTTGTGAGTGAGTGGCCGAATGTGAGTTCTGCCTGTCTTCAGGAGAGCAGCCCCCACTCACATCAGGTCTGAGCCAAGCTGAAGGTTGGGAAGAACCTTAATGAAACCCCCTCTGTTTCTCTTGTGCTGAGAGTTTTTATCAGGGTCACATGCCCAGTTTTTTCAAATGCTTTTTCTCCATCTGTATGGGTTTTTGGGTTTTCATTTTTGGCCTCTTACCGTGGCCGATGACATTGCTTTTCCAGTGTTAGCTGGCTGCCCCGCTGTAATTTCTCTGGGGTTCTCTTACTCTGTGTAGACCTGTGAATCTTTCTCATCCTTTCTGCATCCTTAATGTCCATCACCCTTCCTCATGTTCCCACCTACAGCCCCTGGATGGAGGTAGCTGTGTGCCAACTGCTCAGGGTGACAGGGAAGAGTAGCATGGAGCTGACTTGAGGGGTCTGGTCTCAGGGGCACCACGGTGTGGCAAGAGACGGGCATTGCGTGGTGTTACGGCATGCGGTGCCCTGCTGCTGTGCACTGCCTGCCTCTCTGATAACTTACTCATAGCCTTTTGGAGACACGAGCTCCTGATAGTTCCTTCCATGGGACCATTAGAGTGCTGCTGCCACCCTGGTGGCCCTGCCCTGCAGCAAGCAGTACTGTGTGGCTACATTTCTCAGGGAGGCGCAGTGTGCCCACTGTCACTCTCTTGGCTGGCCTGGGGCCATGTTGATGCTGCTGTCAGGCTGGGCTGCATGGGAATGGGGGTCTCGCGCCACATCCACCCGGAAAAGTATACAAGCCCAAAGTTTGCCAGTTGAATGCATGTTACGAGCTGAATGCACCCCGGGAACTACAGCTCAGGTCCAGGATTGTCCCTGGAAGCCTCTTAGTTTAGTGTGTTCTCTTTGCCACCGCCCTCACTCCTGTCACCTTCAAAGTCTTGTTTGTGAGCTTGTGGTCCAGGGCCTGTTGTGCTCTTTTATCGGCTCTCTCCTGACACTGTCAGGGTGACGTGCCCTTGGTGTTGTATGGAGCAGTAGTTCATTGGCTCTCCACTGGTGGCAGGACCGTGTTTGCCAGCATTCACCTGCTACCCCTCCTGGGGCCACCGTGCCCACCCCGGGGTGAAGGTGATGGTGTTTCTGTTGGGGCCAGGCTGCAGTGTAACCACTGGATTGGAGCGAGTGTCCATCCTCCTGTGCTCTGGGTGACCGTGGCCTTGCCTGCCCTGTGGGAGCACCTGCTAAGAAGACCCCTGCATCCGCTGCCATCCCCCCAGTTCTGCTGTAAGTGCAGGGGCTGAGGGACGACCCTCTTTCCGGAGCACCTACAGCGTGCTGGACACCGATCTGGGGTCCGTGTTTGTGCTTGCCACTCGCTTGGGAGCCCTGCAGGAGCTTCTGTCATTGTCCCCACTTAGTCGCTGTGGGAACGGTGAGGTGGTGGCTTGGTGCCGCCTGAGCCCCCCGGCACTCGGTGTTCTCACCAAGGTGCCCCCCGCTGCGCGCTCCTCTTGCACTTGGCTCGGTTTCTGTGTCCCTGGGAGGTCCCCATCCTGGAGATGCGCACCGGGAGCTCCTTGGCCGCCTCCCTTAGATTTGCCAGGCACCTCACCAGGGTGGGCTCTTGCCTCAGCTCAGAATAGAAATTGGTGACCTCGTGAGGCGTGTCCAGGAGTGAGGACAGCAGACAGCAACTGCCACCACACGTCTGTAACACGCTGACCTCTCAGTGCTTGCCTAGGTGACCTGGGCTTCCCTGCGGGTGTAGCTACAGGCCTGTGTGTGCTGAGCTCCCTCTGACAAGGGCCGTCTGGGAATCCAGGGGCCTGCCTTCAGTCAGTGCTCAGAAGGCATTTGGTGACTGGCTCCAAGGGTTCTGGAGTTCCCTGGGTCTCGGGATCCCACAACAGGCCACCTGGGCGGGCAAGCAGGTCTCTGTCCTTTGGCCTCCTCTCCATAGGCCTTGGAGGCTGCCTCCAGGAAAGACCACAGAGCCACACAGGGACAGTCACCTGGGACAGTGGTCGGCATGCCATGCCTGCCATTCAGGAGATCCAGACACCATCTCGTGATTTCCCCAGGCTCTGGCTGGTGCCTGGTCTTGCTTGTGTTGACATTGGGCCAGTGCAAGAGGCCAGGTGAGTGCCCTCACTGTGGCTTTGTCCCCACCATCTGGACCTTGTCTGCCCAGCACCACCCCGGTTCTCCCAGCTGGTAGTGACAGATGCAGCAGCCAACCTCACCACGTCACCTGGCTGTCTCCTGGAGGTCATTCCCCAGAGAGCCGGCTCATTCTTATTGTGGATCTCTTGTGGATCACTTGTCTCCGTGGGATGCATAGATGAGGCACTGTGTGCCCCTCCCCAGCCAGTGGGTCATTTCTAGTGTCCTGTAGCTGGGATTCTCAAGGGCTTTTCTGGAGGAGAGACCCTCACCCAGCCTGTTGTCCTCAGACAGTTACTGGAATCCTTCGGAGCCTTTATGGCAGAAATGGAAAGCTGTGATGGCTGGCCAGCTTTCCAGTTGTGTATGTCTGCGTAACAATGAGCCGATTAAAAAAAATGAAAAAGAATGAAGCAATTTGCAAATGACATTTTGGGAGTTTTGTGCACCTCAAAGGGACTGAACTATAAGAATTGTAAGTCCACCAGGGGACTTCGAGTTGGCAGTTTGGGGAGGAAAAGCTGCTGAGACCTGAAGTGAGAGGGAGGGGACAGCAGTTCAGGGTGGCTGTGGAGTATGTGCTGCCTCTTTGCCCTGTCTTGTCCGTGACCCTTGCTGGCCACACCACCAGGTTGCTGTCCCTGTGCACCAACCATGTGCTGCCCCAGGCCCTGGGCTTCCTCCCAGCTGCCCATGGTGTACGCTCAGCTCTGCCTGCTGCCTCCTTGGTCAAGTTGCAGTCTGCAAGAGCTGTGAGTGTGGGACGCTGGGCTTCCTGATGGCTGGCTGCTCCTAGGAGCAGGTGATCCCGCCACTGATAGGGATGTACTTTTGTATGTGGTGGCTGTGGCAGTGGCTGGGGGCTGCCCTGTCACAATGTCATTCTTCTGCTGCAAAACCGTGAATGGGAAACTCTGCCCCTGTGGGTGTGAGACTGCTCCGATAGAGGAAGGTGCCTTGAGCATGCAGAGCCTGGTGGCCCCATGAGGCTGAGCCCAAAAAGCACTGGCGGCATCTGCCCAAGGGAGCTTCCCTTGTTCCTGCTTGCTGTGGCTGGGCCTCTGGCACAGGCCACTTCTTGCAAGGACTTGCGGCTAAGGCCATGGGGAACAGAAGGCAGCTGTCAGGGACGTGTGAAGCAGCCAGAAGCAAGAAGACTTGCTCTGGCTGCAAGTGGCGCAGCTGGGACCCACCCACAGACACGCATGCCTATGGCCACACCCATCTCATTCACTGTGTGTGTGCACACAGCTGTGTGGTGGCAGGGTGGTGCTGGGTGACTCATCTAGGGGTGTCGAAAGTCTCCACACACTGAAGACGCACAGACTGCTGGCTTCTGGTACTGTCTGTGCATGTTTGGGTTTGGAAGGACAGCTTGCTTGCAGATGAACACTTCCAAAGTCTTTTTGAGCTAAGCGATTTGATAAATTCTTGTCTAGACCATTCTGCCTTCTTTTTGTTTTGTTTTTTGTGCTGGGGATTGAACTCAGGGCCTTGGCACTTGCTAGGCAAACACTCTAACCACTTAGCTAAATCCCCAAACCCTTCCCCCACCTTCTTAACGATGACAGTGTCCGTGGTGTATCTTTTAAAAAAGAGCCAGTTTGGACAGGGACTGTGCTGCTAAGGGCCTCACTGGCGGGTGCTGACCTGATCCACTTTGACCCAGGTAGTGGGTCCAGCTAGGCTAGTGCGTTGTGGGAGCTGCACCCAGAGTGGTGGAAAAGGCTGGCCAGATGTGATAGGGGTGCAGGATGACTGCAGTCACATCAGGTGAACTGAGTATTGGTCATGGACCCAAAACCCCTGTGGTGCTGGCCTGGCTGGCATCTCCCTGACTGTGGCTCTTGAGCATGCTTGAGAAAGGCAGAGACAGCCCTGCGAGCACCCAGTGTGGCCCTGTGTCTTTTTGTGAATGCTCTGTGGCCTGTCCATTTCCCTGCTGGGGCAGGTTGGGGATAGCGGTGTATGCAGGTTGCCAGTGCACTGACTGGGGACTGTGGCCCTGCTAGTAGAACAGGGCAGAGTTGCAGGGCAGAGAGTGTGCCAGGCTAGTGGAAAGCCATACTCCACCACTTCCAGCTTCATGGGCCCCTGGGACCTCCACACTGCAGAGGAGAGGGTGTGATGCCGCGTTTGGTGTCTTGATTCCTCCTTTAAGATGGTGTTTGGAAATCCTGTAGGCCACAGCTTTTGCCCAGCAGGTCCAATGGAGGTGGCCCAGGGGCCAGCCAGCCCATGCACAGCAGTGCGCTCACAGGAGGTGGGCTCAAGCACACGAAGGGTGGGGTGGTATGGCGATGACTCCACACATCCTGCTGGGAGGCAGGTGTTCTGGAGACTGTCTGGTCTCCTGGGCTTGAGAGACCTCACAGATGAGCTGGGCACCCTGCTCTGGGCCCTATGTCAGCTGTCTTGCATGTTTTCACTCTCCTGGGGAGGGAGACGTGGCTGGCAACCCTCTGCGAGATGCCCCCAGGCCCCAGCATCCTCTGCATGGCTTCAGGCCTCATGCATGCTTACAGGACTATGTCTTCAGCCTCTGAAGACTCTCCCCAAAGAGAGGCAAGAAGCCTGGGTCAGCTTTCACCTGCCTGCCCATGCCTCCCTCCTGGCCCTGAGTAGGCCTCTCCTGCACAAGGGCAGTGTCTGATGCGCTCAACTGTGTGGCCAGGTACCTGTGGGCCGGGGCGGGGGGTGGGGGAGGCTGCCTCTAGTGGAGCCCTGGTGGACAGTGGTGTGCTGGTTGTGCCAGGGGCCTGCCCAGCTCCCTGCAGCCCACCAGATGGACCAGCTGTGCAACTCAAATCCCAGGTCAGAAGGCCTGAACCAGGTGAGGGGAGAGTAGAACCCATAACTTGAGAAGCTGGAAACAGGTATTCGCTGGCCTCATCCTCTGTGCACCTGCCCGTTCCTTCTAGATCTGGGGAAATCTCCACCTAGATGTTAAGAGTAGGTGTACTTTCTGATCATTTTAACCTGGAAAATTTCACATGTGAAGTAGAGAGAATATGGTAACTCATTTTGTACCTCACAGCCAGTCTCTGCACCTGCTGCTTTTTGCCACCTGTGCCAAATTAATTATGCCGTAGTTATATCCACGCACCATTTCTTGGGAAAGTAGTTTTTATCTGTCGTGGAAGACAAAGACGTATGGTGCAGGTGTGCCTTTGCTGACCACTCAGCTGTGCGCGCTCATCCCTGCACCCGGGGCCCGCCTGAGCAAAGCGGGTGCCTGCACAAACAGCTCCAGACTCTCGGCAGGCTGCTGTGAGGTTGCATCCCCTCCCACTCTCGTGTCTGCAGGTCTGGCCACTTCCTTCCCTTTCTTGCCCTCTGTGAGCTGAGCTGCGTGTAAGCGCAGGCCAGGCCACACCAGGGATGGAGGAGGCAGCCGCCTGAGGGCTTCCGTGTGCCCACATGAGAGCTGTCCTGGCCGAGGCGTTGCCTCTACCTGTCCCTTATGTGTCCCATTAGCCTGTCCATACCGCAACAAAGTCCCCAGAGTGCACTCCAGAGCTGAGAGGGTGTATTCTGGCTTATGGTTTGGAGATCTGGGCCCGTGGTCAGTTGGACTTGTTGCTTTTGTGCTGAAACAATACACGATGGCAGGAGTGCATAGTGATGGGAGCGCCCAGCTCAAGGGATCCAAGAAGCAGAGAGAAAGAAGAGGAGCCAAGATCTTAACACCCGCTTCAAGAAGGGCACACCCCAGGGTCCTGACTCCCCACCAGTTGCCCTCACACCCTCAGGCGCACGGCTGGCAGACACAGTTGGTGTGAAGCTGGATGTGCCTGCAATGTGGGTGTTCTTGGGGAGGTGGGGGTGTCTACTGTGGTATAAATGTGGTGTGTCTTCCAAAGACTGATAGATTGGGGGCTTGATCCCCAGTTCACCAGGGCTCAGAGGTGGGGCTGGGGGGCAGGTGACTGAACCTTTGGGTGCCACCTCCATTGGTGGACTTGTCGATGGATGAGTTCATGGCCAGATATGCTGTCAGTAGGTGGGGCCCGGCTGGAGGAAGTGGTAGGTCACTGAGGCATGACCTGGAAGAGTGTCTCTGTCTTCTGGCTTATCCTGCTCTCTGCTTCCTGGGAGCCATAAAATGAGCAGCCCTTACACCATGTCATTTCTACCTTGGAGCCAGCCAGCCATAGACTAAAACCTTTGAGACTGTGAGCATAAGTAACTTCTGCTTCTTTAAATTGCAAGTGTCAGGTATTTTGTCCTAGCAACAGAAAAGGGACTAACTCAGGCACCCTTCCTTGGTACTTCTCTTGACTGAGATGCCCTTGGCCAAAGCCCAGTTCTCCTACCTGGTCTCTGTGAGGGTCTAGAAAGCTGGCAGTGACGTCGCTTCCTGCCAGGCCACGTGTACCTGGTTGTGGTCCCTGGGATGCAAAAGTGCTCATGTGAAGTTCCAGGGTCCTTTCCTCACTGTGTGCACATGGCCAAATCTGGTAGCTTCCTGCCCTCCTTGGGGTGGGCACCATGGAGCTCCGACCTGCTTCCCTGAGCAGCCCCTCAGGATCTGCTCCCACACACCTTTGCTGCTGACTCATGGCCCAAGGGCCTTCCCCCTCGGATACCCTGCCAGCCTTCACTGTGCACAGAGGAGATGCCACTACGCCAGGTGCTCCAGGGCCAGGCAGCTATTCATCTCCAGTGAAGAGGGCAAATGAGTGGGCAGGAACAGTCACTGTGGGTAATGGAAAGGCCACCCTGGGCTCCGCCGATCCTAAGGAAACCACAAACTGGTGTCTTTAGAAGGAGCCAATGGGTACACAAGTGGCGGCCACCCAGGTGGGGAATTCTGCTCCCGTGGGCAAGGCGGTTTGCCTAGGGAAATGAATCCCAGAGGGACAGAGGGCTGCGATGTGCCAGGCTCTTCCTCTAGGCAGGCGGCTGCAGCAGCCCCCAGGCCAGCGACAAGGCTGTCCTCTGAGGGAAGGCCAGGAGCAACAAGTGCGTGTCATGCAGCAAGCTGGCCCCTGTGCCCCAGCTCCCACGCTGCTCCTGGGGGCTGGCTGCTGGCCGCTGGTTAGCAGCCATTCTGAGGCACCAGCTCCATGCCAGAGCCTGGCGTTGCCCAGGTGTTCTGCTTCCTCTCTCCCGTCGGGGAGCAGGATGGTGTCTGCCCTAGGACAAGGACAGTCTGTGCCGCCAGGCCAGCCAGGCCCGGGCAGCGTTCTGCTGTGCAAGGACTGCTGGTTCAGAAGTACATGGAGGCCCAGGGCTCTAAATATATCAGGGAGGTCACGGGGTGGAGACAAGGCCACATGGGAAGCCCAGAGCCCCATGGGGCCGGAATCAGGGCCAGGGAGCCGTGGCCTTGTCACCCCTTTGGGACCAACCCCCATACCGCCTGGGCTGCCCCCGTGCTGCATCCTGCCTTCATGGTAAGCAGTGAGTACAGCACGGCCTCAGCTGTGCTCACGGACCTGGTCCCACACAGCAGCGCTGCAGGGCAGCCTTTCATGCCAGAGCAAGTCAGCCCACAGCGAGGGGCTGTGCAGGGGCTCTGTGGGCATGCATCATGGGGCAGGTGCAGCTGCCATGTCCACCTGCGGTCGCTCTGTGCCTTCCCACCACAGCCCCGGGTAAAGGACACATCAGTGCCACCTCGGGCTGGGAATGTGGCAGAAGGTCAGAGAAGCCAGGGCTCCACATGGCCAGCCGGACCCTGGAACTCGGGCATATGGTGCCTGGTGTGACAGAGACCAGAGGGATGGACTGGAGACGGGGAGATGATCCCATGTCCGGCGTGGTCAGACAGCTGTGGCGTGAGCAGGGCTTGATCTCCTGCTGCTTGGCAGAAGGAGGCTGGGCCCTGAGCCACGGGACGTGGCAACCCCCAGAAGCTGGCAGAAGCCTGTGGGTGATAGCCAACAAGCAGCAGCCAGAAGGACTGACTTCTGCCAGCACTGAGGGGCAGAAAAGGGGACCACAGCCTGCCAGCCTCTGGTCCCAGCCCAGCAGGCCTGGAGTAAGATGAGCTGCGCTGCTGCTTGAGGTGCTGGTTGCCTCTGGTGATGGTGGCAGGCTGCGGTGGCCATGGGGACCAAGACTGCGGTCCTGCGGGGGTGTGGGTGGGACTCAGCTCAGCCCTGCCCTGCTCCACTACAGTTGGGAAGTTGGGGACCTGCAGCCCACACTGTGCACCTGCTTTTTTGCTTCAGCCCCGATTGTCTCACCGGCCACGGGGTGTTGAGCACAGCCTTATTTGTAATAACAGCGGAAAGACCTGAATGTTCCCTGGCCTTGGTAGGGCCCAGCTGCCTGGAGAGCTCAGCTGAGCCAGAGCGGGTCTGGGCCTGGGCTGTTGGCAGCATGTGTGAGTGAGCAGCGGTGAGGCGCGCAGCGGTGGCTTGCTTTGGGTTCTAAGCATGCAACACATGTATCCAAGGAAATGCAGCCATGGCTGGTCCAGTTGTTGTTTCCTGTGTGTGCCTTTTTGCAGAGCCATCACATGGAGTGCGTGCCTGCATAGTGTACGGTGTCACAGCATGTGAGGGGAGTACATAAGGTGCCCACTGCATGCCTATCCGGGACGCAGAGCGGGCTCTTCCAGGCTGTGGCTGGTCAGCTTGCCAGAAACCTGGAGGAATTCCATATTCTACACCCAGATCCTCCACTGGGTAGCTGTTGGCAGTGTCTGTCCAAGTGTCTGGAAAGCAGTTCTGCATCCGAGTGAAGTCCACCTGTCAGTATCTTACACAGTAGAGCGTCTGTTGCAAGTTTGTGGAGATACTTTCTGTTGTCCCTTCTAGCAATGCTAGTGCTAGCGTGTAGCTTGCACATGTGGGCCTGAGACTGTTTTTTTGTTTTTTGGTGCTGGGGATCAAACTCAGGGACTCGTGTTTGCAAGGCAAACACTCTAACCACTGAGCTAATCTCCAGCCCGGCCTGTCCGTTTTTGAGGGGTGTAGTACTCGGCATAAATTGGTTCTACACCACTGTCTTCTGTGAGTTCCTGTGTCCCTGAGTCTGGGGTTTGTGCCTGTCTTGCAGTGTGAGGCTCCTCCTGGATGTATCAGCTGATCCCTCCACTCTGTGATCACCCGTGTTGTGTCACGGTGCTTGGGCCCTGTGGTTGGTACTGTTTTGGATCGTTCCTGTGTTGCACAGGCAGGGGCTCCTAGGATGTGAGGTTACAGTGGGGCACAGCAGCTATCGGAGGCGAGTGCTTCTGTGCTGTCTCTGCGTCTGTGCAATGTGATAGCAGCAGCATCTGCCCTGTGAGCTTGAACGCTCGGGACAGGGCTAGCCCCCAGCAGGATGGAGTGCTTCATCCCCGCTGCAGGTGTTGTCAGGTACTGGCCCTGCCACGGGGGTGTCTGTGCATTTAGCTTGCCTCGGCCTGGTCTTGGCATGGAGCCATCACTAGGACCCTGCTGACTGCTCTGTCTCTCAGAGTCCACAGTGTGTCCACATGCACCTCCTGGGGCCTGTCGCATGTTTTCTCTTACTTACTGACACTTACTTGTTGTATGGTGTGTCCACATGAACTCCAGAGCCCTTATTCTTGTGACCCAGTTGACCAGCTTACTCTGTACTGATGTGCTTTCACCGGCTGGGTCTTCCACACAGTTCTCTGGGAACTGAGGCAGAGCCCATCCCTCCTGTCAGGAGCCGGTCCCACTGCATAAGCATGGGTGCCCGCACAGTGAGCACAGGATGCCATGTGGACCCAGGAGCAGGAGGCAGGTGGCCATACAGCAGGCCACCTGGGGCTGCTAGCCTTGGGAGGAGGGCGGGGCCTGATGCCTGGCTCTTGTCCTACAGATCCGGAACATGGTGGCAGTGTTGGAAGTCATCTCCAGCCTGGAGAGATACCCCATTACCAAAGAGGCACTGGAGGTGAGTCCTGTGGCCCAGCCAGTTCCCACACATCACGGGAGGAAGCCCAAGCCAGCTCTGTCCGCACCATGTAGGTCGTTTGCTGTCCACTGCAGGGGCCTCAGTGTCTCTGCAGTGGCCTGATGGCCCAGGGCTGCCTTCGAGGCTCTGTATCCTCGGAGGACCAGAAGTCCATGTGGGGTCTGAGTCTGAGCAGCTCGAGGTTTGGTGGCCCAGGGTGGGCAACCCCACCCTAAATGTGTTTATGCTCACAGGAGACGCGACTTGGGAAGCTCGTCAACGACGTCCGCAAGAAAACCAAGAACGAGGAGCTCGCCAAGCGGGCCAAGAAGCTGCTTCGCAGCTGGCAGAAACTCATCGAGCCGGTGCAGCAGAATGAGGCGGCGCTGCGTGGGGCCAATGGGGGTGCCCACAATTGCCGGCCAGAGGCTGGAGCTAGTGCACCCAAGGGCATCCCCGACCTCAAGCACCGCAATGACCTCCAGAGGCTGCCGGGGCCACGGCTGGACAGGCTGGGCAGCCGCAAGCGCCGGGGGGACCAGCGTGACCTTGGCCACCCCGGCCCGCCTCCCAAGGTCTCCAAGGCTGGCCACGACCTCCTGGGTCCCAGTTCCTCCCCCCTTCCCACCAACGGGATCAGCGGGAGCCCAGAGAGCTTCCCTAGTCCCCTGGATGGCAGTGGGCTCATGGGCTCTGAGGGTGGCCGCCTGGAGGCCGGTGAGAATGACCAGCACAGTGGGAAGGTTCCTGTGAATGCTGTGAGACCACACCCCAGCTCCCCAGGCCTGGGCCGGCCTCCCGGGCCCTGCCTGCAGGCCAAGGTGGACGAGACCCCTGGCCCACCCCACCCCAGGGCACCGTCCCGCTGCTCCTTCAGCCCCCGGAACTCACGGCATGAGGGTACCTTTGCCCGCCAGCGGAGCCCCTACACGCCCAAGGGCTCTGTGCCCAGCCCTTCGCCACGAGCCCCGGTGCTTGAGGCCACACAGGTGCCGTCCCCACTGCCACTGGCCCAGCCATCCACGCCCCCCGTGCGGCGACTGGAGCTACCCACCAGCGCAGAGAGCCCAGTGCGCTGGCTGGAGCAGCCCGAGGGCCACCAGCGGTTGGCCGGCCCAGGCTGCAAGGCTGGGCTGTCCCCGGCCGAGCCACACCTGCCCCGGGCGGGCTTCTCTCCGGACTCCTCCAAGGCGGACAGTGACGCAGCCTCTTCGGGTGGCTCGGACAGTAGAAAGAAGAAGAGGTACCGGCCTCGTGACTACACGGTGAACTTGGATGGGCAGGTGGCCGAGTCAGGTGTCAAACCTGTCCGGTTAAAAGAGCGCAAGCTCACCTTTGACCCCATGACGAGACAGATCAAACCTCTGACCCAGAGAGAGCCAGTGCAGGCCGACAGCCCCGGGCACATGGAGCAGCCACCCAGGACAGAGCCGGACAAGCAGGAGGCCAAGGCCAGCCTCCAGAGCCCCTTTGAGCAGACGAACTGGAAGGAGCTGTCACGCAATGAGATCATCCAGTCGTACCTGAGCCGGCAGAGCAGCCTGCTGTCGTCGTCGGGTGCGCAGACCCCAGGGGCGCACCACTTCATGGCTGAGTACCTGCGGCAGGAGGAGAGCACACGGCGTGGGGCCCGGCAGCCGCACGTGCTGGTGCCCCACGCACCGCCCGCCGACCTCCCGGGGCTGAGCCGAGAGGTGACGCAGGACGATCTGGACCGACTGGAGGCCGGCCGGTGGCCAGGGGTGAACGGGTGTCAGGACACACAGGGTAACTGGTATGACTGGACGCAGTGCATATCGCTCGACCCGCACGGCGATGACGGGCGATTGAACGTTCTGCCTTATGTCTGCTTGGACTGAGGGCCCGCGCCCCAAAGTGCATCCCCACCTTGCAGAGCCGGGCGGGTGGGCAGGGTGGCCAGGTGGAGAGGGGCAGGAGCATGGGGCCTCCGAGCCCTTCCCTCCACACTCTCCTTTTGTGAAATGCTGCTACCGGTTTACTAACATGATTGCAAAGGAAGGACCGCGCAGAAGGACGGACGGACGGACAGCCAAGGGAGTTAGAACTCTGTAGCAACCAGCCTGACAGGCGACAGTCCCCCCTGCTGCAGGCAGGTGCAGGACAGCTGCGGGAGAGGTTACCTTTAACAGTGACAGATGTGCGCATCTCATGTCTTTCTACCTTTTCTGTTCCTGAGCTTGGCCCGGTGTCTGTGAGACAGCGGGCCGGCCTCCTGTGCTCCTCCCTGGTCCCGTCTGTGAGCCGCTGGCATCGGGTGGGTGGGCCGGCCGGCCGGCTTAACCCACACTCCACAGGCATCCACCCATTCCTGTCTGCTTTCGGTTGAACCTGTTCTTAAATGCTGCAGAAATTTCAGTTTTCTCGAGTTTATTTTCATCCCCTCTTCCAGCTGACGAGCAGCCAAAACCTTTTTCTTCTCTTCCTTCCTTTCCTTTTCCCTTCCTGCACATACCTAGAAAACTTCACCTTTCTAGAGCCTCCCCCAACAAGCAACCAAACACCACAGAGAAAGTGTGGGTGCTACTGGCGAGCCACACTGTGGGGCGAGGAGGGAGACCTGTCTGCGCTGGGAACACTCATAACCATTCCTTTAGATTCGTTTGCCTTATGGTTATTTGTCATAAATGCGATTTGCAAAAACAAGGAGCCTTAGTGAATGTACAGTACCTAGACTTCTGTGTTCTCAGGACACAGAAGGGAGCATCTTTGCTATTTGGTCCAGTAAGTGGACACCTTGTGATATAAATGTGGAAATAAAAAAAAAAAAAACCATTTGCACAAACCAGTCTGAGAATTGTTGCTTGCTTGGACCATCCCAGCATAATCATCCCTTTCTGTGCTCCGGGGGAGCCAGGAGGCCTGAGCACTGGGCACAGCAGCAGCGCTGCCCTGTCATTCGAGGCACCTGCTGGTTTGGGGTGGCAGCCCACGGGGCCACATCAGGAAATGTTACCAGACTGCACCTGCCCTCTGCTGCAGCTGCCACAGCTCAAGTCTCAGTGACTGTTTTATCCCCCAATAGCTGGTTTCTCGGTGGGGCCCGAGGCTGCCTAGCACCTGGTTGATACTATTTTCTTCCCCTTAGTGGTAAAGTAATAACCTTTTAGTTCTTTAAGGCTTTGGAATCTTAGTCTTTCCACTCAGACCATTTCGTTGATACCTTCTGGTGTGCTAAATGAGACAGCTCCCCTGAAGACAGCCACCCTGGAACCTTACTTCCGGCCTATGGTCAACCCAGAAGCAGAGATTTTTAACAGCCTGTCCTCATCCCAAGATAAGGGTCGGGGCTCTGCGAAGCTGATCCTGGGCTGTCGTGGCTCCACATTCATCTCTGCACGCCTGTGCACCTGGTCCCTTGGGGAAAGCGTCTGGCCACATTTGTGAGGAATAAGTTAAATGACAGTGAAAAGAAACCAAAGTCAAGAGCGTGGAAGCCTAGGACGCCCGCTCTGCTGTGAAGGAGCTGGCCCTGTCCTGGCCAGCTGTCTTCCCGGAGACGCAGCTTCCTAAAGCCAGGCCCCTCCCGCCCCACCTACAGCGCCCGCCACACCTCTTGAGTATCCCGGAATCCCGAGGGTACACAGATCACCTGCCTTTGGTAACTCGAGAATAAGCTGATACCCCAGCTTTTGGGGGTCGACTTGGTTGCCACCTGCAAAACTGCCAAGAATGGGCGCTATAAAAGGGTATTTTAATACTCCTTCTCCAACAAGTTGGAAGCCCACGATTTCTAGACGCAAAGTCGCTGTAGTACAGGAGCAGGTTGCTGGGAGCAGCTGTCTTGCTTTTCTGCCCTGGGCCTGGGGCTTCAGTGGTCAGGGCCGGAGTCCCGTCTGCAGAGCTCCGGAGTAGGTGTCCAAGCAGGCTGCTGGCGTGGGCGGGCGCCTTTGGGCTTGGCCTGCCGTCCGTGAGCTGTGGATGGGAACACCTACCGCGCAGCCTTCCAAGGGTTCAGTGGACACGCAGGGTTCCCAGGGCGCGCTCTCGCGACCGGGGCCCAGGCTGGCCCTTCCGCAGCCACACGGGCGGCCCGAGGAGACCTTTTCACGATCTGGTGTCCGCCGCCGCTAAGCCCAGCGGCAACCTGGTTTGGGGGCGCCAACCCAGGCCCAGGCCGGACCGCCGACCCTTTCGCACACACCCTCTCCACAGGACCTTTCGGCCGGATCTCCGGTCCACCCGGCCCTCGCTTCCGGGATAGGCCCACCCACCGGAAGTACGTCATAGGACTGGCCCAGCGCTCGCGACGTGGTGGCGGGAGCGGCGGCGGCGCGGGGTGGTGACGCGCGGCGGCGGCGCCCAATGGGGAGCGGGGTACCCGCCCCGGCCCCGCCCCCAGCCGGCGTCGGGCCGTCTGGCCGTCGGGCGCGGGAAGGGGCGGGCAGGGCGCCGCGGGCAGGATGGCGGCGGCAGGGGCCGCGGGCGCGGCGGGCGCGGGGGGCGCGGCGGGCGGCGGCGGCGGCGGGGCTCGCGAGGGCGCGCGGGTGGCGGCGCTGTGCCTGCTGTGGTACGCCCTGAGCGCGGGCGGCAACGTGGTCAACAAGGTGATCCTGAGCGCCTTCCCGTTCCCCGTGACCGTGTCGCTCTGCCACATCCTGGCGCTGTGCGCCGGGCTCCCGCCGCTGCTGCGGGCCTGGCGCGTGCCGCCCGCGCCGCCCGTGTCGGGGCCCGCGCCCAGCCCGCACCCGCCGCCCGGCCCGCTGCTGCCCCCGCGCTTCTACCCGCGCTACGTGCTGCCGCTCGCCTTCGGCAAGTACTTCGCGTCCGTGTCGGCGCACGTCAGCATCTGGAAGGTGCCCGTGTCCTACGCGCACACCGGTGGGTGCCGCGGCCGCCGGGGCCGGGGCCTGGACCGGGGCGGGGGCGGGCGCGCCGCCTGGGGCTGCGCTGCGTGGCTAGGAGTGTGCCCACCGGCCGGAGGCGCCGGGCCTGAGTGCCGCCCTCTCTCCTCAGTCAAGGCCACCATGCCCATCTGGGTGGTCCTCCTGTCCCGGATCATCATGAAGGAGAAGCAGAGCACCAAGGTAAGCCGGGCAGGAGCCCCAGGGATGGGCTGTCCCCGCAGTCCTCAGCTGGTGACGTGTCGCGCTCCAGGCCTGCCGGCTGCTGGCTTCCTGTCAAATGAGGAAGTCGGGGAGAGCCCTCCCGCAGCCCTCGTCCTCCCGCTGCTGCCTGGGCTCGCCCTGCAGGCCGCCTTGGGGCGGTGGTGTCCCTGTGTGGCCGCAGAAACACCAGTGGAGTCGGGGGAGGGATCAGAAGCTTGGCAGGATTTCCCCCGTCTGATGTGTACGGAGTCAGGTGGTTTTAGCAGGAAGACCAGCGGGGATTGTGACTGTCGGGGATGGTGGGAGCACACGTAGAACTCGGCTGCCTAGAAGACAGTCCTGGCACAGGCCAGGGGCTGCTGAGGGTGCCACTTAGGGTGTTTCCTGCCCTGGGGTGATTGAGGCCATGGCCTAGCCAGGGCCAGCGTTGTATGCTTAAGTGGAAATGGGACTCCGGTTGTCCCAGCTGGAACCCGTTTCTTTCTGGACACAGGGCACTTTCCAAGGGCTTGGTTTCCAGCATCCTGCATTTTATGTAACTTGGGAGCAGTGCCCTGGATCAGCTTATAGAAATCGGGCCACCTCTGGCTGGGTTCTCTTGCAGCTTGTCTTTCCCTGGCAAGACCTGTGTGTGCCCTGCAGCTAGCCTTGGGGTGACGTCAGGTGTGACTGGCCTCCTGGGGGTCAGTCACCGGGGAGGTGTGCCTGTGTCACTTGATAGCGTGTTGTGTTTATATCAGGTTTCCCTGCCGTCCAGGACATCATACCTGGCTCCCCACATGGTGAGCAGAGGCTGGGGAGCGGCCCTCCTGGGCAGGCAGTCAGATGACAGTGAACAGTTAGCTCCCTGGGGACCCCTTCAGCAAGGCAGATAAGGCAGTTCGGCCTCATTCCTGAGCTCAGGGGAAGAGCTAGGACCTCCTCACAGGGGAGTCGCATCCCTGAGGGCCAGGAGGTGAAGTTCAGGTCTCCAGTCTGCAGAGTGTGACCCGCCCTGCTGGGGACGTCATTACCCCACTTGCTAAATCTCTGCCACTTCATAAGGCTGTTCTCTGCCTCACTCTCAGGGAGGCAGAAGCAGGAGGAGTGCAAGTTTGAGCCCAGCCTGGTCAACTTAGTGACAGCAAGATCCTGTCTTAAAATTCAGAATAAACATAAAAGAGCTGGGGACCCAGCTCAGTGTGAAGGCCCTAGGTTCCAGCCCCAGAGCCGCAAAAAAAGAGAGTTCCTTGTGCCTCGGGGATGAGCTGGGACTGAGGAAGATTGACACGGAAGCTGGGACGCGTTTAGCACCCAGAGCCCTGTGCTGGGATTCTGCACCTTTGGGACCATGTCCTTGTCCCTCCCCCCCCGCCCCCCGGCCACTGTCGCCTGTCCACCAGGCTGGTGGTTGTTGAGTGCCCATTGTGTGCCAGGCACCAGAGAGCAGCTGCTGAGTACCTGCTGGGCACCGGACAGGGCAGCAGATGGGACCTGCCCCGAAGTCGCACCTGGTCTGGCAGGGACCAGATGGCCTTCTGGGCAGTCGCAGTGGGTGGAGCTTACTCCTCAGGGACGCCGGAGGTGGAGGTGGGCAGGCAGAGGCGTCCTTGTGTTGGGGGTGAGCCGAGATCCCCAGGGAAGGAGGTAACCGGCAGGAACGGCTGTGAGCTGGAAGGGCCTGCCTTGGGTGCACCCCTGGCCCTTGTCCCCGCCTGCTCCGTCACAGCAGACACTGGGAGGCACAGCAGCAAGGCCCCAGGGCTGCAGTTCCCTCCCGCACTCCGGCTGCTCCCCAGGTGTACCTGTCGCTCATCCCCATCATCAGCGGCGTGCTGCTGGCTACTGTCACGGAGCTGTCCTTTGACGTGTGGGGGCTGGTCAGCGCCCTGGCGGCCACGCTGTGTTTCTCGCTGCAGAACATCTTCTCCAAGAAGGTGCGGGGCGGGGGCGGGGTGGGGTGGGGGTGGGGTGTCTTTGTTGCCTTCTTTGGCTTACTTTCTGTTTGCTTTGTGTTTTTTGGTTTTGTTTTTTTGTTTTTTGGGGTTTTTTTGTGGTGCTGGGGATGGAACTCAGGGCCTGCGCTTGCTAGGCAAGCACTCTAACCACTGTGCTAAGTCCCCAGCCCTGCTTTGTATTTTAAACAGATGATGCTGTTCTATTATAAAAGTAATATATGTATATTAAGAAAAAGTGAAAGCCCAATATGGGAATTTTTTGCAGCACTGGGCATTGAACCCAGTGCCTTTGAATTATAAGCTGCATTCTCTGCCCTTTTTATTTATTTTTCTCAGAACAGGGTATCGCCAAGTTGCCCAGGTTGGGCTCATACTTGTGACCCTTCTGCCTCAGCCTCCCAGAGTACTGGGGTTACACATGTACTCTGCACCCATGATCAGATTTTTTTTTTTAAATTTAATGAGCACCTGCTGTGTGCTGGGTACCATTGTGGTGTGGGAGATGAAGAACCCAGAGACCTGACCTCCTGTGTGAAATCACATCCCAGAGTAACCTGCTTTAACTTTTGTTTTCACTCTGGTTTGGGGTTTCTGGTGCTGGGCATGGAACCCAGGGCCTCGAGTACACTGGGCAAGCGCTCCGTTGCTGAGCCATGCCTCCAGCCAAAGGGAACACCTGTTAATGTTGGTTTCTCCTGGCAGTTCTAGGAGTTGCCATAGTGTAGACACACTTCAAATTGTTGCCTTGGTCGTTGTGATTACAGTAACTTTTACCTCTGTTTCCTTCTTGAACCCTGTGACTGTCATGCGTGGTCAGGTGCCCCAGCTCGTGCAGGCCCTAGTCCTGTTGGAGGCATGGGTCGTCTGGCATCTCTCATGGCCGTCTTCATGTGGAATGCCTTTCTGATCTTGGGCTCCTTCCCGTAATGGGTCAGCAAGGATGTGATGTCACTCACCCTGCCGGCGCTGCCTGGTTATATGCCGAAAGGCGACACCACATCCCACTTACTCCGAGGCGGTGGCGTGCGCGTGTGTGTGTGTGTGTGTGTGTGTGTGTGTGTGTGTCACAGTGCCTCTTTCACCACATCTTTGCCAGCACTGAGGGTCACTGTTTTTTGGTTTTCTTTTCCTGGTCCTGTCCCCGTGGAACACTGCACTTGTTTTGGGCACATGCTGTCTGTCCTGTCATAGATGTGTTTGGCAGTTTGGGGTTTGCATGCTGTCCTGGATGCAGGCCTGGGGATCCAGGCCCTTTGCTGCTCTCGGTTTCAGCCTTTCTCAAGGCCTTCTGTGCGTAGGTGCTGAGGGACTCCCGCATTCATCATCTCCGGCTGCTCAACATCCTGGGGTGCCATGCTGTCTTCTTCATGATCCCCACGTGGGTGCTGGTGGACCTTTCGGCATTCCTCGTCAGCAGTGACCTGGTGAGAGTGCTCCCCTTCATAATTGTGTCTGGAGCCTGCACTTTGTGGGTTCGCCTGGTTTATTCTTCCAGCATCTGTAGTAGTCCACGTTTCATTACTGTGACAAAATACCTGACACAGGCTGGCCTTGTAAAGAAAGGGAGCTTCATTAGCCTGTAGTTTGGAGGCACAAACTGTGGCAAGGGTCCCTGACCACATCACGTCACAGCGGCTGGCAGCAGCAAGAGTGTCTCGGGGCGGAAGGAATCCTGCCTAGATGCTGGAAGTAGAAAGGAAGGATACCACAGTCCCATTGTGACAGCTCACCTTGACTGTAGCTCACTGGCAGGAAAGCCCGCAAGGGCATTAGTGACGCCCACCCTTGGTGGGCCAGGCCCGTGACCCTGGGGACTAGGTCTGGTCCCAGCCCTCCTCTCTGGCTCTTTACCTGCTCTCTGTGTCCCCTGGTGCCCTCACACCACGCTTCACCTGCCAGCCACAGCAAGGAGCCAGCTGACCAAGGACTGAGACCTAGGAACCCGTGTCCCCTTCAGTCCTCTGTGGGTCTTTTGTCTCAGCATTTACCTGTGTCAGCCAGTGTCCTGTCACTGGGACAGAGTACCTGAAGTGATCAGCACGGAAGAGGGCAAGGATTACTAGGGCACGTGATTTCTGAAGGCCACTTCAGTCCTTGGTCGCCTGGCAGCCCCACGCTGGGCCTGTGGCAGTGCAGCAGTTCAGGGCAGGAACGCTGGTGAAATAAGCCGTGTGGCTCAGGGATGCTGGGCAGCAAGAGACAGGAAGGGGCGGGCCTGTATCCAGGGAGGCCGCACCCACAACCGCACTTCCTCTACTCGGCCCCACCTCTTAAAGGTCCCACCACCTGCCCATGGCGCCGCAGGCTGGGAGCCAAGCCTTCAGAGCAAGGGCCGCTGGGGACACATTTCTCTTTTATCTTTTTTGTGCGTTGTGCACCTCCAGGAAGTGAGATGTTTCCTCTCCCACCCGCTTGGTGTGGCCGTGCTCATGTGCCGTGCCTCCTGCCCTCGTGGTCTGGAAGCCTCTGGAAGTCAGGATTCTGTGGCGATGACGGGCTGAGCAGTACCTGTCCCCCGCCTCCCACCCTGTGGTGGAGGACAAAGGAGACCAGCAAGGTCACATGGTTTGCTCACTGCAAAGTGCACAGCGGTGAGGACAGCAGTGTGTCCCATCACCAAGTTCAGCTCCCGGTTAATGCCACTGACCAGGCGCTGTGTGGGGACAGGCCAGCTCCGGGCGTCTGCTTGACGACCATGAACGGAGATGGTGGGTGGCGACTGCCCGGGAATGTCCTGCGGGCTGGGGGCATGTGCATCAAGCACCCAGAGTCACGATGACTCATGCCGCGCTTGCTGCCACCCGACTGGGGATACGTGACAGTTGATCCTTTCTCTTTCTTTTTTCGTAGCACTGGGATTGAACTCTGGGCCTTCACACTGAGCTCCACCCCTAACCCTTTTTATTTTTCACTTTGAGATGGGGTCTTGCTAATTGCCCAGCGTTGGCTGGAATTTGAGATCTTCCTGCCTCAGCCTCCCAGTTGCTGGGATCCAGGCTTGCACCACCCCCCCAGGCTGATGGTGAATCTTGATTGTCAACTGGCTAGAGTCCCACCAGGGAGATTAGCAAAACTCACCGCGGGTGGTCATGGGGTGACCGTGGGGACTCTGTCGGGTCCTGGCTTCTGAGATGTGCGGTGTCCTTGCCCAGCCCACCGCTGATGCCTGTTTCCCAAAGCTGACCAGGTGGGGACGGGGCAGGGCCCCCTGGCCACCGACACTGTCTCCACCCCATGTCCGCAGACCTACGTGTCCCAGTGGCCCTGGACGCTGCTGCTCCTGGCTGTCAGTGGCTTCTGCAACTTCGCCCAGAACGTCATTGCCTTCAGCATCCTCAACCTCATCAGCCCGCTGAGCTACTCGGTCGCCAACGCCACCAAGAGGATCCTGGTCATCGCTGTGTCCCTGATCATGCTGCGCAACCCGGTCACCAGCACCAACGTGCTGGGCATGCTGACCGCCATCCTGGGTGTCTTCCTGTACAACAAGGTGAGGGGCTGGGCCCTGTGGGCGATGCCCCGGCTGTGGCTTCCAGGTCTGCGGACAGCACATAGCCAGAGTTTCTGTCCCTCTCCCTACTGGCTGCATTTGGCTGGCTTTGAGATCGCAAAATGGCTGGCGCAGGGACTCGCCCCCCTGTCTGTCTGCCCCCTCCGTGGTCTGCCCACCAGTCACCTGCTGGCCACGCCCGAGCCTGCTCACACGGGGATTCACAGACTGGAGGCTGACTGGCTGTTTTTTTTCCTGCGATGCCGAAGTAGGAACCCAGGGTCTCCTGCATGCTAGACAGGCACTCACGACACTATACTCCCAGCCCTTTTTATTTTCATTGAATGCTCCTGCCCCAGCCTCCCACATAGCTGGGATTGTGGGCTGTGCTCTGTGCCCAGCCAAGGCTGAGTGGCTTTTCATGACCGCCACCCCCAGTGTCCTGGAGGATGCACTCAGCTTTGTCCTTGCTGTCTTTCCTGCAGACCAAGTACGACGCAAGCCAGCAGGCCAGGAAGCACCTGCTGCCTGTGTCCACAGCAGACCTGAACAGCAGGGAGCGGCCCCACAACGGCGTCCTCTTCCCCCTACACGGGGACCTTCAGTATGGCCGTGGCAGCATCCTCACAGATCACTTCCAGTATGGCCGGCCCGGCCACCCGAACTCGTACACCTTGAACCGCTATGACGTGTAGTGCCCAGGGGACCCGGCGGCCCGGCCTGCGCCCCAGCGGTTTCAGACGCTCCTGACACCAGCGACGTCTGGTGGCTGAGGGACAGGGCATGGCCTGCCATGAGAAGACCCCAGTGTCCACCGGGGGGCAGGACAGGGTCCCGGCTGGTGCAGAAGTCGCTTCCTGGAGCTGTTCCAACTTCTCCGCACGGTGGGCAGGGAGAGGCTGACTCGGATGCTGCCTGGGGCAGGGGGCGGATGGGCTGCTCCCATTCCACGCTCACACTCACAGGGCTACCGGGGCAGCAGGCGGAGAAGGGGCCCCACACGGCCCCAGCGTGACGGAGAGCGGGCTTTGCAGCAAGCATCCCGGAGTCCCAGAGCCTGGAGTGAGCAAAGGCGCAGTGAGGGCGCAGGCGCTGTCCTGCCTCAGCCTTCTTGCCTTCACCGAACAGGGCATCCCCCAGCTGGCCACGGCGCTCAGGACCCCAGGCCCCCCGCGCTCCTCTCAGCCCTGGTCTAGCACCACTGTCTCGGCGCGAGGGCCTGCGGGCTGCGTGGCGGCGACACGTTGGTCCGGTGAGGCGCTCGGGAGTCTCTTCCTGGGGAGTATCCTGCAGTCACAGTGGGAATGAGAAGACGCTCCCCGTGAGGCTCCCTGACACTGCACCTGGGACGAGCGGGAAGAACCAGGGTTTCGCCCCC
This sequence comes from Hystrix cristata, assembly GCA_004026905.1. Taxonomy (NCBI): domain Eukaryota; kingdom Metazoa; phylum Chordata; class Mammalia; order Rodentia; family Hystricidae; genus Hystrix; species Hystrix cristata. The sequence goes on from PVJO010000338.1 coordinate 72,754, forward strand.
CTCCCTCTCTGTCATCCGTCAGATCTGATCGCAGGGGAGGGCCGCGCTGGCCGGGTTGGCGAGTGGGACCTTAGGAGGCGTGCAGGGCCGGCCCGGCCGTTAGGGAGGCTGAGGCAGGGGACCGCCTGGGCACTACGATGGCCCATCTCAGAAAGTCAGAAGTTGGGACTCGGCAGAGTCACATCGGGAAAACTGCAGGACCCTGCGTGCAGTCTGGGCGGTCTCCGTCCTTTCTGGCATCGTGGCGGGGACCCCGGCCTCCGGCCTTGCGTGGGGACTCGGTGGTTTCCGGTCAGGAGGCTCGAGGCCGATGCGCAGCTGCTTTCTTGCAGTTTTCTTGCTTCTGATAATTGGACTCTTTGGACTTGGCAAGTTCAAGTTGTCAGCTCACGAATGGGCCGCTCTGCACAGTCCAGGGGAGGCCTGGTCTGTGTGTGCTCTGTGTGCTTCGTGAATATTTCGGCCTCTGGTTTCGAGACAGCTGCAAAACGGGAAGAGATGCAGGCGCAGCTACTCGGGAGGCTGAGGCAGGAGGATCACAGGTCACTGGGCGAGACTCCAGATAAAACAGGGCTGGGAGCAGCTGCATGATAAGCACTACTAAGCAGCGGAGAGGCCCTGGGCTCTGTCACCGGCACCGCAGGGAGCTGCAGCCTGGGCAAGTGTGGTTTACACGGAGGCCTTGCCGGGGAGTGACGGCCGAGGCCGCCGGGGCACAGCAACACGCATCAGGCACGGCGCTGGACGGCGACTTCCCAACGGGTCCCGCTCCTCTCTGGGCCCACGTGTTTATGACCTTGCTGGAATTTGTATATTAATGTGTTTTTTCTTTTCCAACGAAAGATTTGCTGCTTCAGAGAAAGGACTGCCTGATTTTATCACGGTTTTTAAAGTAATAAATGGAATATTTAATTCTGTACATAGATCCACAGCAAGTGCATACACTGGAAGGATGCGACAATCACAAGCCCAAGGTGCGTCCGGCTGAGAGATGCCAGCAGGGGAGGCCGGCCGAGCGCTGGCGTGGCCACTGCCCCTCCCCCCTGTCGGGTTTGTGGGAGAGAACCGAGCTCGCTCCCGTGCGCCATGCAGTGGTCCGGCTGCAACACCCACTCTCCCCATCCCGCCTTCGACAGGAGAAGAGACAGGCTCGGGGGCCTGTCGGAATAGTGTTCCCCGGCGTGAGGCTCAGCGTGGAGTTTTTAAGCACCTTACTTTAAATCGTTCATTGTTGGAGTACAGGCCCCGGATGTTGAGTCAGAAGGGTGCGGGCTCCCTGATTGCTGCGGGTCTGGTTCTCACCGTGGGATGGCCCCTGCTCCCGCCAGGACGGCACCAGCTCTGGAAACTTGTGGTCTTGCAGCCTTAAGCGTCCATGTTACATTTTTAACGGGCCTGGAGGTTGTTACATTCTCTTTCAGTTGTTTGCTGTCTGCAGAGCGAGGTGCTGCAGATCGTTCTGTAGGAGTGAGTGCATTCGTGGACAGCATGTAGCAGGAATGAGCGATGCCTCGGGGCAGCGCACTGGCCTCCGCCTGTCCTCAGCGTGCCCCTGAGGCCCACACTGCCTGGGCTCGCGCTGGGCTGCAGCCCTTTGTTCTCTGGGCCAGAGCGTGGTGCCCCCGGCGCCCTGGGAGGCTGAGGAGCAGGCAGCACAAGGTGGCGCCCAACCTGGGTGATTCGGTGAGACCATGTCTCAGAAAACTAAAAGAGGCCCTAGGTTCAATCCCCAGTATCACAAAAACCAAATAATGATAAATGAGAAGAAATAAAAGTAGAACCACAGCTACACCATTACTAACATGCTTTTATTGATCAGAACACACAGGGAACTGACGCCTACCGTGGTGCCTGGAAGGCACGCTCCGAGGGATGGGAGCGAACCCCGAGGGCCTGTCCGTGCCTGGGTGCTGGGGCCCTCACGTGGCCCTGTTGTCTGTGTGTCTGTCCGGGTGCCAGGAAGGAACCTGGGGCCTCGGGCCCGCGAGTGTGTGCAGGACGCCGAGCTCCACACCCGGCGTGTCTCAGAGCTCAGCTGGGCTCCCCGTGCTGCCCAAACCCGCAGCACAGGGAGGCGAGAGCCTCGCCGGCTGCCCTCGCTCTCGGCTCCGGTCCTTCCATTCAGTGACTCCTAATTTGTACCAAGTAACTGGAAACTTGGTAAGTCTCCCGGAGGGTGCTCGGCCGTCACGAGGGGTGGGCAGGTGGGGAGAGGAGGCTTGGCCCACAGAGCGGCCTGAAGTGTCTGTCCCCAGGCCCAGGGCCCTGTGTCCTGCCTGTCATGGTCGCCGTAACAGCTACGTTCTGCCCTCAGCTCTGCCGTGTGCAGGGTGTGTTAAGAAAATAGTGAATATTTAAATTTTCAAAACTATTACAGTAAAAGACATTAATCCCGCTGAACTTCTAACACACTTGTCCCATCATTCTTGCCACTTTTTGGTTTTTGATTTTGTTTTTTTGAGACAGGGTCTTACTGCGTTGTCCAGGCTGGCTTTGAATTTGTGACATTCCTGCCTCAGCCTCCTGAGTGCTAGGATTATAGGTGTGTGCCACCACTTTTTAAATAACTATTTCTTAAATTTAAAAAGAATTGTTAGAGAAAATAAACTGCTGTGTGCAGATGTTTACGAGGCTGAGGCCCGTCTCCTCAGACTGACAGCGTGCATACCGCGTCTTGGCCCTGGAAAGTCACAAGCCTACAGCGCTGGCCGCGCGGTGCACGTGCTCCTTGGGCTGTGTGCCTGTGTACAGGCATCCTGGTGTCCTGGGACGGGGGGACAGACTGTCACCAGACAGCTGCACTGCCGGGTGGCATCTGCAGTGAGTGACGGTTCTGGCCCCTGACCACACGTGCACACGGCTGACGTTTCTTGCCCTTGCGCCCCTCACTTCTCTGTCCTGTCCGTGCACGAGACAGGAGGTTGCGTAGAGCAGAGTTGATCTGGCTCCTGGTTTGGAGGCCAGCAAGTCCCAGAGCGTGGCATGGCATCTGCTTCGGGGACACTGGCGGGAGTGGCTGCTCAGGTCTGTCTGCACAGAGCCGCCAGCCCCATCACAGGGCCACCCTGGTGACCCTCTTGTCCTAATGGCGTCCCGAATGCTCCACCCCTGATACTGTCAGCACAAGAGAGCTGAGGCCCGGCTTGGTGTATCCTGCTCCACATTCTGCACAGGCCGCAGTGTCCAGCCTCTGTGACACTGTCCCCCGCGGCCTCCCCTGTACCAATGCGACTTTCTCCTCACCGGGAGCTTTTCACTGCACTTTTCCAAGCAAGCGTGGGAGCCAGGCGCCATGGCACATGCCCGTCACCCCAGTTACTCGGGACACTGTTGCAGTAGGATGGCGGGTTCCATTCAGCACCTGGGTAACACGTGGCTCGGTGACAGACCCCATGCCAGGCAGCACACGCCCGGGGTTCCTTCCCACTGCTGCCACAAGGGCAGCTGGGGGCCGGGGCCCCGTGACCGTCTGCTCCCACCTCTGTCCACAGCGTCCGACACCACAGGGCTCTGGGTGTGCACCCCGCTGGACAGCAGCCGAGCGAGACCAGCACTGCACGTGCAGACCGAGAGTCCACGCAAGATTTCCTTCCACACACAGTAGCATTTTGGCCGCAGAATGGAACCTAGGGCCTCTCCACTCAGCCACGGCCACAGCCCTTTTTACTTTCTGAGACAGGGTCTCACCAAGTTGCCTAAACTGGAACGTGTGATCCTCCTGCCTCAGCCTCCAAGAGTGCTGGGATGACAGGCCTGGATTACACTGAGGCACTTTTACTAATAGCCTAAAAATGGAACTGGTCCAAGCCAAGACACTGTGTAAAGTTTCACTCCAGTACACTGTGGTAAATGACCCCGGACCCTCTGCAGCCGCTGACAATGGCAACACAGATTCATCAATCTGTTCTGGCTCAGTGATCCTTGTAAGAATCGCATGGTGCCAGGTTTTGTAACACACAGCCAGAGGCTGTGGTGGGAGGATCACTTGAGGCCAGGAGTTCCAGGCCAGCCTGGGCAACAAGGTGAGACCCTCTCCAAAACAAAACAAAAAGATGGGCATGGTAACACACACTGGTAATCCCAGCACTTGAGAGCCTGAGGCAGGACTGCACGAGTTCCAGGCCTGCCTGAATGCCGCCACAGACTGTCTCCACCCGAGTCCCCTCAAAAAGAATGAAAAAGTGCCTGCCTGTAAACCCAGCACTCTTGAGAGGCTGAGGCAGGGGGATCCCGAATTCAAGCCCAGCCCAGGCAGTTTGTGTCTCAAAAAGTAAACAGGGGGGCTGGGGATTTAGCTCAAGTGGTAGAGCACTTGCCTAGCAACTGCAAGGGCCTGAGTTCAATTCTCAGCACCAAAAAAAAAAAAAAAAAAAAAAAAAAAAGTAAACAGGGCTGGGGCTGGCTATAGTTCAGTGTGAAGGCTCTAGGTCCCAGCCCCAACAACAGGAAGGAAGAGCAGAAAGCAAAGGAGATGAGAATTGGTCAGCAGCACACATCTGCAGCTCAGGATCATGTCTGTGCATGTTGCCTGCCATGTGGTCTAGCCGTGGAGAGATCTGACCCGGGTCTCTACTGCTACGGGAAATCCGGAAGACCAGCCCTGTCTGCCTGCCCCTGCCCAGCCCACCGCAGACCCCGGTTTGGGAGCGCCCTGCCCAGCAACCTTGCCTGGCACAGCCCAGCCCTTTGCTCCCTGATAGCTCTGTGCCAACGCGGTTCCTGACTGGCGGCGGACTCCAGGAGAGGGTGGTTCAGTCCTGGCCAGACCCACAAGCCGCATCCGCTGGCCACCCGGTTCTGGAGCCATGTGGCTGCACAGGTATCCAGAAGGCACCGATGACAAGGCTGACTTGGGACCCCAAAGACGCAAAACGTTATCCCAAAAAAGAATTCCACTCTTCTCAGGAGTAGACTCAATTTAAAAAACCATATTTTTCATTTCACCAATACAGTGTTTTGGTTTTTTGGTACTGGAGAGGGAACCTGTGGCCCGGCAAGTGCCCCACTTCCGAGCACACTCCCGGCCCGTTTGTTTCACTTTGAGACAAGGCCCTGTGAAGCTGTTTGGGCCGGCCTCAAGCTCGGTATCCTGCCGCAGACACACAAGAAGTGGGAGCAAGTGCATGCCACTGTAGCTGGCTACATTCCAACAGTAAAGATCTTAGACATTTCTTCTTGGTTGTGTAAGTGCCTGGATAAGATCCCCGACCTTGTCTATTGGCCTGCAGAGCCTAAAATATTTGCAGTCTGGTTCTTTATGAAGGAAGCTAATAGGCCCTTGGCCTAGCAACACCTGGTATTCAGTATGAAATCCACAGCATCTGGTACAGTTTTGTAACAATAAAAATTAAGTGGGGTATGATGCCCGCAGCACTCTCAGAGGCTGAGGCAGGAGGATTGCAAGTTTGAACCCAGCCTGGTAGACTTAGCAATGTCCTGTCAAAATAGAAACACAAAATGGGCTAGGGATTGTTGGTAATAAGCCCAACTCAGTTTGTTGGTGCAGATAATAAAACACTCAGATTCCAAGAAATCTTCACAAGGCGAGTTTATTTCTGCAGAAGGACACTAGCACATTAGCACGAGGTAGGTGTGCAGGAAGGCCACAGCAGGCTTTTTATCCCTAACTTGTGAGATGCACCTGACCTTTTTCCTCATTGGCTAGGTTGGAAATCTATCCTGATTGGTTAGTTTAAGCCTCAGGAAGGGAGGGCCTGAAGGGTTGCAAAGATCAAAACTAGCAACCCAAGTACAGTTAAGAACACAGGGTGGGGCTTGGGGATTTAGCAGTGGCAGAGTGCCTGCCTAGCAAGTGCAAGGCCCTGAGTCCATCCCTTGCACCGAAAAAACAAAACAAAAAACACGGGGTGGCGGTGTGTAACAGACAGGCCGCACACAAAACAGATGCAGCCCGTTCTGTCACTAGGTGTCGGCGGTCAGGCTTCCACCGTGCGTGGATTAGTCAGCTTCCGGGGTGACTAGGGCAGGGCTGTTGTCTCCCGGAACCAGGGTCTCAGAAAGAGGTTTTCTTTGGACGGTCAGCTTGGGAAGACAGTCGGATCCAGAGCACACCGCCAGCTTGAAGCTGCAGGCTGGAGTCAGCTATGATGAACCCAAAGGATTATTGTGGCAACCTTGACTGCAGTAGGGTAGACAGGGTGACGGTGAAGGCCCCCCAGGGGGTTTCAAGGGCTGCACCGCCCACTCTTGCCCGTACTGAGGCCCTCGGCTAGACGCAGTGGGTGTCAGCTCGCACCCAGCCACGCAGGGCCGACAGTGTGTCCTGATGCGCCTGCATCCATTTGAAGGTTAAATTTCCCAGTTCCCTCAGGTCCCCCAGGACCGCTTTGGTGAGAGGTGGGTGCCCACCACTATGTTTAGTGGGGCTTGACCTGACCCTCAGTAATGCGATTGGCAAGAGCTGGTCCCAATGCGGTGCGTCTGCTGACACAGCTGGCTAAGCCGGAACTTTAGGGTTTGGTTTGTTTGTTCGCCTGTCCTGAGCTCTGAGGGCGATAAGCAGTGTGGAGCTTCCAAGTGATTCCCAGCCCTTTGGCCATTTGTTTACCTACTGCCACGAATGCCCCCACTACAGCAGCCCTGTAGTGACAGGGATGCTGAAGCAGGGTTGGTCTCTTTTAGCAAGAAGTTCCCCACGTCCAGGGCTCTTTTCTGTTTGGGTAGGAAGGGCTTCTATCCAGCCTGAAAAGGTGCACACAATGATCAACACGTACCTGTACCGTGAGCTCAGGGCAATTCAGTGAAGTCCACAGTGGTGGTCTCAAATGGAGCGCCCCGTGGCCCTGAACAGCGGGTGTTTCTTGGATCCCTGGTGTGGACTGTTTTGGGCACGTCTCACATTGTTCACATACTGTCCGAGCCAGGCCCAACAGCTTAGGGACATACAAGTGTCACCCTAAGGAGTTTTCTAGTGCTGTTTGTCCTAGGCGAGCTGTCCGGTTGCAGTCTTTGATGAAGGCCAGGGCCGTGGTCTCTGGGATAACTATTCTGTCATCCTTGAATTTCCACCATCCTCCAGGAAGGTGACTCCTCAGTTTTGAACCAAGCATTTTCCTGGGGGTGGGGGGAGGCGGAATCCCATCTGGTCAGGGGACAAGGGAACAATGCCACCATGACTTTCTCCGGTCCTCTGACAGCTGGAGGCCGCTTGTTTGGCCTCCCGGTCAGCCTTTCCTTGAGCACCAGCTCTCCTTTCTGCGCTAGTGTTTCCTTTCCGACGTCCTCCACAGTGGACGAGTGCCACCTGGTTGAGAGCCCACCTAAGCAACTCGGGGATTGCTTTTCCCTTTTTTTTTGTCTTTTCCTCCTGAATCGATGAGGCCTCTTTCCTTGGACGAAGCACCATGGGCATGGAGGGTGGTGACGGCACCGGCGTTCTGACCGAGGGCTCCTGGGTACCGGGGGGATGGCGCTCAGTCTCCCCCCGTCCTTGTATCCCCCCATGGCGTCCAGGCCAGCGAAGTCATCTTCTGGGGATGGCTGTTATGCAGGCTGGTCACTGCCACCAATCAATTGTCCTCACTAACTCGTGGTCTGGGATTTGTTCTGAGGACTGGTATGGGGACTCTTTCTCCCGGCCTCCTTCCCTCCTGCATTTTGCAGCGATCAGGTCCCAGCGGGGTCTCCCTCGGTTTCAGCTGGGGCCTTGGCTCTGGGCCCGCGGGGGTCTCTTTCGGATGGGTCCTCTTACTCCTTCAAGGCTGCTGGTGATCGGGGCTGCCTTGCTGTGCGTCTTTCGGTCCTCTTAACCCTTCGGCCTCCTGGTCACGGTCCTTAACACCTCGGTCGCAACCTCCAGACACTGACTGGCGTTCGTCCTGGCAAATCCCTCCAACTTTTGTAACTTCCTTCGGCTGTCCCCTGGGGCTTGCCGGACAAACGCAGCCTTGATCCTGTGCTGGTTCTTGGTGCCCTCCGGGTCAGAGCAGGTGTAGACGTAAGGCTCACACAGTTGTTCACAGATCTGGCTTGGACTCTCCTGTGGCCCCTGGAGGACTTCTGAAGTTTTGCTCACCTTTTGCTCATGGCCTTTTCCCCTCCTTCTTTGAGGCCTCCCAAAAGGGTTCTGTGATATCTGGACATCACATCATGTTGGGTATCGGGGCTCCAGTTCGGCTCCTCATTTGGGAAGTGACACCAGGCACAGGCCTCCACGTTTAGAGTAGCAGGAGTGTGTGTTCCTGTGGCCACTTTACTCCTACCGGCGTGACATGATGGTGCTCCTCAGGGTCGGACAGCACCAGGAGCTGTCCCATCAGCCCACGTGGGTCCTGGACACGGACTGGAGTTCTGTGTACGAAGGAGTGTGGTTCTTCCAGTTTAAGTCAGTGGTGGCGAAAGGTTGGTAAATGAGTACTGGCGGACCGCTCTGTAATTGGCCATCCTGATTGTAATACACGGCCCCATGCACCTCTCTCAGGGGCACCTGGAGCCACAGAGGTCCTGACGCCCCGGGGGAGCCGTCAGGCTGGAGTTCGGAGGCTGTTCCTCTGGGCGTAGAGTCAGAGGGGGGCGCCTAGTGATGCAAACATCTCTAAGGAGGCCTCCATGGCCAGTGGTGAGGAGAACGTGGGGCCCAGTGGAGGACTCAGGGATGCCCCTGCTGCCACTGCCTGTGGGGAAGGAAGGGTAAGGTACAAGGGGCATATGGTGGCAGAACATCTCGGCGTCTTCCAAGAGCACCTCAGGGCCACCTGGCTTGGGCCAGCTCCTCCGAGTCATCCTGTGGCAACAGGCCAGGATAATGTGGCGCTCTTCTTCCCTGCACGTCTTTAACCAAAGTGGCGTGACCTCTACCAACTCTTGCCACATTGTGATATATGGGTACTGATCTGGGGCTTCCTCTTGGTACCTGTGTCCCCCACCACTACACTACAGATCTGAGACCAAGATACAGGAGCCCTCTGGCTGCCACCCAACCCCAAAGGACGGCCAGTCAATTTCCCAGAAAACCTGCAGTTTCTCGGGTCTGAGTTTCTCCCGTACCATAATGTGGGGTCCCTACAACCCTAGTTCTTTAACATGCACTCTAAGGGGATAAGCTTGCCCTGTTGTCCTCTCATTTCCTCCCCATCAGACAACTTTCATGCACACAAAAGGCTTGTAAGGAAGGAAATAGTCCCTCCGTCCATCTCCGGCCGCTCTCCTCTCACGAACATTTCAGTAACCTCTTGGAACTGGCAGGCTCAACCTGCGCGTCTAGAATGGGAGGTCCCGGTGCCGCCCTGAACTGTGAGGCCCACCCGGACTGAGGACTGCGGCTTTAGGCTGACCCTGGACTTAACCTGGGCAGTCCTGGGAGGTGATCAGTCTCCCCTGCTGCCACTTGGGGCAGGACTACCTCGAACCGGGTCCCTGTCTATCAGCCCCACAGCGCTCCCTCGTTGGTTCTTGTGCCTCCCCAGTCGGCTGCGCATCCCGGGCTGGCCCTCCGTGGCTCCAGGAGGAACCCGCTTAATCTACGGATCGGGGTCTACTGGCACACCAAGCAAGGTGCTTCTCCTGAGACCCTGGAGGAGATCCAGGCCCCTGGCGACAAGAATGGGAAAGACCCCACCTTCCGTTCCCAGCCAATGCACCAAGAAGGGTTGTAGGAAGATGGAAGGAACTAAGGCACCACAAGGCAAATCGAGAAGCAACTCTTTACTGCACACCACCATGGACCGGGCGGACTTGTGTCTAAAGATTGGGCTCTGAATGAAGGGGCTTTCTTTCATACCACCTTTACTTCCTCATACATAGGGCCCCTTCCGTATTTGCTAAAGTACAAAGCGGGGGGGGGGGGGTTGGATCGCTATTGGGCAGCTTAAACCTGGAAGCAGCAGCGGGCCAGGTTAGTATATGCTCGCAGAAACATTCAGTTTCGTTTCACTTATGCCACTGTCACCAGGCCCAGAAAAATGGAACTGAGGCTCTAGCCTGCCACAGATCCAGATCATGGGGATTTGAGACCACCAGATGTTTGTTTTTGACAATGATTTATTGCCCACAAATCCTGGACCATGTGGTAAGAACTGTCTGCCTTGCACACAGGGAGAACAGGGGTGTCCTAAGAGGGTTCTAGAAGACCATCCTGTATTAGCCCCTCTACCACTGGCTCAAGCTCCATCCTTCCCTCTGAAGGGACAGGGTATTGTTTTCTTCCAACTACTCCAGGGGTTTTCAGTTGGATAACTGGGGTTCCTTGAGGACCCCCATATGTAAAATTGACTCTCTCTTTCCACTGCCAGGGTTGGAGGTTCAGTTTTGCCTGCAGTCTTTCTGGTGACTTGTAGGCCCAGTTCCAATTCGGCCATTAAGTCTTTCTGCATAAATTGGTGCTGGCCTCTGGGATGAAAAGAAATTGTATTTGAGCCTGTCAGCCCTAGAAATTTACTTTGGTTTCTTTTAGAATCTTAGCTCAGAGTCTCTCCCCCTTTACCCCAGACACCAGGATTTGTTCATGGGAACAAGAGAGCCTCCTGGGCAGGAAGCAGAGTGAGGACCAAATTGCCCTTGAGTCAATTAAGAACACTAGGGTGGGGCTGCGGATTTAGCTCAGTGATTAGAGTGCTTGCCTTCCAAGCACACGGCCCTGAGTTCAATTCCCAGCGCCAAAACCAAACAAACAGAAAAAGAACACTAGGGCTTCTGTGTGGTCCTACCTCTGAATTTATCAAGGGCTCCGGGCAGGACCCAGGGGAGTAACACAAGAGCCAGACCTCCCCGAGTCATCCCCTTCAACCATGAGAAGGATTGTCCTTTTTTCTCTTTCTTATTCTGGGCATTCCTTTTCATAATCTCTGATCCTACCACACTGAAAACATTTGTCTTCTCTTTCTTTTTAGTCTGTCTACTTTCATGTTTCCCTCCATACCCTTCAGGCTTTTGCCTTCTCTGAGCTCCAAGGGCTTGTCTGAATGCAGACACACAATCTCAGCCTCCTGTCTCTCTTCATCCCTTCTCACATACACTTTCTGTGCCTCTCTCAGTAACTCCTCTAGTGACTTGTCTTTCCAATCTTCTCTTTGGTAACTTCCTGGCGATATCCGACCAGCCTGTTGGTAACAAGACATAATTTTAACATACTTTGCCCTAGGGGATCTGTTGGCTCCAGTCCGCTATATTTTCTCATTTGAGACCCGAGTCTCTCTAGAAACTCAGCTGGTCCCTCCTCTTCTCCTTGTTGGACATCAAAAGCACAAGCAGCCTTTTGTGATGGCAGAACTGCACCTCCCAATTCCCTGAGCTATTGATTTCCCTAAATCTACAATTTATTTTCAGTGTGCCACAATACGGCGATCCCATTTAGGGTCTTCACTGGGAAACTTGGCGTCTGCCCCGGCTTCCCCAGGTTGTGGAGGATGAGTCTGCTCCCGGGAAGCTTTTGCTGCTCTTTGGACCACCTCTTTGCTCCCCAGAGAACAAGAGTCCCAAGATGGCCATTAGTTCTGACCAGGTATAAATTTGTGGTCTGACGAGCTGACCAATCTGCTTGGCCATCCCATATGGATTCTCCAGTAGGGGTGGCAATACTCTCTTTAAATTCCTAACCTTGGAGCTGGTTAAGGGTGCATTTACAAACCCGATTCCTCCATCCCAGGGGAACTTCTTGGCCATCCTTGGCCAATCTGCTTGGCCATCCCATATGGATTCTCCAGTAGGGGTGGCAATACTCTCTTTAAATTCCTAACCTTGGAGCTGGTTAAGGGTGCATTTACAAACCCGATTCCTCCATCCCAGGGGAACTTCCCTTAAGAGAAAGAGGGCTTGAGGCCCCTCTGGTTCCCTTTGTGGTCTTTAGGGAAACGGAAGATTCTGAGTATCTTCCTGGCACCTAATTCTCTCCTGAGCCAAGGAAAGGGTGGTCTTCCTCCCCTTGTGTGGCTGAGACTGCTGCGCCAGGGGCCAGGCCCTCCTCATCTGGAGCCGTTGGTCCAGGGATAGCCTGGGGGGACATAGCCCAGCTGGTCCCACGTGGAGGAGGGAAACGGAGGTGAATCCTCTTGTTTATCAAAGTCCCCTCGTTTTTAGGGGAAAGAGAACAACCGGTCCTTGTCGCCAACACAAGCCATAATCTACCTTTTTCTGAGGTCCCGATCTTTTATCATTGATAAATTCAATCAGCACTTGACATACCCAGTCCTCTTCCAATCCAAACTTTGGCCAGAAAGTAGATGAGGCGAGGATGGGGGTTTGTGGCCAAATGAAACATTTTATCACCTGAGGTTTCGTCTTTCGTCCCTGGGTTGTCGCCCCAAGTCCTTACTATCAGTCCGCGGGGACTATCGAGGGCTATTTTGTTCCCTGAGCACCTTGATTCCCTTACTTGTCCTGACTGGGAGGCACTTTCATTTCCCATTCTGTCTGTCCCCGAGCCCGAGCCTCCACCTCCGGCGGGCGCCGAGATGTCCTGCCGTCGGTACTCTTCCATCTCACCCAAGACCGTCTTGGGACAGACAGAATAACCCGACCACCAGAGCAATACTCTGCTTCCCTGCCGCTCTTCTCGCCTTGGTCCGTGTACGGAGTTGCTTGGTCGCCGCGGTCCTCGCCTCCGGGCCGTTTCCTCATCGTGCGGAAGTCTTTACTGGGCCTGAGCCCACCACCAGGAGGCCGTGGGAAGCGTCTCCTCCCCGCGGGGGTCCCGTTCCGGCTCGGCCCGCCCCTTCCGCCACCCGCCCCGCTCCCGAGGCCTCCAAGGATCCTCCCCTCGCGGTCTCAACGCGCCTGCAGGAAGTAAACTGACTCCCGGCCCTGGGCAGAGACGCCCCAAACTCCCGACCGGGGGAACAGCGACCCGCCAGCCGTGAGCGCCCGGACACAGCGGCGTGCACAGTTCACAACAGCGCGCGGAGGCTAGTTCTGCGCGTGCGCACCACTAGCTCCTCCCCCGCACCGCGCCCTGCGCGATTCCCTCCCGCCCTCACTTCCGGGGTTTCCCGGCGACGGCCGTAAGTGGCGGGCGGAAGTAGCCCACGAGGCCCGCCGCAAACGGTTCCCTCGCGCCACTTCCGGCCGGCTTCCGCAGACGGCGCTCCTCCGCGATCGTGAGGCGCGGTAGGTCGTTCCCCGTGGCCGGAGCCATGGAGATGCCGCTGCCACCCGACGGTGAGGCCCAGCCCGGATCAGAGACCGTTGGTCTCTCCCCGGACTCCCCGTCGGCCCGCTCCGCCTCCTGGAGTCCCCAGGCCTGGGGCGAGGGCGGGGCGCGGCCTCGCCGCGGCGCCCAGGCCTCCTCCGCGGGGGCCGGAGTTCTCGGAGGGTGTGTGGCCCCTGTCGGGACCCGTACAGGAGCTGATCCCCACCCCCGGGCCCGGCGGACTGAGGCCGGACGGGGTCCCCGGGACCCGACGGTCGGCGCTGACGCCCCGCGTGGCCTTCTCTCCGTTCTGCAGACCAGGAGCTCCGAAATGTCATCGACAAGCTGGCTCAGTTCGTGGCTCGCAACGGGCCGGAGTTCGAGAAGATGACGATGGAGAAGCAGAAGGACAACCCGAAGTTCTCGTTCCTGTTCGGAGGCGAGTTCTACAGTTACTACAAGTGTAAGCTGGCGCTGGAGCAGCAGCAGCGTGAGTACCTGCGGGCCTCTCTGGCGTTCCCGGCCTGCGAGTCAGGAATTTTCTGTTGATTTTGCAGACGAGATCTCTGAGCAGTAGCGTAACAGCCTTGGTGTGCCCCAGGCGAGAACTGTCCCGTCCCCTCTGCAGGGCTCTGCGTGACTCCAACCAGGGTTTTGCCCATGTCAGAGGCACACATCAGAAAGAATTGCCTTTCTGGCCTTTCTGGACACCTGGTTATCGATTTTTGATGTTGGGAATCAGGGTTGATAAGCTTAGGAAACACAGCTGGTCTTTGAGTAATGGATAACTAGTCACCAGGTGATAACGGTCCTCAGGCTGAGGCCCACGTCCAGTAGTGCCCAAGTGGAATAGCCCTGAAAGGGCACAGTTGCCTTGAAGGGTGGCCCGCACCTGTTATCCCAGCACTCTGGGAGGCTGAGGCAGGACTATTGCAAGTTCGAGCCCAGTGTGTAATTTAGTGACTTAGTAAGACCCTGTCTCAAAATAAAAGATGGCTGGGGAAGAGGCTCATTGTGAAGGCCCTGGGTTCAGTCTTCAGTACTGGGAGAAGGAGAAGGACATAGTCACTAGGTTGCTGCTCTCTAAGGCCAAGACACCTTGATTGGGTCACTTTTGTACCAATGCAAGTTTAAAAGGCAGGAGAGACTGTGCAGCAAGGGTACCCACCCTGGATGTGTGTGGCTAGGGTGGAGCACAGGCAGGAGGGCCCCTGGGCAAAGGATGCTGAGATGTGGATGAAGTTGGGGTCTGGGTCCAGGAGTGGGCATAGCGGGGGACAGGTGGGCAGGTGGGATTGGGGGTGGAGTCCACGGGTTTGGGCCTTGCTGGATATTAATGAGGAGTGGTACAGTGAGACTGAGCAGGAAGATGCCTTAGCTGAAACCCCTGCGAGTCCAGAACTGCTTTTTCCACAGAGGAAGCCCGTGGCCACCCTGGAGAGCCAGACACTAGGTGCTGCCTGAGACTTGGTGTCCTCACAGGGAAAGCAGCCTGCACCTGTAGCAAGGGAAGGCTGGAATCGGGAGGCGTTTTCTCAGGGCATGATATGGCAGCCAGGATCTAAAGAATGGGGTGGAATTCACCAGGTGGAAACTGAGAGGAAGGAAGAATTTATTTGGCAGAGGAAAGAGGGGTAGAGACTTAGGCTTAGCCAGAAGTGCGGCTGCAGGGCTGGGAGGGCCAGCTGGCTGGGACAAAGAACCCTCCGAGGGTCTGGGGCGCAGTGAAGGGTGGTGGTTTTGTCTCAGGCAGCGGGTAGCTGCAGTGCTCCAGGATTGTCTAAGAGCCCTTTGCAGACTCCGTGGTAAGGGGCCCCATGAGGGTTTCTGGTTTTTAAGATTTGCAGTCTTGTGTGTATTGGTTGCTCACTTGCCTTTGCTGTGACTGCCTGTCGCCTGGGGCTGGTCCCAGGACACTGAGTAGCAGCTCTGACTGCTGGGGACTGGAGTGGCACAGGACCTGAGGCAGAGAAGTCAGTTCCCAGGGTGACACAGGTGCTATCAGGGGGTGTGATCTAGGGTGGCTCCTTAGCATGAGGGCTGTGCCCCTCTCTGTCTCGGTGGGTCACTGCACCAAGTGTGAAGACAGCTGGGAGGAGGTGCCACAAGCACGAGCAGCCTATGGGGACCCGGGGGCCATGTGTTCAGAGCACTGAACTCCAGAGGGGAGCTGACCGGGTTAGGAATGGTAGTGCCACAACGTCACCTTAGGTCAGACTGCAGAAGAGAAGGTAAGCTTAGGACACGGGCCCGGAGTCCCAGCATTGAGAGTCAAGAGCAGGGCGGGATGGGCAGCCACAGAGGTGATGGTGACAAGCCGGGCCTGTGGAGCTGAGGGAGGCCATCCTTGTGGCCATGGGGTGGGACATGAAGAAGGGGCCAGGAGTGTTGGCTGTGAGCTGACTGCAGGAGGGACCCAGGCTAAGAGGGATTGAGTGACAAAACGTGTAAGTGCTGTCAGGAAGTGGACAATACCCAGAGGGAAACTGAGGAAATGAGCACAAGAACACAGATTCCAGGATCCCTGTCTCTGGAGGGGTATCCTGAGCAGTGACCAAGTGCCTGGCTTGGGCCCTAGTGACACCTACCCTGCTGTGCTGTCTTTGGCATGGTGGCACTTGGAAGGGCTACTATAGTGTGCAGCACACTCAGAGCAGACAGGGTGTCCTGTCTGAGGCCTCTGTGGGAGCAGGGACCCTTCCCCAAAGCCCACCCCCCATCTCATGACCACACTTGGAGCCTGCGCCCACCTGCCCTGTCTCGGGCCTACACGAGAGGGCCTCGCTACCAGCCAAGCTGGATGGAGGCCTGGATGCTGAGGTACAGTCAGGGTGTGGGGCAGCCAGGTATCTTGTGAGAGAAGGAGGGAAGGAGGGACCAGTGGAGAGGTCAGAGATAGCTGCCCGGGAGGCTGGGGCACAGACATGCTCTAGGGAGCAGGAGTAGATAGGTGACCTCGATGCTGTGCAAGGAGAGGCCAGCATGGATGTCAAGGACTGTGCAGCAGGAACAGCCTGGGGTCCCTGCTGCAGGGCGAGAGGTCGGGCTCTGGGCCCTGCCATGCCCTCAAGTGCCCTTCCTCCCTGCCAGTTATCTGCAAGCAGCAGGCACCTGAGCTGGAGCCGGCTGCCGCCCTGCCCCCGCTGCCGCAGCCCGCCCTGACACCCACCGCTCCTGTCCCGCCGGCCCAGGGCGCCCCGTCGGTGGACGAGCTCATCCAGCAGAGCCAGTGGAACCTGCAGCAGCAGGAGCAACACCTGCTGGCCCTCAGACAGGTGTGTGTGGGGGGTACGGGGCAGATGCCTGGGGACGGGGCCTTGGCTCGCATTGGCCCCTGCTGCCTCTGGCCCTGGCCACCAAGGCCCCGCCTGCCCTGTGGTCCCTGCCATGCTCTCAGGACACGTTCTCGGCCATCGTCCTGGAGCTCGGGCAGGACCGCAATGGACGCCGCCCTCCCTTCTGCCCTTGGTCCTGGTCCTGATGCTTTTCGTTAGCACAGTGCCTGGATGGGCTCCTTGGCCATCTGCTGGACCCTGCCCTCCGCCTGCCTGCCTACGTGGCTGAGTGGCCATGGTCGTGGGGGAGCGTGTCCCCGTCACTCCCTAGCCACACCCCCGCTGCACACGGGTCCATGAGGAGGAGGTCCCTTCTCCTGACCTCGTGGTCCCTCTCCACCCCCAGGAGCAGGTGACAGCGGCTGTGGCCCATGCCGTGGAGCAGCAGATGCAGAAACTGCTAGAGGAGACACAGCTGGATATGAATGAGTTCGACAACCTGCTGCAGCCCATCATCGACACGTGCACTAAGGACGCCATCTCGGTGAGTGCCTGGCGCTCCTCTGGGCACTGAGGGCACAGCCGGCTGGTGGGCCCCGCTCACCCCACCCACTGTTGCAGGCCGGGAAGAACTGGATGTTCAGCAATGCCAAGTCCCCGCCACACTGTGAGCTGATGGCAGGCCACCTCCGCAACCGCATCACAGCTGACGGGGCACACTTCGAGCTGCGGCTGCACCTCATCTACCTGATCAACGACGTGCTGCACCACTGGTGAGCTGCCCGCCGGCCTTGCCTGGCTCCATGTGCCTGTGCAGCTCGCGTCGGGGGTGGGGAGGGGCCGTCCGCCAGCCCCACCGAGGTCTGGGGGCCTCAGCACCGTGCCCCTTCGTCCTCCGCACTGTCGCCTTCTTGCCCTCTGCCTGCTCTGCTGTCGACCTTGGGGTCCCCGTGTCCAGCCCTGGTCTGTCTCGGCTCTGCAGACTGCCCCTGTCCTCCCTGAGTTCTGCAGGGATCGACCTGTGTGGCTGCTCGGTGGAGGTCCGGGAGAGCACAGGAGCCCAGGCGTGGGGAGGCGACTGGGGTGCTTGGGATGCCAGCATGTCACAGTCACAGCTGCCGCCCCGCTGCCCGTGAGCTTGGCTGTGGGTGGGGATAGCCAATTAGGGGCACGGCAGCTCTGGGGAGTGGAGATGCTGGCCTGGCCTCCCCGCCCTGCTCACCAGCATCTCACCCAGCTCAGGTCCCCTCTCTCTCCCAAGGGACACAAATACCAGTGTACATGGTAGCCACCCTCCTGCTTCCCCATGCCGCCACTCCTGCTGCAGCTCCTCCTGGACTGCTCCCCTGCCCTGGGTCTCGGGAGGCTAGAGCCACCCACTTCTGCCTGTGACCTTCCCGGGGACGGCACACGCCCGCACTGGCTGAGCCCTGCCTGCTGGGTCTAGTGCACAGAGTGCCGGCAGCACTGCTTGGTGGCCCATGGCGGGGCACAGCCCTCCTTTCTCCCGGGGGCTTTGGCTTTGTGCTTTGCGGGTGACGGAGCCCAAGGCCCCTGGCGTCACGGCAGCCTTCTCGCCCCCTGCACACACGCATGGCTCATATGGGCTTCCTGTCCCTGTGTCCTTGCTGCCACCCAGGAGGGGAGGGACACTCCATGCCTGTCCTGGACACCAAGCCAGGGCAGCACCCCTCCCTCCATTCCCCAGAATGGGCACCTCCCAGGCTGGGTTGGGGTCCGGTTCCCAAAAAGGCAGCGGGCGCCGTGGCCGGAGCCACGATGGTAACGGGCGCGTGGCCGGGTCCCTGCCCAGGGCCCTGACGCGCGGAAGGTCTCTCCCTCACAGCCAGCGCAAGCAGGCGCGGGAGCTGCTGGCCGCCCTGCAGAAGGTGGTGGTGCCCATCTACTGCACGAGCTTCCTGGCTGTGGAGGAGGACAAGCAGCAGAAGATTGCCCGGGTACGAGAAGCCCGGGTGAGGCTGGGTGGGGCGGGGCGGGCCCGGCGGGGCCAAGCTGCACCCTGACGGCCTCTCCTCGCCTCCTCTTCATCCAGCTCCTGCAGCTCTGGGAGAAGAATGGCTACTTCGATGACTCCATCATTCAGCAGTTGCAGAGCCCGGCCCTGGGCCTCGGGCAGTACCAGGTGAGTCCCAGCGACGTGTCCCAGGCAGGGCTCTGTGGCTGTGGCCTCCACTGGCCCTGCCTCCCCTCCAGTGCGTTGGCCTGTGGAGTCGCTGCTCTGGCCGGGCTGCACCGGTCCTCCATTCAGCCGAGCCGGGTGCCAGGCAGGACTGGGGCTCCGGTTGGTACCCTTGTGATGTCCTGAAGCCTGCTTCCTCCCCACAGAAGGGCTCACGCCTCGGAGTGCTGACCAGGGTGTCGTGTTCCATGGTTTTTCTAAGTGTCATCCACTTGTCAGCTGTTAGTAAGGCGGAGTCATTCCATTGGGCCATAGTGGGTCACCTGTTCTCGGCCTCCCGATTTGGTGGCATTGCATTTACTGAGCCGTCCACACCTGTTCTTTCATGAGACGTTTTGTTGAATTTGTAGAGCCCTGGGAGAGGGTCCTACCACTGTCCCATCTTACAGCCAAGGAAATCGAGACCTGGGGCTCCACTGGTGTGTTGAAAGCCGTGCAGAAGTTTAGCTGCCACACCAAGAGCATGTCCACAGGCTTCGTCCACGATGTTTTGGTTTCTTGTTTTTGCAGTGCTGGGAAAGAGCCCCAGGCCTCACATATGCTAGGCAGGGACTGGCTCCCTCAAAGGCAACGTGTTTTTGTGGCCGTGCAGCATCCTGACACCAGCTGCAGTTGCCCCTTCCTGTTCCTGGGAGGCCTGGACTGCCCTGAGCGATGTCCTCTGCACACCCGCAGTTGTCAGGCTGTGTGGCACATGCCTGCCCCCAGCTCCACCAGCTTGGCTGCTGCTGTTGGGGTGTCCTAAGCACCAAACCCTCCCTCTCTGGCAGGCCACCCTGATCAGCGAGTACTCGTCGGTGGTACAGCCCGTGCAGCTGGCCTTCCAGCAGCAGATCCAGACGCTGAAGACGCAACATGAGGAGTTTGTCAGCAGCCTGGCACAGCAGCAGCAGCAGCAGCAGCAACAGCAGCAGCAGCAGCAGCAGCAGCAGCAGGTCCAGATGCCCCAGCTGGAGGCTGAGGTCAAGGCCACACCGCCACCGCCGGCACCGCCCCCAGCGCCCACGCCCGCACCGGCCATCCCGCCCACCACCCAGCCTGGTAGGAAAGGCTGCAGCTGCTGGGCTGCTTCCCTCCCTCCTTCCCGCTGCTGGTGGCAGCCCTGCCTGTGGGCGTGCCCCTCCTGCCCAGGTTCTCAGCCCTTTGCAAGCTCAGGTGCCAGCAGCTTCTGTCCTGTGCAGCGTCCAGAGGACGGAGCAGGACAGCTGCTCGCCCAAATTCAGGGCTAGGGTGACTCATAGTAGATGGAGTGAAGTGCAAGGACCAAGACTGCAGCTGGGGCTGGCTGTGTGGCTCAGGGACAGAATGTACGTATTTCAGAGGTGTGGAAATACAGAGTACAGAATAAAGCATAAGATGAAATGCAGCAAATCACAGGCTGCCTGTCTGTCATCCCAGAGTCTTAAAATCTGCAGCTTCTTCAGCACTGAAAAGTATTAGACACCTAAAGTTTCTGATTCCAGATTTTCAGATTAGCAGTACTCAGTAAAGTCTTTGCAAATATCTCAAAATTCGTAAGATCAAAGTCTAAGACACTTCCGGTTCCTGCTTTTCGAGCCAGAGGACTGAACTTGCATTTGAAATAGGTCATATCGGACAGGACCTGCCCAGGGATCACAGAATGTTCAGCACTGAGACTCTAGTGAGATAGCAGAAGTGGGCTAAAAGCCACGTGCCGTGGCACAGCGAGTCGCCCCAGTCACTTGGGAGGCCGAGGCAGAGGATCACTTGAGCCCAGGAGCTGGAGGCCAGCGCAGGCAACATAGTGAGACACTGTCAGTACTGCATTAGGGGTGGAGATGCGTGATCCAGCACACGCTCGGCATGGACAAGGTCTAGTGCCACCCAGAGAAAGGTTAGCTGAGCAAAGTGAACTTCCGTGGTGCTTTTGTTTCTGAGACATTCTTACTAAGTAGTCGGGGGTGGCCTCGAACCTGTAGCCCAGGCTGGCCTCAGACTTGTGATTTTCCTGCCTCAGCCCCAGCCATGAGCTTTTAACTAGGTAGGGAAAAAGAGTGTTTACTAATTTACTAACTCTCAATGGCACGAAAAATTCTTGAGCCAGTTGGAATCAGAGTGGCTGGGACCGGGGTGTGTCGGGAGCATTCAGAGACAGGTGTGGCCCCCTCCCTGGAGGGAGGGGGCCGTCGTGGCTTTGGGGTCACAAAGTCAGAGCTCCTGTGAAAGCAGGAGCCCGCCGGGGTCAGTGCTGGGTGGTGTGGGAGCCGCTCCTCCTGCCGCCCAGGCTCTCACCACTTCTGTCTGGGTTCAGATGACAGCAAACCACCAATCCAGATGCCTGGCTCCTCGGAGTATGACACCACCGGAGGTGTCCAGGATCCCACAGCTGCTGGCCCCCGGGGCCCTGGGCCCCATGACCAGATCCCACCCGGCAAGCCCCCTTGGTTCGACCAGCCACACCCGGTTGCTCCCTGGGGCCAACAGCAGGTACTTCCAGAACCTGGGGGCCAGTGCAGCTGGGTGGTGAGCCCACAGGCCCCGCGTTTCATCCCCCATGCCAAAATAGCTGGTGGTGGCAGCAGGGATCTCTGGGCCCGAAGAGGGTGACGGGAGGTGGGTCCCTTCCTTGGCCGTCAGAGCCGTGGTCTGGGCAGGCCCGGACTGGGGACCCTGGGATAAGAATGTGAGGACCCCAGGAGACCACCTCAGGACAGGCGGGGGTCTCCCGGTCCTCCTGCACCTGCGGCCGGGCTGACCATGTGCGTTGCCTTGCAGCCGCCTGAGCAGCCCCCGTACCCGCACCACCAGGGCGGCCCACCTCACTGCCCGCCCTGGAACAACAGCCACGAGGGCATGTGGGGCGAGCAGCGTGGAGACCCAGGTTGGAATGGCCAGCGAGATGCGCCCTGGAACAACCAGCCCGACCCCAACTGGAACAGCCAGTTCGAGGGCCCCTGGAACAGCCAGCACGAGCAGCCGCCCTGGGGCGCCGGGCAGCGGGAGCCACCCTTCCGCATGCAGCGGCCGCCGCACTTCCGAGGGCCCTTCCCGCCCCATCAGCAGCACCCACAGTTCAACCAGCCGCCACACCCCCACAACTTCAACCGCTTCCCGCCCCGCTTCATGCAGGACGACTTCCCGCCACGGCACCCCTTCGAGCGGCCGCCCTACCCACACCGCTTTGATTACCCACAGGGAGACTTCCCAGCTGGTGAGTTCTGGGACCCTGTCGCTGCCCGGGCTGGAGGAAGGTGGGAAAGGTGATCGGACAGACCCCCAGCTAGTTTGGAGGCTGAGGCAGGAAGTGCTCAGGTTAGAGGCCAGCCTGGGCAGCTTAGCAATTTGATGACCAAGACCGTATCTAAGAATTACAAAAAAAAAAAAAAAAAAAAAAAACAACACAGATAGAAGCTGGGCGTGGTGGTGCATACCTATAATCCCAGCATTTGGGAGGTTTAGCCAGGAAGATAGGCTGCATGTTCAAGACTAGTTTGGGCTACATAGTGAGTTCAAGGCCAGCCTGAACTGCATAGTGAGACCCTGTCTCAAAGAATTACAAATACAAAGGCTGAGTGTGTAGCTCAGTGGTCTGGCATGAGGCCCTGTCCGGAGCCCAGCACCTACTGACTAAAAGGAGCAGACTCGACTCTGCCCAGATGGCTGGGACCTCTGTCCTTGCTAGCAACACAAGCCACTGCCACATGCCACACCGGCTGTGCAGGCACGGGGTCCTGGGCCCAGTTCTCTCTGCCATCCGCAGGCAGGGGTGCTCTGGTGCACCCAGCAGCGAGCCTGGTGAGGGCCGGGTGAGAGCGGCCTTCCGTCATTTCCCCCACTGCTCACGTGTGGGGCTGCTGCGGCGGCATGCTGTGAGCCCAGACCTCGCACACTGCCCTCAGCCGGGAAGGCGGCAGCCCCGGCCTCTCTCCTGGGCCTGTTGCTGGCGTCCTCACGTGGCTGTCCCTGTGTGTGTGTGACCCCGCTCTTGCGAGGACACCGTCACTTCGGGGCATCGAAGGTGGGGTGCTGCTCCCTGGCCTGTGGCGGCTCCGTTTGTGTGAGGGGCAGATGACCCTTGGCCCCCGGAGGCCTGGCTCCCGTTGCGGCCTCCGTGCCCTCCCCGATCCCTTCCCAGGCATGTGTCACCAAGACGGGCGTCTCTCTGGCAGAGATGGGGCCCCCTCACCACCACCCTGGCCACCGCATGCCTCACCCTGGGATCAACGAGCACCCGCCCTGGGCTGGGCCCCAGCACCCCGACTTCGGTCCGCCCCCCCACGGCTTCAATGGGCAGCCACCCCACATGCGGCGCCAGGGCCCACCCCACATCAACCATGACGACCCCAGCCTGGTGCCCAACGTGCCCTACTTCGACCTGCCGGCCGGGCTGATGGCCCCACTTGTGAAGGTAATGCCCTCTGTCCCCTCGGACCCTGCTGTGCTAGCTATGCCTCTGGATTGTGCGTGAGGCCCAGATCCTGGCCCTGCCTTGGGCAGCCATCTGTCCTGGCAGATTTCTCAGAGGCCACCATGATGAGCCTGCGAGGATGTGGGGAGGCCGGGCTGAGAGCAGCATGGAGGGGACAAGGAGAGAAGGGTACTGGGCTGAGTGAGAAGGGCACTCAGAAGCAGCTCAGGAAGTGGACTTGGGGAGGGGAGACAGAGCGGGGGTCCCTAAGAGTGACACCGCCTGGGGCTCTGCATCCCTGATGGGGACCGCGTCTCCCACCCCTGCAGTTCCTGCCAGCCAGGGTGAGTGGGTGGGCTTGTTGTGGGTACAGTGCCCAGGCAGGTGACAGCGGGCTCCCCTGCAGCTGGAAGACCACGAGTACAAGCCCCTGGATCCCAAGGACATCCGCCTCCCACCTCCCATGCCGCCCAGCGAGAGGCTGCTGGCTGCCGTGGAGGCTTTCTACAGCCCGCCCTCCCATGATAGGCCCCGGAACAGGTATGTGGGGACCCAGGGCTGGACCACTGTCCCCTCCTGGACTGGCTGACCCTGGGAGAAAGGCCCTTCCTGTGGGCTCCACGCTGCTGAGACCTGGCGGTCTCTCCCCTCATGGATCGGTGGTACTGAGTGGAATCTGTGGTCTCCAATGCTGAGTTGCTGGCCCTGTGCGCCATCTGGTACCCAGCATGTCTGGCTGCCAGGGCACACGGGTGCCAGTTCAAGAGGGGCTTCCCTGCAGACACATTAGCGCCGAGGCTTTGCAGGGCTCCTGGATGGGGACTGACCTGGTCCCCAGGGGCAGTGACTGCAGGCCTGGCACCCTGCAGAGAAGCAGTGGTGTGTAGGAAAGGGGAGGATGGTTCCTGGTGGCAGCTCCACAGTCCCCATAGAGGGAGGGACGTCACCAGATGCTGTGTCTTGCAGCGAAGGCTGGGAGCAGAATGGCCTCTATGAGTTCTTCCGGGCCAAGATGCGCGCACGGCGGCGGAAGGGCCAAGAGAAGAGGAACAGGTAAGGACGTGGGGCGCCGGGTGCGGGGGGCTGCCAGCCGACCGGCTCCCCTCACCGCACTGTCCCTGCAGCGGCCCCTCCAGGTCCCGGAGCAGATCCAAGAGCCGGGGCCGCTCCTCATCCCGCTCCAACTCGAGGTCCTCCAAGTCATCAGGCTCCTACTCGCGCTCCAGGTCACGTTCCTGCTCGCGCTCCTACTCGCGCTCCAGGTCCAGGTAAAGAGTGGCGCGTGCACGCAGTGCCCCCAGGGCTCCCGTGCCCCATGCTGACCCCACCGCCATGCCTACAGGAGCCGCAGCAGGTCACGTTCCTCCAGGAGCCGCTCGCGGTCCAGGTCGAGATCCAGGTCCAAGTCGTACTCCCCAGGAAGGAGGCGCCGCTCGCGGTCCCGGAGTCCCACGCCGCCGTAAGCCCCCCTGAGCCCCATTCTGCCCGAAGCCACAGCCTTGTCCCCTGGGTTCTCAGTCCTCAGCAGTGGCCCTGGGCAGTGCACTTCCAACCCCTGGGGGCACAGTCCCTGTCCCTTTCACTGCACCCTGGGCTGAGTGGGCGGCAGATGACAGGCACAAAGCCACAGCGTTCGCCCCAGGGTGGCCAGCGGGGGCAGGGGGGGCACCCTGTGCTGTCACAAGCCCCACAGCAGGCAGTCATTGCACTCGGCGTGCCCTAGTCTTTCTAAAACCCTGTCGGTCTTTGCTTTAGTTCTTCAGCAGGTCTGGGTTCGAATTCAGCGCCTCCCATACCTGACTCGAGGCTGGGAGAAGAGAACAAGGGGCACCAGATGCTGGTGAAGATGGGTGAGTGGCCGGGGCAGAGGAGGGGCGTGCTGTCCTCTGGTCCCCACGTGGGGAGGGCCAGGCAGACCCTCACCTGCCCGGGTCCCCTCCCAGGCTGGAGCGGCTCTGGCGGCCTGGGCGCCAAGGAGCAGGGCATCCAGGACCCCATCAAGGGCGGGGATGTGCGCGACAAGTGGGACCAGTACAAGGGCGTGGGCGTGGCGCTGGATGACCCCTACGAGAACTACCGGCGCAACAAGAGTTATTCTTTCATCGCACGCATGAAGGCTCGAGATGAGTGTAAGCTGTGGGTGGCGGGCGGGCAACGGGCAGCAGGGCGGCAGGCTGAGCCGAGTCCTTACGCCACGTCTCTCCGTCCCCGTCTTGTCTGTCACACAGTCTCCACTTTTGGGGCGCGCAAGGAGGAAAAGGAAGACTAGGTGGAGGAGGGGCCCGGATGGACAGACGGACAGACAGGAGCAGCCAGGGCGAGGCCCAACACAGCCCAGCGACGCCTCGGCGGGGTGCCCTCCTTGTCACTTTAGTTGTCCACCTTTTGTCGCCCGGGACTGGAGGGGAGAGCACCTGAGCCCATCCCCAACACCAGCGCATGCGCCGCCCTGGGTTGGGTGGCGGCAATGCCCCGCCCACCAGGCTGCCGTGGCCCTGCCCCTGGCGCCTTCTGGCGGACACTTGTGGGAAATTCTTTTCAGGCAGACGCTGTGCAGAGTGATTTGTTGTAGATTTCCTGTAGCCATGACTCCGGAACAACACACGTGCTGTTAACGCTTTCTTGTGGGTTTTACTGTTTTGCCTCCCAATAAAGCCCCTTTTTACACCCCGGCTCCTCCTGTGTGTAACCGGGCCACCCTCCCTGCTGATTGGCCGTCACCTGAGTCCCTGCAGCTGTGGGCTCGCCACCATCCTGCCTGTGGCAACCGGGTTCTCCACTTGCCAGCCTGTGTCCCGCTGTCACCGAAGCCACAGGTCACGCTGCCTTCAGCCACCCAGGTGGCAGGCCCAGGAGAGTCACTCACATAGCTGTCACCAGGAAAGGGACGTGTCTGTCCCCATGGTGGGCCTCCCTGGTGCTCAGGTCTCCTCTGCCACCTTCTGCAAGGCGTCCTCCATGGTCAGCGGGTTGGGCCTGTGGCACCTGATGAACTGCAGGGACACGGGGACTGTCCCCACTGGGGCCTCCGTGGGTTCCCACGGGCTCCGGATACTGAAAGTCCTGTCCTGGGGATTCTGGGCAGGCCCCTGCAGGTACAGGGTCTCAGAAAGGGGACTCAGGTGCCCCCAGCACAGGGGAAGGAGAAGGGATGGGTGCAGGACACTCTCCCCTAATAACTGGCCAAGACAACCCCAGGCAGGTGAGCCAAGGCCCCAAGGGTGCAGCCAGCCAGGCCCAGAAGGTGGCAGCGACGATCGCCAGCAGCAGCTGAGAAAGCAGGGTGGGGGCTGGAGAGCAGCCTCCCCGGGGTCCCCGTGAGGCTGAGCGGCAGTCGTGGTGCTAGACTAAGACATGGCAAAGGGTCACACTGCCAGTTCAGAGGGACCAACGACTGCAGGCGGGCACTGGGTGGGTAGCAGCATGTGTGATTAGCGCACACTAGGCCCTGGCCTCCAGCCCCAGCACCTATGGTAGTGGGCACCTGTGATTTTAGGTACTCAGGCTGAGACAGGAGGATCTCAAGTTCAAGGCAGCAAGGCTCTGTTTCAACACAGAAAGGCCTGGGGTACAGCTGTGTAGTAGAGCACTTCCTAGCGTGTGCAACACCTTGCTCCATCCCCAGCAATAAAACACTCAGAAAAAGTTTAAATGGAGATAAAATGTACCACTTATATGAGACAAGCAGAAACCTGAACACTGAATTTCTCCTGATACAAACTCTCTTCCTATCAGTGATGTTGTGACTTTTGCTTTTCTTTTCCAGTACCAAGGATTGAACCTGGGGCCTTGGCAGTGACGTCTATCTCTGACTCTTAGTTTCTGAACAGGGTCTGACCTGCCATCCTCCTGCCTCAGCCTCCCAGGGTGCCAGGATGACAGGCTTGGCTACCACGCCCAGCTGTTGACTGTATACTTTTAAAGTCATTTTCAGAAACACTGGAGTATTTGCACAGGAAGTGGGAAATGCAGAGAAAAGTGCTTTGGACCTGGTGTGACTCCTAAGAACACTGGCCATGCAGTTTGCGCCTGGCACGGGAGACCTGACGGACCAAGGTGCCGATGCCGTCTGCATCCGAAGCTATGAGGGCTGCAGGCTGCACAGCACCAGGAGATTTGGTCCACTGTGCGCGTAGTTTGTGGACATCCAACAAAAACTGATTCTTTTTTTTTTTTTTTTTTTGAGACAGGGCCTCACTATATAGTTCAGGCTAACCTCGAACTCATGGTGATCTTCCTGCCTCAGCCTCCCGGGTGCTGGGATTACGGGCATGTGCCATCACACCCAGCAAAAACTGAATTCTTGGAGAAAAGGTGAGGGTGACACCTCAAAGGACAGCAGAGAGCACCCCAGCGGTGGCACTGAGGGCCATGAGGGTGACAGCCCACCTGGAGGGGAGGATGCATCCCGGACAGCAGGTCCCTTTTGGCATAGTCACATGGAGCCCAGGCTGCGTCACTGGGCGGGGAACCTGTGCGCCCTGCAGGTCCCCGTGGCCCTGCCCCACCCCACTCACCTCCTTGGCCTCCTCCAGGCTGTGGTAGTGGAAGGTGTCCCTGTCCAGTGACTGCAGGAGCGACACGTGCAGGTGCCGGCTGGCCTCGATGAACTGCTTCGTCAGCTGCAGGTGCTGCCTCAGCAAGTCATGGAGCGCCGCTGCTGCTGGGCTGGGGGCTGTCAGGGCCGCCCTCCACGTCACTCGCGGCTCCCGGAGCCCGCCCCCCTCCGAGGGCCGCTTTACGTCTGCTCAACTGGGGCATGGCGGGGTCCTGCCGTGAACTGGGCTCAAAGGATCCTCGTACCTCAGCCTCCATGCATGCTACTGCACTCGGCTAAGAACACATTTTTTGAAAAAAATTTTAAAAGGGGGGTGCTGGGGCCTGCCTCGAGCCAGGTCCTAGGTTCCATCTCCAGCACTACAAATAAATAGTAAATAAAAATAAAGCCAGGCACGGTGGGGCACACTTATAATCTCAGTACTCAAAAAGCTGAGGTAGGAGGAGTTCCATGAGTTCAAGGTCAGACTGGGCTACACAGCGGGAAAAAAAAAAAAAAATTAAAATATAATTCAGAATAAAGATTAAAAATCAAACTAAAAAATGCAATTAAAAATAAAGTTTAGGCTCTGGAGGGGTTTTAGCTCTGGAGCACCTGGTCAGCATGCTCAAGGCCATGGGTTCAGTCCCCAGCACAAAAAAAAGGACATTTAACTTGAAGCGTAAAATGCAAAAAGACCAAAGATGGACCATTCAAAATAAAAATATTTTGTCAGGGTGGAAAACTCTTAGGTAAATTACTTTTTATTTCTCTTTTTTGTTTTGTTTTTGAGGCAGGGTCTCACCGTGTAGTCCAGGCCAGCCTTGAACTCAGTGATCCTCTTGCCTCAGCCTCCGAAGTGCCCACCAAAGCAGGCTTTCTCCTTTACTTCTCGCATTCTCTCCTCTCCTCTCTCCGAGGCGCTGGAGCTGGAACCCAGGGCAGGCGCCCCGTGGAGCCACACCCTAGCCTGGGACCTGCTCTACCCTGTCCTGTTGCATCTCACAGACACGAGGCCCGCCACCAGGTGCCTGTGACAGTCCCTGCTGAGGGACTCCCTGGCCCGGCATGGGTGTGGACCGGCAGGGCCCCGAGCTGGTACCTTCTATGGCATCTGTGCTGACCACGTGAGGGGCGATGGGTGCAGGGTCCATGTAAGTGCCTCCCAGGGCCATGCCAGCCGCTGTGACAAAGACGGAGAGGGTGAGTGATAGGAAGACATGGGGCAGCAACACTCAGCCTGCACTGGGGTGTCCTCAGCTCCGCTCTCGAAGCTGCGTCCATTTCTCTTGCTCTGTGTGGAACTGGGGATGGACCCGGGGCCTTTGTGTGGAGCTGTGTCCCCACCTCCTTTTGGTTTTGGGACAGGGTCTTGCCAGGTTGTCCTCCCAAAGTCCCAAGTGGGGACTGGGAGCCTGCAGCCCACGTGGCCATGTGTGAGGAGCAGGTGGGCTCCTAGGTGGCACCATGTTCTGTCCCACACGGTGAGGCTGGCCGGGGTGGCCTTGGAGCCCCAGGCATCGCCCTGGACACCAGGCCCCGCTGATGTTCTGGAGCTGGAAGGCGCTGGAAACGCTGGCCCAGGGCAGCCGGAAGTGGGTGCCAGAGTTCCCCCCAAGCTAGCTAATGATAAGAGGCATACCATGCTCCCAGGACGCCACAGACCACACACCAGGAGCCTGTCATGACCACTCAGGGCCCTGGCCACACTCACCCTCTGTCCATAGGCCAGTGAAGGTGACATCCAGGGTCTGCACTGCCATCTCCCTCATCATGACTCTTGTTGCAGGCCTGGCCCGTGGCTGCCTTGATGAGGGCGGCCTGGGGAGCAGCGCCGTCCCAGCGCTGGAGGATATGGTGTCCAGCGTCCCATCGGCAGTGTCCTTGGAGCAGCTGGGTGAGTGCTCAAAGTCCTCTGAGTAGGCCATGCTTGCTGGGCTCGACCTGTGGGCCGCAGGCCACAGCCTCCTGCTGGACACACTGCCACCCAGGCACTCCGAGATCTCGCTCTCGGTGGGGACACCCCCATCCCCAACTCCAGAGGTGGCCGTGCCCTGAAACACCGAGCTCCGAGACTGGGAACATCCCGGTTCTTCCAGCCGAGCCAGCGCCTGGACCTCAAGGTTGCTGCCTGACGGTTTTTCTCCCTAAGTGAAGGAGGCAGAGGGACTGGAAGCTGGTGTGGGGACTAGGAGATCAGCGTGCTAAAAATGCCCCACCCAGGCCAGCTCCGCAATGCACCCCTGTGATCCCAGCACTTGGGAGACTGAGGCAGGAGAATCACAAATTCAATCCCAGTCTGGACAACTCAGACGCTGTCACAAAATAAAAAATTAAACAGGGCTGGGATGCAGCTCAGGGTGAGAGCTCGCCCCACATGCCTGAGGGGAGGGAGGAGGAGGGACAAGGGGAGGGAATGGAAAGCAAGGACTCCGCACTACTCACTCTCTGTGCCAAGTCTGACTTCTCACTGACAGCTGGGGCCAGATCATCAAGCGACAAAATGTTGAACCTAAAATCTGTAAGTAAACAACAAGTTTGCTGGTGCGATCACCATTCTCGCGCACAGATGTTTAGAAAGACCGAAAGCTACACACAGTGCTCAGTAGGCCACACCAGGGCAGTCCCTTGTCCTCCACCTGGGGGTGGCAGGGCTCCCCAGCATCTGGGCCAGAGGACCTGTCATGTGGACGGCTGGGCCTGGCTGTGTGCTCAGCATCTTGGATTCCACACCTCAGAAATATCCAGAAATTACTGCATCTCGCTGGGCATGGTGATGCACAGCTGTCATCCCAACACGTGGGAGGCCGAGGCAGGAGGATTGCAAGTTTGGGCCCAGCCTGGGCGACACAGTGAGGCCTTGACTCAAGTAAATAAATACATGCATCTGTATGGAATACACACAGGCTTCTTTCTTTGCCATTGGTCCCTTTCTTTGCTATTGGCATGCTAATCATGTGGTGCAACGATTCCCACAGTGTCTGCACTGTGCTGTGCCCTGCGTCATCTGGAGGTGACAAAGTCCACAGGAGGACATATGTGGGTCCTGCATGCATCCCACACCGCTGGGGTCCTCAGATCTGTGTACCCACCAGCATGCTGTGATGCATCCCCTAGGGCCTTCAGCATATGTTGGTGGCCATGATGAGTGTGACTATGTCCTGATAAAACTTTATTTATAAAAACAGACAACGGGGCTGGGGATTTAGCTCAGTGATTAGAGTGCTTGCCTTGCAAGCACAAGGCCCTGAGTTCGATCCCCGGCACCACAAAAAAAAAAAAACAAACAAACAAACAACAGACAACGGGTCCCTGGTCCAGGTCTCTATGGTGCTGTGCAGACAGGCCTGCGGCTGGTGTATGGGGTCCTGGGGGAGGGAGAAGGCTGCAGGGTTGGGGGCCCCTCAGCAGCTGTGGGACAAAACCCCAAGGCAGCCTGCGCACCAGTGCAAGGGCACTCGGGTGCAGGGGTGCCGCTCAGTGGTGAGCGCCTGCCCAGCACGCAGACTTCCTGAGCTCCAGGGTCACTGACAGAGCAGCATTCAGGCTGTCACCTGCATGGGGGCACCCTGGGCGGGATGACAGTGCCCACAGGCTGACTGGAACCCAGAGCCCCCACACGTGGATATCCCCGGTGTCCCCACCTCACTGGACTCCAGGACAGCACCAGCCTGCCCCCAACATGCAGGCGGGGACTTCTGTCCGAGGCCTCACAGTCCAGGTGGGGTGACAGACTGCAGGGCTCCGTGCCCCTCAGATACCTTTGTGGAAGCTCTGAGATGGGCAGCTGGGTTTGGGGAAAGCAAGACAGCAGAGCCCCAAGATGTGAGCAGTGTGACTACAGGGGGACAAGGAGACCAGGACACTTGCTTGCTTCACTTTATGGGAGCATGGCAGGAAGGAGGCCACCTGCAGACCGAGCAGAGAGCCTTACCCAGAGCCCAACTGCACCCTGACCTCCACAGCCAGCCTCCAGAACCCAGGCGATCTGTTTTTATTACTGTTATTATTGTCATCATCTGTGACAGTGGGGATGGAACCCAGGGCCTTTGTACTAAACTACAACCCCAGCTCTTTTTTATTTTTTATTTTGAGACAGGATCTCACTAAGTTGCCCAGGCTGGGCTCAAACTTGCTATCATCCCGCCTCAGCCTCCCAGAGTGCTGGATTACAGGCATGGCCACCACGTGCTGCTCAGTATTTTCTTACTGTTGTTTGCAGGCTGGGATGGGACCCAGGGCTCGTGTCTGTTAGGTGTGTGCTCACCACTGAGCCCCAGCCCCAGACCTGTTCTTACTCTGAGACAGGATCCTGCAAAGCCTCAGCCTCCAGAGGAAGGACACTACAGGTGTGTGACATCCTGTCCAGCTAACACCCTTGGTCTGGAGTGCTGGCACCACAAGAAAAGGAGATTAGCAAGCTTCCCCGGGACAACACATTACCGTCCAGGCTGTCGTCCATATCGCCAGCTTCTGGGGCCACCTCCTCGCTGGGCCCTGCCACGCTCCTTCCAGGGGAGGAGATGAGCCGGCTGTGCCCTGTGGTGCAGGACCCCGACCCTGCCAAGGGGCCCGAGGTGGAAAATGATGCCGTGTGGGAGGCGGGGTCCCCTGAGACATGAGTCTGCAGGGAGCACGTCCGAGAGTGGGCGCCAGGAGGGGCCCCCTGTGCCAACCCCGAGGCTGGCAGACTCCGCATCTGAGGAGGCTTCATGCCAGGAAGCTCCACACCGGGCACAGAAAAGGATCTTTGCTGAGTCAGGGTCTGATCCTACTTTGGTGGAAACAAAAAAGGAGAAATTAGCAAATTCACTATAATTTAAATCACGTGGGATGTTATAGCTTAGGTCTAAAATAGTGCCCAAAAGTCTCATGCTCAGAGGTGAGCCTGGGTGAAGGTATAGGTCGCTGGGGCGCGGCCGAGAAAGGTGAACTCTTGTGCGCAGCTTCTCTTGCCGCTCTGCTTCTTGCCTACCACAGGGTGAGCAACTTCCTCCGCTCATGCCCCTTTGCCATGCCTGTTTGTGCTTTGGAGCCAGCCAACCATAGACTGAACCCCCAGAGAATGCAAGCCAAATAAACCGCTCCTTCTGTAAGTTGTGGGTGTCGGGTGCTCTGTCCCAACACTGGCAAAGCTGACTGATACAGAAAATTGGTGGCAGGAGTGGGGTCAGGGCTGAAACAGTAACCTGACCACATGGCTTAGGAGCCTTTGGAATTTTTTTTTTTTGGCAGGGGGTGCTGGGGATCAAACTCAGGGCCTTGTGCTTGCTAGGCAAGCACTCTACCACTTGAACTACATCCCCAGCCCTTTGGAACTTATTTGCATGCAGCATATGGGAAGGTTTGGAGATGCTGCCTGGAGAAGCAGTCCTGGAATGCCTTAAGCCAAGCTTTATGGGAAGTGTTGGTTCCATGTCAGAAGGCCAGACTGCTGATAGGAATGTGGACAGTACAGGCCAGGCTCAGGAGGTTTCAGATGCCAAAGAGGATTGTATTGGCAACTGGACTGACTAGAAGCCATGTGTGTTGTCTACTTTTGCCCCACCCTAAAATTTTGAATGAGGCTGAATTTTATGGTGGACTAATTAATCTGGTACAGGAAGTTTCAAGGCGCCCCAGTGTTCAGGCTATGGTATAGATACTGCTGGTTGCTTATAGTCAGAACTACTGTGAGAATCAGGAGAAAAGAGGGTTGGGGATTTAACTCAGTGGTAGAGTGCTTGTCTAGTAAGCACAAAGCCCTGGGTTTGATCCCTAGCACTGCCCCCCCCAAATAAGAACCAGGAGGAAAAAAAACAGAGCACTGGGCACAGTGGTGCATCCCTGTAATCCCAGCACTTGAGAGGCTGAGACAGGAGGATCACTGTGAGTTTGAAGCCAGACTGGGCTACATAGTGAGACCCTGCCTCAAAAAACCAACTAAATATAGATAGATATAAAAGCATAGCTGAATGGTTTGAAGTCTGCCATTTCATCAGAAAACAAGCACCTGGAAAATTGAGGCCTTAGAGAACATGGTTGCTGAAAAGATTGTTTTGGGGGTTTCTCTGGGGGGGCCAGTGCTGGGGATCAAACTCAGGGCTTGTGCTTGCAAGGGAAACGCTCCACCCCTAGCTAAATTGCCAATCCCCCAAAAAGATTAACATTAAAAAGAACTCAAGTACTTTGCATCAGGATAATAGATACCTCAGGTATTGGTCAGAGTTTACCCTTTGAAGGATAAGGGCTAGGAAAAGGTAAACAACTTTGAAAGATTTTGCTTTGGGAAGAGAGCCCCAGGACACCTTGCTCTTTCAAGGCCAACTAGGGAAATGTTTCCCTGAGTTCAGGCATCTAGGTATCCAGAGGCCTCTGCAGCCATGGTCCATGGGGGCCTAAGTGCTCCAGCTGGCAGCAGACGCTGGTGTTACCTGTGTGATGACAGTCTTACAGGCACACAGAATGCAAGAGTTGTGGGGTCAGGAAGGCTTCCACCCAGATTTCAGTAGAAGGCCAGCAAAACCAGGCAGTGTGCTCCTGAGAGGGCAGTGTATGAGGCTAACAGTGTGAAGCTAAAACCGCAGTAGAGACCCCAGAAAGGTGGAGAAGCCAGGAATGTGGATCATCTGAGAAAAGATGCTGGCTGTGAACAAAGTTACCCTAAGAGAAGCCATGAGGGCTGCAAACTGGCAATGCCATAGGGCAGGGCCACCCAAGCTACTTGGAGTCCACATTTCCCCACAGCTTGGCCCAGGTGCTGGACATGGAGCTACAGGGTTTAATGTTTGCTCTGTTGGGTTTCAGGCTTGCTTGGTCTCATTATTTCTATCTCATTTCTTCTTTTTGGAGTAGGAACCTTCACCCTGCAGCACTTGTGTGCGTTGAAGTATTTAACTCTCTCGTTTTCAAAAGGGCTCAGAGCTAAGCTTGCCTTGAGCCTCAGAGACCAAGATTTGGACATTTTGGCAGTGCTGGACTGTTGAGAATCTGGCAATTCTCAGAGATGGACTAAGAGCATTTTGCATAAAAAGATGTGCATCAGTCTTTTGGGGGCCAAGGGAGGAATATTATTGCTTAGATCTTAAATGGCCCCCAAAGGTCTGCATGTTTGGAAGTGGGTCCTGGTGGGAGGAGGTCACTGAGGTGTGGCCTGGAAAGGTGAATTCTCATCCTCACTCCTTTCTCTCACCATGGAGGATGCCCTTCCTCCCTTCCCCCTCTGCCATGCTGTCTCTGCCTTGGAGCCTTGTGTCTAATCACATTTCTATTTTTACTTTTATTAATTAATTAATTTTACAGTGCTAGAATTTTTTTTGTTTTGAGACAGGGTCTCACACTGCAGTTCAGGCTGGCCTTCAACTGACATGTAGCATAGGCTGGCCTCAAACTCTCGGCAATTCTCCTGCCTCAGCTTCCCAAGATCTGGGATTATACCACACCCAGCTCAGTGCTAGGAACTGAACCCAGGGCCGAGCACTGAGCTACATTCCCAGCCCTCTTTTTATTTTTTTTTTTTTTTGGTGCTGGGGATCGAACTCAGGGCGTTGCGCTTCCAAGGCAGGCACTCTAACCACTGGGCTAAATCCCCAGCCCCCTCTTTTTAATTTTTGAGGCAGGGTCTTGTGAAGTCAGTAAATTGCCAAGTCTAGGCTTGAACTTGAGATCCTCCTGCCTCAACCTCCTTCAGTGCTGAGATTTTAGGCCTATGCTACCCCACCCAGCTAATCACACTTCTACATAGCTGCTCATGCTTCAATCATGACAATGCAAGAAGTCTCTGTGAGTCCTCCCTCACCTTATCAGAAGGTGGCAGAACTTATCCAGAGCTGGGTGGGTGGGCACCCAGCTCCAGCTCAAGGCCCTACTGGCCTTGCTCTGGGGACCTCTCCATCTGTCTCTCTGTGTCTTCTAAAATGTCCTCTGCTCAGGGGGTAGCTCAATGGTGAGTATGTACCTAGCACATACAAGGTCCTGGGTTCCATTTCCAGCACTGCAAAAATAAAATACCCTTTCTATAAACCAATGTCAGTGAGTGCTTCCCTGAGTTCTGTGGGCCACTCTAGCAACATAATCTAGCCTGAAGAAAAGGTTGGGGAGCTGGGTGTGGTGGCCCATGCCTGTCATCCCAGTTACTCGGGAGGCTGAGGCAGGAGAGTTTCGGCCCAGCCTGGGCAACTTAGCAAAACACTGTCTCAAACAAAACAAAAACTTAAAATAAGCAGATGAAACCTTACTGAGCATGTTTTTCCAGGTTCTTTCTGGTTGACTTTATCACTGGGGAGCCCCAGGTGCCCGTGTGTTTCTTCTCTGGGAGATTCTACCAGGCTCCCCAGCAAGGCTAGCATCTCTTCTTCATTGCTGTCCAGAGAACTCAGCTTCCTGGTGGGTTCCTTCTGCCAGGGAGTTTGTGGCATCTCCTCTGGCCCACTGCGTGTATCTGGGGCCCTGTCCTCCACAGCAGGTCCCTTTGTCTTCAGGAATCGCCTGCCCTTCCCACCCAGCGACGGGCTCTCAGCCATGGGCGCTTTGTGTCCTTGCGTCTGGAAGGTCCCTGGCACCTGCTGTGACAGGGGGTCCTTCGCCCTCTTGGGGGGACCCCTGCCAATGATCTTGGGGTCGGTCTCTGTGTCACTCTGCGCCACGTGTGCCTTTGCCCGGCTCAGAATCTTGGTTTCCATCTGGGCCACCTTCCTGAGCACTGCGATGGTTCGGGTCTGTGACCCAGCGGCCAAGGTGGTGTGGGAGGACCCCCTCCCCTGCCCCGCAGGCTCAGGGGCCACGAAGTGTTGTGCACCTACACTTGGGTCTCGCTTTAGGAACCTGCTGGGTGCAGGCAGCACCTGCGCAGGGTGTCTGTGGAAGGTCAGGTTTCCAGGGTCCTCCATCTGTGACGCGTCTAAAGAGATGTCACTGAGGTCAAAGACGCTGTGCCGGCGAAAGCCATTTTTCCTGGTGGATGCCATCCTGGGGACAAAGGAAGATGGTTTGTCAAAAGGAAAACTGAGGTTAGTGCATGCACCCCAGGGTCCCCGCTAGCTAAAGACCACAGCACCCACTCATTTTTCAACAGAGCTGTCCCCTGTGAAACTCCAGCTGAAACCAGATTGCCATCCATTCTGGCTGGGCTGAGGCCTGTTTTTTCTTTGGGTTTGTTTTGCTTTCGAGACAGGGTCTCACTATGTAGTCCAGGCCAACCTCAAACTCACTAGTAGCCTAGGCTGGCCTTGAACTCGAGATCCTCCTGCCTCAGCCTCCTGAATACTGGGCCACCATACCCACCCCTTTTCTCATTTTATAAAATTGTTGTAATCTTTTGAAAACTCTATCGTTTTAAAAATTTATTTTATTAGTACATACTTGTGATATGTAGTAATCACAGTTATTGTGGGATGAGGGAGGGAGGGGAAGGGAAGGTAATGAAGTGAGAATGTGTTCTGCCCGTGTGCAGCTCCCCATGAGGATGTGATTGTGTACTGCAAACATGCACTAATAAAAATAAAATGTTTAAGGCAGCGGATTTAGTTCAGTGGTTAAAGCGCTTGCTTACCAAGCACAAGGTCCCGAGTTCGAGCCCCAGCACTAAACAAAAACAGAAAATATTTAAAAAGTACACTGACCCAGGGGAGCTGGTATGCGTACTTACAGTATCCTGACCCTTTTCACCTCCCCTCTCCACAGGCCCCCTTAATCTCTCACAGGGGTGAAGCATTCCCCAAGGGCCCAGGGCACCACAGTGACTACACTGCTCCTCTCTTGGTCCCCGCTTCCAGCACTCCAAGCCAGGGCCGTCTCCATGCCCCCGCAACCACAGACTTGTAGATCTAACAAGTCTGTTCGTTCTGCGAGAGGGCAACGCCAAGCTCAGACATGCACCTGCCCTGCACAGCGCCTGTCTTGTCCCGTGGGCACGGCCGGTGTGTCTTTCCGAGGGGAAGAGTAAGAGCTTCTGCCATATTCTTAGGGAGTCTCCCTGTGCCTGAGGGAAGAGGATCAACACACTGTAACTGTCATCTGCAAAGGTGTTTGTCTGAAGTCAAAAGTCTTTGTCGGAAGAAGGTGACAAAGACCCGAGCCAGGCAGGCCTGGTGGCCAAGAGCTGTCATCCCAGCACTCTGGGAGGCTGAGGCATTTGAGCTCAGGCCATTTAGGAATTCAGTGAGGCCTTGTCTTAAACCTAACAAAGGGGCCGTAGATGTAGCTCAGTGCAGAGACCCTGGTTTCAATCCCCAGTACTGCAAAAAAGACTTTAAAGATAAAAAAAAAAAACCTGTGTGTGCCTGCGCGTGTGTGAGCCCGTTTGCGGTTACTAATGATACCCAGAAAGGGCGACTCGAGACAGCGGAGCAAGCAAGGGACGCAGGTGGCGGGAAAGTTCCACAGCTGGACGTGGTGATCCACGCGAGACCTTGTAGATTGACCACAAGTAACGGAATCCTGCGCTTACAAGAGGGCGAAGAGTAAGGCAGGTGAAAGAACCACAATGAAGTTGTTAAAACTAAATAAACGACACCGAAACACGGCGCCCCTCAGTCTGCCTGGTTCTTCTCGCGATCCCTGAAGCAACCCGCACCAGACCACCAGTCGGGGCTCCCCGGATGGGGGAAACTGAGGCGCAGGCCTCCCTCCCGCAGCCCCCCTCCGGCCCTGGACCTCCACACGCCCCGTCTTACCCCGCGTGGACCGCAGCCCAGTACTCCAGCCCCAGGGTACCGTTGTCCCGGCAACTGCGCCAGGGAAGAAGCGACTACATCTTCCAGCGTCCACAGCGGCCCGAGGACCAACGGCGCCTGAGGTAACTATCACGGCTCGTCACGGGAGGAGCAGCGAGGGGCGCTCCTGACGTGCCCCTCGCGCAGGGGGCCGGGGGTCCCGCCGGGCACTATCGCGAGGCATCACGGGACTTGTAGTTTCAGGGCGGTCCGGGCTGCACCGCGCGCCGAGGTTCGTCATAGTGGTTACGTCATAAACGCGAGGCGTCACGGGAGTTGTAGTTTCTGGCCGGCCCAGCAGGCTGCAGAGACCGCTGGGAGCAGAGGGGCTTCTCGGGAGGAGCGCTGCGCGCGCCCATGGCGTGGGCTGGCGTCGCGCTCTGGGCCGTGTGCGCGCTCCGCGTGGCGCTGGCCACTGTGTACTTCCAGGAGGAGTTTCTGGACGGAGGTGACGCGCCACTCCCGGGCGGGCGGAGCTCGGCGGCCCTCTGCCCTCGCCCCGATTTACCCTCTGCGCTCTGACCGTGTTGTGCCCGCAGAGCGCTGGAGGAACCGCTGGGTGCCGTCCAACGACTCCCGGCTCGGCCACTTCCGACTCTCGTCGGGGAAGTTCTACGGTCACAAAGAGAAGGACAAAGGTCGGTGTAGACTCAGGGGAAGCAGAGCCAGGGCTAAACGCCCACAGCAGTTTTTTTTAGGTACTGGGATAGAGCCCGGGGCGCTCTACCACTGAGCACCCTGCCCAGCACTATCTATCCATCCATCCATCCATCCATCCATTTTGAGATACAGTCTAGCTAAATTGCCCAGGTGGGACTCGAACTTGAAATCCTCCTGCCTCAGCTTCCTCCAGTGCTGGGATTACAGGCATAAAACACACTTTCAACCTAGGTGTGACGTATCCCTGTTGGGAATAAACCCTCAAACTCAGATCGTCGCTGGGGATTTAGCTCAGTGATTAGAGTGCTTGCCTTGCAAGCCCAAGGGCCTGAGTTCGATCCCCGGCACCACAAAAAAAAAAAAAAAAAAAAAAAAAAAACCTCAGATCGTCGGTGCCGTTTCTGGCACCGTTTTCTTTCTTTCTTTTTGGGGGGTGCTGGGGTTCAAACTCTGAGCCTTGTGCTTGCAAGGCGAGCACTCTAACCACTGAGCTAAATCCCCAGCCCAGCACCGTTTTCTTTCGGCTGCACTCACACACAAGGCAAAAGGTCTCAAGAAGGCAAAGTTTTTACTCCAGGAGGGCACAAGCGTGATGAGGTAGTGAGCCTGCAGAACAAAGGAGGGCCCCCCTTTTATCCCTAAGCAGGAGGAGTAGCTGACCTCTTTCCCATTGTAGATGCCAGAAAGAATGCACTCAAACATGGGGCAAGAGGTCTTGACAAGGCATTATATTGTGACAAAAGTGACACAAGCACACTCCAGCAATGAGGTGCAGGATTCCCCCTTTTATCCCTAAGGCAGGAGAAGCAGCTGACCTCTTTCCCATTGGCTGGTTTGGAGGGTCACAATCTCTCCTGACTGACTAACTCAGACGGCACCCAGGGACTCTGAGGGCTGCTGAGGGGAAGGGACAGCAGAGCTAAGGGAGATGTGGACAGAAAATCCTTGGTCCCTGATAAGCTCTCTTTGGTTCGTAGCTGTATCCCCAGGACCAGAACGGGGTTGGTATTTTCTGTAATTTAGTGTCTTCAGGAAGGGCTGTCTAGGATGGGCTGCTACTAAGATGGAGTCACTCCTGTTTGACAGAAAAGACAGAAACTTACCATTTCCCACATCCCTAACACCCCTGCCCATTTCTCAAGGGAGGTCACCAAGGCACAAACAGGATTTTCATCACTTTGTTTTCTTTCTTTGCTGCTTGCCCCAAATCATCCATAAGCATTCAGTCAGATGAGTTTGGGAACTGAAGGCCTTGCCCCACAGTGTTTAAGCCCAGCTTTGGTGTTTTGGGACAGGAGGAGATCAACGCCAAAGAAACGAAGGCACCACGCCGGTCACAAGAATACAGCTTTTAGTGTACCGGCAGTGGCCCAGGGGACTAGTGTCCAGAGCCTGAGCAAAAACTGAACAAAGAGGACAGATTTTATCTGTGAAACCCGCCCCACCAAGATTTTAGGGTACAAACTAAATCTATTAATTGGATACACAATTTTTCACCTAATTTGAATACAGGTGTTGGTTGATTACTTGGTTACAACAATTTTCACCTACTTTGCCTAAGAATGTAGACACCTCACTTATCGGGGATGCCTGTGGGTCAGTTGAGTTAATCCCGTTGTTTATATTTTGTTTATTTCACCTTTTTATAAGCCGAGGCTCAAAGGTCAGCCCTTAGTAGCACATCCCTTACTAGTTGTCATGGAAACATCTAGCCTGCCAGTCTGCACTTGCCTGTGGCTGTCTGAGTTTATGGCAGGGGAGTCCGGCCACGTTGACAATGTAGTGATTTAGCAAGACCCTTTCCCAAAATAAGTAAGAGCCAGGTGTGGTGGTGACAATGTAGTGATTTAGCAAGACCCTTTCCCAAAATAAGAGCCAGGTGTGGTGGTGCATGCCTGGAATCTCAGCACTCAGGAGGCTGAGGCAGGAGGATCACTGCAAGTTTGAGGCCAGCCTGGGCTACATAGTGAGTTCAAGGTCAGCCTCAACTACATAGTGAGACCTTGCCTCGAAAAACCTAAAGTAAAAATAAAATAAATAAACTGGATGTGGTGGTGCACACCTATAATCCCAGCACTCAGGAGGCTGAGGCAGGAGGATTGCCCTAAATTCGAGGTCAGTTTGGGCTACGTAGTTCCAGCCTGAAGTACCTGTCTTATACATACATACATAAATACATACATAACATAAATAAAATGGTTGGGGATGTGACTCTGCAATAGCCCTGGTTTCCATCCCTAGTACCAAAACAAACAAATAAACAAAAACTTCTACAGAACAAAGAAAAAATAGAATGAAGAGGTGAATTATACAATGGGAGAAAATCCTCGCTAGCTATGCTTTTGACAGAGGGTTAATATCAAATATATATAAAGAACTCCAAAATAAACAGCAAAAAAATAGCACAATCAATAAATCGGCAAATGAATTCAACAGACACTTCTCAAAAGAAGTGCAGATGGCCAATAAATATACAAAAGAAATGTTCTACTATCTGTAGGGAAATGCAAATCAGATATGTTGAGATTCTACCTCACCCCACGAAAAATGGCTGCCATTCAGAATACAAAATCTGGGAGCTGGAGACTTAGCTCAGTGTTTAGAGCACTTGCCTAGCAAGCACAAGGCCTTGAGTTCGATCCCTAGCACCAAAAAAGAATCAGATTACAAAATCAGCTGGGTGCAGTGGTGCACACCTGTCTGTAATCTCAGCACTCTGGGAGGCTGAGGCAGGATGATGACAAATTTCCCCAGCCAGTTTCTCTTCACTACCTTCTAGTTTCCCTCCGTCGTTACCACATTACTGTCTGGTACCGTGTGTCCTGCAGCCTCTGGCTTTTCATGGTGCGCGCATGTTATATAAGGTACATGTTGAGGCAGGGCTTAGTGGCACACACCTGTACTCCTAGCACTCAGGGAGGCTGAGGCAGAAGGATCACAAGTTCCAGCCCAGCCCGAGCAACTTAGTGAATTAGGCAGACCCTGCCTCAAAATATAAAAATAAAAAAGGCTGGAGATGCAGCTCAGTGTGAAGGTCCTGGGTTCTATCCCCAGTATCAAAAAAAAAAAAAAAAAAAAGAAGAAGAAGAGGAGGAAGAAGAAACCAAGTTGACCCAA
Source organism: Hystrix cristata (assembly GCA_004026905.1). NCBI lineage: Eukaryota > Metazoa > Chordata > Mammalia > Rodentia > Hystricidae > Hystrix > Hystrix cristata. Next base: position 114,684 of record PVJO010000338.1, read on the forward strand.
AGAGTTGGTAAAACCTCAAACTCTGTGGGGACAATGGAGTGAAAACGAGCAGAGTATCCCAGGGCCCACGCCAAAGGCTCTGTGGGCTCTGAGTTGTTTTCCCTCCTCTGGTTTGGACTCCTGAGGTGTCGTGCAGGCGTCCCTGAAACAGCACGGGGTTTCACTCGGAGCAGACGGCAAGGCCCTGGGTCCCTGGGGCTCCTGACTCAGGCTGTGAGTGGAATGCAGGAGAGCAGTGTCAGCAGGCAGAGATGGGAAGGGGAGTGAGAGAACCGGACAGGTGGCCTCGCTGGTGGGGTGGGGAAGGGGGGCTGCACGGCAAGGGGTTTGGCAGTGGGGAGTCCGCACGGGCTCGGACGCTTCGGCAACGCGCCCCATTCATTTGTGCTGGCACAGGGTGGGTACATAGGAATGGCCCCTGCCACAAGTGCATGAAAGATGCCAGCATGAGAAAAGAATGTGGGAGTCAGATATGGGGCGCATGCCCATCATCCTAGCACTCTGGGAAGCTGAGGCAGGAGGGTCACAAGTTTAAGCCAAGCCTGGACAATTTAGTGAATTAGAGAAACCTTGTGTGGAAATAAAAAATTTTAAACAAAGGGACTGGGGAGTGGGCGTGGTGGCATACACGTGTAATCCCAACACTCAGGAGGCTGAGGTAGGAGGATCGCTGGGAGTTTGAGGCCAGCCTGGGCTACATAAGGAGACCCTGTTTTAAAAAACAAACAAACAAAAACTGAAGAAAATGTACAAACCTGTGCATGATGGGGCCAAGCCACACCAGCCCTTCCCGTGGCCTCTCCAATCCCAGGTCTGCAGACCACACAGAACAGCCACTTCTATGCCATCTCTGCACGCTTCCAGCCATTCAGCAACAAGGGCCGGACGCTGGTTCTTCAGTACACGGTGAAGCATGAACAGAAGATGGACTGCGGCGGCGGCTACGTGAAGGTCTTCCCGGCCGACCTGGACCAGAGGAAACTGGACACCAAGTCCCCGTACTACATTATGTTCGGTGAGTTGGGGGCCTTCTCGCTGGGGCTCGGCTGGTGCAGCCAGGGTCCTGCACCGAGCGTCCCTGACCTGGGGGTTTCTACGCCGGTACATCTGAGCCGTGCAGGCTGGACGTCCATGATCTGGAATCTGCGACACAACGAGCTCTGTAATCCAGAGACCTGGGCCTTGGACAGGCCAGGCAAGCCCTCTGCCCCCAGGACGCCCGGCCTGGAAGTGTTTCTGGCGCCAGCAGGACACTCAGAACTAGGGGATCTCGGCCGGGCCTGGTGGCTGCCTGTGACTCCAGCACCTGGGAGACCAGGTGGGAGGAGCGTGAGGGTGAGCCCAACCTGGGTAATTTAACTTAGTGAGACCCTGTCTTGAAAAATAAAAAGGGCTGGGGGTGTAGCTCAGTGCGCAGGCCCAGGGTTTAATCCCCAGGACCGCAGTGAGAAATACCCAAACTATTTCTGCATTTCTGATTCACTTTGAGTTCTGTGTGCTTGAGTGCCTCTGCCCTGCAGGGCTCAGCTGTGGCCTTTGGTCAGTGAGGCGCTTGCCTGGGCTGGCGCTGAGGAAGAGCAAGAATGCGTCCTGGCCCTGGACCGGCTTCCCATATGAGGCCTCAGGGTATCTATAAGACCCCATTTAGAGAGAAGGAAACTGAGGCCGGGTGATGAAACCACTTGCCCAGGGTCAGGTCGGCCCAGCGCCATGTCCTGCCATGTCCCCGACACAAATGAATTCCATGCAGAAATATTTTTCTTTTGGTTTTTTGAGACATGGCCTCAGTATATGGCCCAGGCTGGCCTTGAACTTGCAGCAATCCTCCTGCCTCAGCCTCCCGCGTGCCAGGATGACAGGCATGTGCCACCAGGTCTGGCTGGTGCATGAATATTGCGTTGTCTCCATCCCTGGGGAGGAGCCGGGTTTCCGGCTTGGTTCTGGATCTGTTCTGTGGCTTAGTAAAGTCTCCACAGCAGGCAGGTACTTAGGGATAGAGAGGAAGACTCAGACCAGCTTGGAGGGAAAAATCAATCGCTCGTCTTCACCCTGAGGAAGCGGCCTCCAGACCAGGAGTCCCCACAGCACGGTCGCGTAGGCCCGGAGCTGGGACGGTCCTTGACGACAGGACAGGACAGGAGGCGTGGCTGGCACCTCCTCGGGCCGTACCTGGCGGCAGAGCTGGAGTGCTGTGCGCTCCCAGGGCGGTCTCTGGGCTCGGTGTAGCCCTGCCGCTGCTGGCTGGTGGATTGGCAGTGCCCTCTCCCGTTTGCTTTGGGGTTGGGCACGTGTTCTTGGGGAGGAGCAGCTGGATCCCCAGCGGCTCTCGGGGGTTTGGGCCCACACGCACTGTAGCTTCAGACCCATAGAGGTTCCCACGGGGCTCCCGAGCAGGGTGCTCCGGCTGGGCGCTGGCCCGGCGGGTGAGTGCATCCTGGCTGACACAGACACAGCAGGCACCTGAGCGTGCTCTTCAGGCTCAAAGTTCAGAAAGCTGAGATGGGGCGAGTCCAGCATTCTTGGAGGGCTTGACAGGCTTTCCAAACTGCCGTGAGCCTGTCCTGCTTTGCCCACACTCACCTGGCCCCAGCCCAGAGCCTCCCATTTCCTCAGTGACTGAAACAGCCCTGTAAGTACCAGTTGAAAGACCCACACTGGGCTGGGGATTTTGCTCAGTGGTAGAGTGCTCGCCTAGCAAGCATGAGGCTCCGAGTTCGATCCCCAGCACCCCCCAAATAAATAAATTAATTAATTAATAAAAATCCACTCTGGGCACAGTGGCACACGCCTGCTATCCCAGCACTCGGGAGGCTGAGGCAGGAGAATCACTGCGAGTTTGAGGCCAGCTTGGGCTACGTATCCCATCTCAATCCCTGTCTCAAAAAAACAACAGCCAAAAAGTATTCATTGGGCTGGGGGTGCAGCTCAGTGGTGAACACTTGCCTGGAATTCACGGGGCCCTGGGCTCCATCCCCGTACTGCAAAAGGAAACCCCATACACACACAAATCGCAACTGCTCAAGGAAACTCTAGTTGTATAGCTGAGCAGAACCTATATCCTGTTCCTAATCTCTCTTGTGCCCACGATTTGGATTTTATCGTTGAGGATGCGCTATCTAGCTGGATGTGGTGGAGCACGTCTGTCATCCTGGCACTCTGGGAGCTTGAGGCCGGAGGGTGACAAATTTGAGCCCAGTGTGGGCGATTTAGTGACACTAAAAGACCTTGTCTCCAATTTAAAAAGAAAAAAAAGGGGGGCTGGGAATATAGGTCAGTGCAAAGGCCCTGAGTTCAGCCCTTGGTTCCAAACAGCAAAATTTAAAACAGAACATACATATGTGTTGTCTTGTCGCGACAGCAAGCACCGTGCCGTGCGAGACGAAGGTAGATGGCTGCCCGTCACCCCTTGGGCACAGCTGCTGAGCAAGGGCCGGAGGCGGCCGTCTTCTCTCCTCAGGGATGTTTGGGTGGTGGCGGGCCTGCCCCTCTTGGTGCAGGGCGTGTGTGACCGCAGAAGAGAGCAGACCCGGGCTGTGGCCAGGCTCCCCACGCACAAGTCCACGGTGACCCAGTGCTCCAGAAGGGCGCTGACAGCACCTGGTGTCGGCGCTCTGGGGCGGAATTGAACTTGGGGCCTTGCGCACGCTGGGCAAGCGCTCTCCGTGAGCCAAATCCCCAACCCTGGTGTTGTTTTTGTAGGACCTGATATCTGCGGATTTGATCTCAAGAAAGTTCATGTTATTTTACAATTCAAGAACGAGTATCATGAAAACAAGAAATTGATCAGGTGTAAGGTAATTGCTCTCATATGCAGATAAGGAACTGGTCCTCCTTTCTTTTCTTTTTTTCTCTCCTTTTATCCTTCCTTTCTCCCTTCTTTCCTTCCTTCCTTCCCTTTTTCCTTCCTTCCTTCCTTCCTTTGTCTTCTCCCTTTTTTTGTGTGTAAGATGGAGTCTCACCATGTTCCCCAGGGCTGTCCTCAAGCCCCGGGGCTCCTCCTGACTCAGCCTCCTGAGCAGCTGGGACTGTAGGCCCCGCACGGTGCCCAGCTTGTATCCACCCCGCCCAGGATGAGTCCACAGCGGTTCTGCTGAGTTGGTGTCTAACTAAGGCCTGGCTGCGTCTCAGTCGACGGCCCTGGGGCCCTGGCCCGCAGCTGGGCGGCCTTGGCGCCACCACCCACCGAGACTGCTCTGCTGTCTGGGTCCCCATCACCTCCTGTGATCAGTGACACCGTGTGGTCACTTACCTGGGAAGGGGCACAGCAGGACAGTCACCCCCGCCTGTCCAGATGAACATTCTGGGGAGATGAGATAACCATCAGAACCCCAGCACCTTTTTTTTTTGTTTGTTTGTTTGTCTTTTTTGTTTTTCCCAGCACCTTTTAAAGTGGCGATATTTCTGAAATGACGCCATACTTTCCTGCTTTTCTTTTTCCTTTTTTGTGTGTTTTTTTCCTTTTCTCTCTCTTTTTTTTTGGTACTGGGGATCAAGCCCAGGACTTTCACAGTGAGCTACATCCTAGCCCTTTTTAAATTTTTTCATTTGGGACAGGGTCTAAGTTGCCAAATTGCCCAGGCTGGGCTTGAACTTGGAACCCTCCTGCCTCAGCCTACGGGGTACTGGGATTACAGACGTGCACCACCACCCTTGGCCACAGAGCAGCTTTAAAAGATCAGTGGGTCCCTGCGCACTGCGGTGGTGTGGGGATGGCAGCGACCTCGAGCTCGAGCCTCCCTTCCTGGCTTCTGGTGTTTGGGGTGTCCGGACAGCCGGAGAGAGGAAGGAGCGGCTGCAGAGGTGGTTCACGGGGAGCCTGGACATGGTCCCCTCGGTCAGCAAGGCCGGTGGCCATGGCAGCCCAGACGGCTGCCACAGGGCTGCTGAGGGCTGATTTGAAGCAGCTGGCACGAGGGCCTCAGGGGGCAACTCGGGTCACCTGCAGGTGGCAATTGACTGGACAGATTTCCTGGGATGGGACCTCGCCTGCTTGTCAGTAAGAGCTCTTGGGCCGGGCATAATGGCACACACCTGTAATCCCAGCACCCGGGAGGCTGAGACAGGATAATCATGAATTGGAGGCCAGCCTGGGGGGCATAGCGAGAGCCTGTCTCAAAGCAAGGAACAAACAGAAAAATCTTGGCCGTTCACAGGCGAGGGCGTGGGGCGGGTCAGCAGGGGCTGGGAGACGTCGGCCCTGTGCCTGTGAGTTGCAGAATCCAGGGGAGGTTGAGGGCTGGATGTGGCTCTGTGGCGAGTGCCAGTCGAGCATGCAGGAGGCCCCCGGTTCCAGCCCCAGCTCCGCAGAAAGAAAAAAGCATCAGCAGTAGAATCATACGGGCATTTCGGTATGTGGCGTGTGAGTACAAGGACGCAGACGATGGCTGTGAACAGTGTTGTCAGGAGAGGACGCCGGGCGGGGAAGGGCTGGACAGACTCAGGGTGGTTCGGAGCAGCCAGCGTGCAATCCCGGCAGGCATCCAGGCAGAGGTGCCAAGTCAAGGAAGTTGTTGGAAACTGAGTCTGAAGCTCAGGCCCATGGCTGGGGTGGCAGACACTGGGGTTGGCAGTGTCCCACACATGTGGGAGTGGATGTTACCACCCAGGAGGCCAACGACCGAGTCCTGGAGGTGCCAACAACCTGGGGTGATGGAATCTGAAGTATAAATTAAGAAAGGGGAGTCAGGCACGGGGACAGAGCCCTAATGGGAGGCTGAGGCAGAAGGATCCCAGCCTGGGCCACTTGGTGACTTAGTGAGACCCTGTCTCAAAATGGAAAATAAAAAGAGCCAGGGATGCAGGTTAGTGGGAAGCCCTGGATTCCCATCCCCTTCCAAAGAAAAAAAACAGTGAGAAGGAGGTGGCTGAGAGCAGGAGGTGTTAGGAATGTGTGCGGCCCGCGAAGCTTCCCCGAAGGCAGATGGGCAGTGCAGTTGGAGCAGACAAGGTCGCCACCTGGGCTCCCAGAGCCGGCCCCGCTTGTGCTCTCCTGGGGACAGGAGGTCTCAGCTGGACCCCTTTGGTCCCACTGAGCAGGCTGGGCCGGGCTGGGGAATGTTCCAGTGCTGGCCAGCATCCGACCTTGAGCCTCTGTGGAGCATGACCTGGGGTCCCTGCACCAGGGACAGCGGTCCGGGGCACCCCTGTCTTTCCAGACACCCACCACCATCCCTCCCTTATCTGTCATTTGTTGACTTCTTCCACATCCCAGGTCTGCGGCTGCCCCAAGACCAGATGGCTCTTCCCTGTGCTGTGAAGTGGCTCTGTTCAGAGGGGTGTCACTTACTGTCGTTTTCTTTTTTTTTTTTTTTTTTTTTTGGTGCTGGGGATTGAACTCAGGACCTTGATGCTTACAAGGCAAGCACTCCAGCAACTGAGCTAAATCCCCAGCCTGTTTTTTGTTTTTGAGACAGGGTCTCACTATGCAGTTCAGGCTGGCCTTGAGATTATGGCGATCCTCCTGCCTCAGTCTCCCGAGTACTGGGATGACACCACACCTGGCTTTCCTGCTTGCTTTTCTGAGGCTCCACTGGCGCCCGCTTTATGCTGAACTTGTGGACCTGCATGGGAGCGGTGAGGGTCTCGCCATGTCCGTCTCCCCTCTGATGTGCAGGTTGACGGCTTCACACACCTCTACACCCTGATCCTGAGGCCAGATCTCACTTACGAAGTGAAGATTGATGGCCAGTCCATCGAATCCGGCAGCATCGAGTACGACTGGCACTTGACGTCACTGAGGAGAGCGGAGCAGACGGCAGCAGAGTCTCCGGGCCGGGACGAGGCGAGAGCGGGGGCGGCCCAGGTGCGCGCCTTCGGGACCTTGGGGCGCAGGTGCCGCTGCGTGTGCAGGAAGGACGGTGACCGTCTTGTGACGGTGGCTGTCTCTCCAGGACAGCCGCCTGCGCCCAGCCACTCGGCAGCACGCGGCAACATGTTGCAGAAGGGTTTTCTCGTGTTGGAGCTGGGAGCGGATGGGCGTTTTTCATTTGAGACGGTGTCTCGCTACATGGTTCAGGCTGGCCCCGAACATGCGGCAGTCCTCTTGCCTCAGTCTCCCGAGTGCTGGGAAGACCGGCGTGCACCACCCACCTGGCAGGATTTTTCAAACCAGTCTTTTCTTTCTCTCTTGTTCTTTGCTGGTGCTGGGGATGGATGGAGCCCAGGGCCTGGCGGGTGGTAAGCAAGCTCCGCCCCCCACAAGCAGCCCGTCCTTTCTTCCTTTCTTTCTTTTTTGAGACATGGTCGTGCTATGTAGTCCGTGCTGGCCTCAGACTGTCAGCGATGTGCTGCCACGCCCAGCCAGCGGTGCTTTCTTAATAAAGGGTATTGCACTGCCAACTTTTTTTTTTAATTTTATTTTATTTTGGGGTGTGCTGGGGATTGAACTCGGGGCCTTGTGCTTGCTGGGCAAGCGCTCTACCCCTGAGCTACATTCCCAGCTCCCCGCCAGCGTTTTTAAAAACCATACATTGCTTATTAAAATTGTGTCATACGAGCACTTGGCTAGCACACCTGTCGTTCCAGCACTCCAGAGGCTGAGGCAGGAGGCTTGCCACAAGTTCCAGGCCAGCCTGGCTACATAGCAAGGCCGTGTCTCAGAAAAACCAAAAAAAAAATCATATTTCTGTTATTTTAAAAGAAAAAACACTTTCTTTTGGTTGGAAGGCTAGGACGGGGTGGCAGCTGGGCCCAGCTCTGGTGTGGGTCCGCAGGGGGCAGGCGGCCTCCTTGCCCGCATGCCCACAGGGAGGAGAGCTTTGCCGCGTGCGCTAATCATTGCCTGTGTCGTCAGCATTCCGTGACTGCAGCAAAGGCCTCGAGCTGCTCCAGTCACGGAGGGGAAAGGTCTGTGTGGGCGTATGCGGGAGCTTTCAGTCTGTGGGCGTGGGAAGCAGTGCAGCCGGGTGCCAGTCCCCTAAAATCCCCTCCCAGCCATGTCCCCAGTGGCCTCCTTCCTCCCTAAGCTCTGCCTCTTAAAGGTCCCAGCATCTTCGCAGCGCCCCAGGGCTCGCGACCCAAGTCTTTTAACACAGGCGCCCTCATCCAAACCCTGGTGCCTCCCTGGCTCCCCATCCCATCACCCCGGGGGTGAAGATTTAAAGTGTGACTTTTAGGGGGACACGGATGTGCCGTGTGTCCCTGCGTGTGTCTGTACTTGTGTATAAAGGGCTCAATAAGAGTACTGTGTGTTCCCCACTGCCCACCACTCCCTGGCAGATCTTCCACTTCATAACTGTCCTTCCCTTGGGTGCCGTCCCTGCGTGGTTGGCAGAGGTGTCCCCGCACCGTGACCCAAGCGGCTGCTAATGTGTAGCCCGCTCCCACCATTACCTTTTGTCCTAACATTTCACCTTCAGGAATCCTGGCAGCACATTGCGGGCCTGCCGCCCCAGGGACCCCCCCCCCACCGGGGCAGGAGACATGGTGACAGGAGTCTGGGGCCTCCTCACCTCTCGGGCCAGCCGGGGGTACGGTGGAGTGGTAAGCGCTGGCGTGGCATGTGTGGTCCCCGGTTTCCGTCTCAGGCTCTGCAACAGGAGAGGAACACAGAATTCCCGCTCCCAAATCCCGTTCCTGAGGGGCTGTGTTTTCCCGTGTCTCTAGGACTGGGAGAAGCACTTCCTGGATGCCGGGGCCAGCAAGCCGAGCGAGCTGGACAGGGACTGGCCGGGGACCATGCTGCAGAAGCCACCGTACCAGGTGTGTGGCGCCTGCCTGCGATGCTGGGGACACGCCCTGGCTGGCCCTCCCTGGTGTCCCCTGTGACTAATCCAGGGCTGGCGTTGCAGGATGGCCTGAAACCAGAGGGAATCGATCAAGACATCTGGCTCCACAAGAAGATGGCGAGCGCCAGCTACCTGACTCAGTACGACCTCTCAGAATTCGAGAATATTGGCGTCATCGGGCTGGAGCTGTGGCAGGTCACTTGGTTTTCAATTTGCTTTATTTTCATAACTCTGAATTTAGCCAGGCGTGGTGGGTGACACGCACCTGTCATCCCAGGACTCTGGGAAGCTGAGGCAGGAGGATGGCAAGTTCCAGCCCAGCCTGGGCTACATAGTGAGACCCTGTCTCAAAAAACCAGCTGGGTTTGAGGATTCAGCTCAGTGGTAGAGCTCTTGCCTAGCAAGTGCAAGGCCCTGAGTTTGATCCCCGGCACCAAAAAAAAAAGGAAAAAAGAAAACAACCCAAACCAAAACAATGAAGGCCGCCTTTTCTTCTGCAGGTGAGGTCAGGAACCATCTTTGATAACTTTCTGCTCACTGACGATGAGGAGTATGCAGAGAATTTCGGAAAGGCCACCTGGGGCCAAACCAAGGTAGGTGGGACACGGACAGTTTTGGTTCCCACTCGCCAGTTTTTATGACTCCCAGGCTGAAGTCTACAGTGTAGGAAAAAGAACAGCCAGCCACCTCAGAACACAGGAGGTTCCCAGGGGCCTCCTTCACCTGCCGGGAATCGCACCCCATCCAGTCCATCACTGGGCTCCCCGTTACTGTAGCATGTCACCCAGCCAGCGGAGGTAGGAGGTTCCTGGGCCTCGGTGGCCCGAGGGTCTGGGGCCTGTCTGGGAGCAGCGCATCATGGTGGGTGCGTGTGGCACAGCAGAATCTTGGAGAGAGGGACGCGAAGAGATCAGGACCCCAGACCCTGAGTTCCCACCGATGACCTCCACCTCCTCCAGGCCCTGCCTCTTAAAGGCCTCGCCTCCTAATAGTGCCAGACTAGGAGACGCCTCTGTGGCGCTGGCCTTAGGGACACTTGAGATCCAACTGTGGCAGAGACCTTGCAATACTGACTCTTTTTTTTTTTTTCTTTCAGTACTGGGACTGAACCCAGGGCCTTTGCACTGATCTCTATCCTCTGCCCCTCTATTTTTAATTTGGAGACATTGTCTGCTAAGTCACTAAAGCCCCCATCCTGGGCTCGAACTTGTGATCCTCTTACCTCACACAGGCCTGTGGCACCATGCCCGGCTTTCTTCTCAGAGTGCTGTAGGGCCCTTTGCAGTCGGTCCTCACTGTGTGACTGTCCAGAATGGACCCACAGTCTGTCCCTGCAGCTCTGCATGGCCTCTGGGTTACAGCTTTAGGAATGAGGCTTCCTGTGCCTCGCTGTTGCGCGGTAAACTCCCAGGGGTCCCTCTGATGCCAGAACCGCGGGTGTTGCCCGTCCCTGTGCGCAGGACAGGCGGCAGACGGCGCCAGGTGCCTGCCGCCACACCCAGCTGGGACCTCCCACTCTCTCCGAGGCTCCGAGGTGTCTGCAGGGAGGGCATGTATTTGTCCTGTAGCTGCCAGCCCCAGTGACCATAGACAGGCAGCCTGAGACCGCAGGGTGCCCTGCCCCCATGGCCCTGGGCTGGGAGTGCAAAGCTGTGTCGTCGGGCTGAAATCAAGATGGGCACAGGCTGGGGTCTCCCCGAGACCTCTGAGGAAGCCACGGATCTACTCCTGGGGTTCCCTGGGTTGTGGCCACGTCACAGCCTGCTCTTCTTGCCCCTGCGTGTCAGATATCCTTTATCTGTCTCTTACAAGGGCGCTTGTGATTGGATCTAAGCGTAGGATCCTGCGGTTTACGTAAGGGTCCCCCAGAGGCCCGCGTCAAGGAACCTTTAAGAGGCAGGGTCTGGCTGGCCGAAGAGGTCACTGGGTGTGGACTCAGAGCTATGAGGCCCCGCCCCTTCCTGTGTAACTCTTGGGGCCGCGAGGAGAGCTTCGGCCTGTGCTGGGCCTAGAGGCTGGCCGAGGGACCTGTGCTGAAGCTGCCATGGTCCAAGCCAGAATAACCTTTGGACCTTAGAATTGATCCCCTCAGGCGTTTTGTCACAGTCACAAAAGCCTTCAGACCTTTGATATGATCACCTCCTTGCCTAGGACGGCCACCCAGGGCCTCCTGGACCTGCCTCGCCATCCTCGGGGGGCTGCGGCTCCTGCAGCAGGGATGGGCAGGGCGGAACAAGGTGACCCCAGGCTGCCCACCCGTGCTGCCGTTCCTTCTCCAGGGCCCAGAGAAGGAGATGGACGACATCCTGATCAAGGAGGAGGTGACTAGAGCCCGCGAGGAGGATGAGGACGAGCTGCTGTCGGGCAGGTTCCCTGGGCCTCAGGGACCCTTCCATCGATTTTACAGGCGGAACGAGCTGTAGTCCCCACTGCCTGTGGTAGGCAGAGGTGACTGGTAAAACCTCGATTCTACTTTAATCTAAGTTTCAAAGCTTGGTGTCTATGTCCTCATTTGTTCAGTTTCGTTTGAAAAACATCGCCGGGGGCTGGGCGTGGTGGTGCACAACTGTAATCCCAGCACTCTGGGAGGCGGAGGCAGGAGGACCTCCGAAAGTTCAAGGCCAGCCTGGGCTCCATAGTGTGTTCAAGGCCAGCTTGAACTACATGGCAAGACCCTGTCTCAAAAAAACAAACCACCCCCCAAGAAAAGAAAACGTCCCCAGGCTCCTCGGTGGGGTGGGGTGCATTTTCCCCCCAGAACGCCTGCGCCGGGAAGAGTCTCTCTCTCCGTGGGTCTGCACAGCAAGCACATAGCGCTCTTAATCTCTACGTGTTTGGTTTTTTTTTTTTTAATAAAAGTTGTAAAATACATTTTGAAAAGGAGCATTTATTTCTTGTGGTTGTAAATCAGTAGTAATAGACATGAAACTTTCTCATGAGATCTTTTCTTCCTTTGTGGCCCTGCGCTGGAGCCCAGTGGTCACATTTGGCTGCATCCCAAGTCCCTTCAGTGTGGCATCTTCATGCGACACGTCTGGCACTAAAGGTTTCTTGTGCCCTGTTCATACTGGGGTTGTTTGGAAAACCTGGTCTTTGCGCAGATACCTGATTCTTTTCCACCATGTGACCTGCTTCTTGGTAGCTGTCTGTCCTCTAAGAAACAGTGTGGTTCATTTTCCCAAAAGACTCTAATGATTATTCCGCAGCTTAATTTTTTTCTTTGAAATAACTTGATATTTTTCTTTCCGGTACTGGAGATTGAGTCCAGTACCGGAAAGCTACACTGAGCTACATCCCCAGCCCTTTTAAAAATATTTTTGTTTTGAGATAGTATCTTACTAAGTCACTCTGTTGCCCAGGCTGGACCTAACTTGCAATTTTCCTGCCTCAGCGCCCCAAGTGCTGGGCTTCCCAAGTGCTGGGCTTCGAGGCCTGTGCCATCATGCCTGGCTGGCTGTTTAATCTTCCCTAATTTACAGGGTTCAACTTTACAATGGTGCGAAAATGATACAAACTCAGTAGAAACTATACTGGGAATTTCACCAGTTGTGGTAGTGTGTCCCTGTGACCCTAGCACTCAGGAGGCTGAGGCAGGAGGGTAGCCATGAGTTTGAAGCTAGCCTGCACTACATAGGGAGACCCTGTCTGAAATAGATAGATAGATGACAGATTGACGGAAGCTATGCTGGGAATTTTGAAGTTGGTTCTGTCCCAGGCCAGCAACACACACGTTTCCTCTTGCAAATGCGAGGCAGAGGCAGCGAGCATCGACTCCTGGTCAGCCCTGAGATCACCTGGGAAAACAAACGACCATCTACAGTGTCCTGTGTTGTAAACCAGGCTGTTTAGTAGGTTGGGTGGATGCAGTCCCTCGGTCCGTCGCCCCTCCTTCCTTCTTCCCTTTTTTCTTTCTGCAGTACTGGGGATTGACGCCAAGGACTTTGCACTGAGCTACGTCCCCAGCCTTCTATTTTTTCTTTAGATTTTTTTTTTCTTTTTTTGGGACAGGGTCTTGCCATGTAGTCCAGGCTGGCCTTGAACTCAGTATGTGGCCCAGACTGGCCTAGGCCTTCGTGGTGATCCTCTTGCCTCAGCCTCCCGTGGGCTGGGATCACAGGCATGCGCCACCGTCTGGCTTAGTGTCTTTCAACACGCTTATGTTTAAACTCCCTATTCAGTATTTCTGTTTGATATCTTCAGTTTTTTTTTTGTTTTTGTTTTTTGGTGCTGTGGATTGAACTCAGGGCCTTGTACTTGTGAGGCAAGCACAAGGCCCTGAGTTTGATCCTCAGCACCAAAATAAATAAATAAATAAATAGAATAAAATAAAACAGTTTCTGTGTTAGTATTTTTATCAGCATATGTTTCCCAGTATTGGTATATGTTTGTGACACATGGCGAATATACTCATTATGGGGAACTGGTGTACACATTGCATCTCGATCATTTTTCCTTCCTTTCCCTCCTGTCCCCCCACCCCGATCCCCTTCCCATCTCCATAAAGCCTTCTTCCCTGTTTCCCACCATCTTTTATTTTGTTCTTCATTTATACTTGGGTTTCTCATAGAAAAGACCTCATTTGATATTTAATATTCTCTGTCTGGTTTATTTCACTTAACATGGTCTCATGGGGCATCAATTTTCTTACACAACTGAAGTTTATCCTTCTTTACAGCAGAGTGATACTCCATGGTGTGTAAACACATTTTATTTTCCAGCCATCTGTTGAGGACATACAGGCCTCTTCCAGGGTTTAGCTATTGTGAGTTGTGCCACTGTAAATATGGGTCTATGTGGGTCACTGTCATATGACTTGAACCCCTCCAGGATGGCTCCCAGAGGAGTTACAGCTGTGACCAGCCTTGTCTTGAGCCCCTGTCTTGCTCTCTGAAGTGCGTGCTCTGTGGCACCTCGGTTCCTCCCTCCTGGAATGTCCCCAGCTCATTCCTGTCACCCATGCACACTGATGGCTAAGCTTGATTGTGTTGTCCACTTGAGAGGCTTGGGGGTCCCCAGAGCTTGGTGGAGTACACTTGTGGGTGTGTCTGGGAGGGTTGTGGAGGCTTGGCCTTGCGGACTAAATCTGGCTGCTGGTGTCTTTGTCTCTGGCACTGTCCCCTGCTCTGCTTCCTGGCTGCCATGAACCAAGCAGCTGGGCTCTTCCCACCCATGTTCTTGCTGTTACATCTGGAGAGTGTTTTACACCATGCCACGGTTATGCCACGCTGGATAGCAGGCCACTGCTCTGCTGGAACCTGTAGACCCTAGTGATCCTAAACCCAATGTCGGTAAAACAACCAAAGAAAACAGTTTAAAATGAAAGAAGACAGTTTATTTGGATATTGGAAAAGAGGGAAAGAGAGATGACAGACAGCTACTCAGAATGAGTAGGGAGAATTTGAAAGTGAATTGCTGGTGGATTCCTTGTCTGCAGCTCCTTTTATTGAGATCCTTGTCCCATGGAGACTCCTGGAATCTGACTGGCTTTTTGGCTTGTCTTTCATCTTCTTCCTGACTTGTCTTTCTGTTTAACCTGGGATTTCTTCTGGTCATGCAACCCTTCCCTGTCCTTTGGTGGGGGATAAGATAATGGTGGGTGACTTAAGGACAGGTTACTTCGGTCTAAATATTAAGGGGCTTATGTTGCTCACGCTACTTGGGACTCCCTGGTCTTAGTTTCTTTGTCTTTGTCTTTCTAAATTGTTGGAGTCTAGCTGCCTTTGTCTTTTGGTCTGGCTGCAGAGGTCAAAGTTGTCTATTAATTTCTAATAAAGCTCAATGAGGCCTTTGCCCTACCTTTTCCCTGCCTAAAGTGCCCTAAACCATGGGCTGGGGACTTAGCTCAGTGGTTAGAGTGCTTGCCTTGCAAGCATAAGGCCCTGAGTTCGATCCCCAGCTCAAAAATAAATAAATAAATAAATAAATAAATAAATAAAGTGCCCTACACCTGCCTCAGAGTCCGTCTGCCATGGATGGACCCCTCTAGAACCAAGAGTCACAGATTCCCCTCCTCTCGGTTGTGGGTGTTGAGTATTGTGTCCCCACTGTGGGACGGCTGGCCATTGCACACCCTTGACCTTCAGGGTCACCTCTGTGTCTGCTCCATAGCACTTGCCACTGGGGACTCGCTGGGCACTCTGAAAGTCAGCTTCCTGTAGACCCATGGTTCACCCGGGTATTTGTTAGCAATGCCCAATGCTGGGCTCCACCCCATTTACAAAGGAAACTAGACCCCCAGTGTGAGTTTCACAAGCCCCCTGGGTGGCCCTGACAGCCTCCGGGGAGACCCTGGCTCTAGACTTTTTTCGGAGGGAGAGAGCTGTCCACGAGTCCACCATCGTCCCGGCTCCAGGTAGAGTTCTCAGCATGCGCCGGTGGGTGAAATGTCGTTGAGTGAATCATAAAGCACATGTTTATCCGAATGGCATGAGAGCCACTCAGTCATGACGAGGCTGAAGGGACACCAGAGGAGGCGATGACCAGGAAGCTGGGAGACCTGGGCTAGAGGCTGTCTTTCCGGGACACACCCCACAGGCTGCTGCGGTCAGCCTGGGCCTGTCCTCACCGCGGGGCCCTGCAGCGGGGTGCGTGGCCAGTGGCAGGGAAACGTGTCGCCTGGTCGGGGTTTCTGGCGACCTCCTCTACTGTGAGGGCAGCACACGGTGGCCCTGTCTTTACGAGCCGACCGGATGCGGAGGGGCTCCATCAGTGACAGCCGAGGCGTGGCAGCAAGGAGGCCCCGGGCACGGGGAGCCAGCGCGGGCTCAGCGGGGCCCCGGCGGCAGAGCCGGCTTCGAGCACACCCGCTGGCGCGGCGAGGCCCCCGTCCCCACAGTGCGCCCGCCTCATGGGGCGGGGTGTGGGCGACAGCCCTCAACCGGCGCAGTGCGGCACGCAGGCCGTTGACAGGCCAGCGCCACCCAGCGCAGCTCGGGTCGAGACGCCTCTAGAGTCGCCCCGCCCTTGCGGCCCCCGGTCCCGCCCGTCTGCGCATGCGCCTCTCCATCCCGGGCGCGCTTCCGTTCTGCTCAGGCTGCGCGCGCATCGCTCCTGCGGCGGTGCGCACGCGCGGCTGCGGCTGCGGCCCCGCCCCCGCCCCGGCGCTCGGAGCCTCAGTCCGCGGGAAGATGGCGGCGCCGCTCGTCCCCCTCTCCCAGCAGGTACTGGCGGCGGGGCTGGGGCGGAGCCCGGGAGGCCGGGGCGGGGGATCCGGGGGGCGGCGGGGGGGCGGGCGGCCCGAGGGTGACAGGCCGGCCGGGCCACGGCCTTGCGTACGGCGACCCTCACGGAGCGGGCCCGGCCAGCCTCCGCCCCTGCCGGTCCGGCGCGGGCCCGCGGGAGCTGCCGCCGCCGGCAGCCCAGAAGGGCGGGCCGCGTGCTCGGCCCCCGGGGCCCCCGGCGGGGCAGGGGCGGCCCGCGCGGGTCCCGGCCGGGGGCGCCGTCTGTTCGCGCGTGTCCTCGCTGCGCGAGCGCCGCCGCCCGGGCCGCAAGGTCGCCGCGCTCCTAGGAGCCGACGGCCCTGCTACTGCGAACTCCCGCGCCCGCTCCCCGCGGCCGCTTTTGTTGGTCCCGAACCCCGCACGAGCAAGCACTTTGCCGGGCTTCTGCGGCGCAGCGCGCTGCTGGCGAGGGCGGACGCGGGGGAGTCGTGGTGTGCCCAGGGCTCGGCCCATCTCTCGTCTGCTTCCGTCCCGGTGTCCTTGGACTGGGCTCCGGCCGCTGCCCGCCCGGCCATCTCGTTTGGAGAATGGGGACGAAACGCCGAAGCACTCGGGGGTGTTAAGTCATTGGCATCGTTTAGTCCCTACCAGATGTGGTTATTTGGAGCGGGGACGGCAGCAGGTGTGGATGCCAAGTCTGAGGGAAGCTGGTAGTTGACGGGCCGGTCACCTGGTCTGTCCAGGCAGACACGCATGCTTGTTAGGTCTTACAAGGGGCCAGTTAGCAGGAATGTAGCTAAATGAGCGGTGCTGGAGGTTAATGGTTATTAAGTAACGCGTTCTTGTAACAGATACTAAAGCGCTCTGTACACCTCTAAGTGTCCTACGGATACTAGGCATTACTGGTTTAAAGATGAACTCTGGCTGCGTTGTCCAGACTGGCCATAAACCTTCGTGTCTCAGCCTTCTGAATAGCAGCGACAACAGGTACCTGCCTTTGTGCTTGCCATTAGGTAGTATTATTAATAGCTGAATAGTACAGTTTTGGGGTGTATGGGGGAGGAGTGATGCTCACCTAAGCTCACTGAATAAGGAAGCACTTCTGTAGTTTTTAATGTTTGTGTGGGTTTTTTTTCCTCAAACTTCCTGTCTAATTTGATGGTAGCTGTCTTTGGGACTTGGGTGATGACAATAGCTAATGTCTCCTGAGTGCTCGGAGTTCTAGGGATGTATCTGTGCTGCCGAAGCGAGCACTCTGCACTCTAGGCGTTTACGCATGTGCTTACTTTGGCATCCTCGTGTCACTGGTGAGGTAGCCGTTGAGACCGGCAGTGATCTGTGAGTTTGGGACATGTGACTCCTGGAATTCAGTCCCTGTTTCTCCTCCTTTCTTGCCTGCAGCTTTTCCTGCCTCATCCACCTTGTCCTCTCCCAGCGCCCATGCTGCAGCCAGAATGGCTGCCCTCCTGTCCTCACTGTGTCCCCCTTGGCTGGCTTGGCCTCCTCCTGAAGTACTGTTCCCTGTTGCCCCTTCCCTGCTTGCAGGTGGCTGTTCATGGTTCTTCCTGGGGCCTCTATGGCTCAGCTGTCACCAGCAGCATCTCACACAGCTGCCTGTCTCCTTCTGCGTCGGCAGAGTCCCCTGCTGTCTGTTCCCACCCTCCCCACCCCCCTACCACCGTCCTACCACTGAGTGTTTTCATAGTTGCTGACCATGTGCTTGCTCATCTGGGAGATGGCAGCTGGGCCACTAAGCAGGGCCCTGTGCAGGTCACATGTCGATTTTTTTCGCTGTGTGGGATGGGGGCGTGGGTGGGGACAGACTACACGGGTTGTGGCAAAGAGAGACAAGTGGATCCGGTGGTATCTAACATTTCCGGTCACTGACTGCTGAGCTGCTTCCTGTTCCTTCTCTTGTGTTGGGGGCCGGATGCAATCTTGGCTGGGATTTCTTCCTTGGGATGATCCTGTCAGCACTTCCCTGTCCTTGGCTACTTATGTGCACCTCTCAGTGCAGCTGTGCCAGAGCAGAGGTCCCTGTCACCCAGGTGTGGGGCACAGCCTCATAAGGTGCCCACGGCTGAATGGAGGGCATTGCATGGTGCACAGATAATGACCTGGGAGGCACCCGGCGAGTCCAGGCTTCTGGCCAGGGCAGTAGTGGCAACCTGGCTGGGGCTGTGGTCTGGCTGGACTGAGGCGGCAGGGGACACTTGGAGTGAGATGGCAGCTGACAGCCAGCCTGGCCATTGGGCAGTCACGGGGTCGGCCTGTGCCCTCCCGTCCATCCCTTTGCTCCTTTGCCTTGTGGTCCTGACCACCCAGACCTTGGTTATGGTCTCTCCTGACCCTGAGTGTAACCATCCTCTAGGGACTTGTTCCCATAGCACCTGTGGGTCTCTGTCCCTCCGCCACAATACCTCCTTGCCTGCAGCCTGCTCTGAAGCAGAAGCAAACCTGTACCCCTTTCTATTTGTGGCTAGTACCCCAGACTGGCCTGGAACTCAGGATCCTCCTGCCTCAGCCTCCAAGGCTGCGACTCCACCCTTTTTCCCCTCAGGAGCCACCTTTAGAAGTGTTCCTCTACCTCCCTTTCAGTCTTCTACCTGCACATTTTAGCCCCCTGGACCTTGGAAGCCCATTCCCTGTGTCCCACTGTCCCCTTACCTGAGTCTGAGCTCCAGCAGCTGGAGCACTACTGTGACTACCTGCCACCCCCTGCCTGCCCAGGAGGGAGGCCACGCCGAGGCCATTCCTCTGTCCCTCCATGCTGCCCCGGTGTATCCCTGTGTACCTTCTGTGGCCCCCTACTGAGGAGCATTGTGCTCAGGGAGGAGGACCTGCCCTGGGCTGAGGAGTGCAGGGCCACGAGGACCAGTTTTCTGCAGGTAGTGCCTCTGCTAGGAGTTTTTGTTCCAGGCTGGCCTCAAACTCAGGGTGATCCTCCTGCCTCAGTCTCCTGAGTGCTGGGATCACAGGTATGCAGCACCACACCTGCCGAATCCCATTTTGGTTTTTTTCTTTGGGGGGTGGTGCTGGGGGTCAAACTCAGGGCCTTGCACTTGCAAGGCAAGCACTCTGCCACTTGAACTAAATCCCCAGCCCCTGAATCTCATTCTGTACATGAAGAAATTGATACCCACTGCGACGAAGTACCTTGGTGTGGGTGCAGCTCTGGGCTTGAGCCCATGTCTGCCCGTTTCTCCTCTCTCGGCTTTGCAGACGGCCTGCTGGGCGCTGTGCCGGGCACACACAGCCAGGATGTCTGGAATGGTGCTGGAGATCTCGGATCTGACTTGGCCTCCTGTGCCTTGGGTTTCTTTTTTTCTTTCTTTCTTTTTTTTTTTTTTTTTTTGGTGCTGGGAATCGAACTCAGGGCCTTGTGCTTGCAAGGCAGGCACTCTAAACCACTGAGCTAAATCCCCAGCCCCATTGGGTTTCTTTTTTTTTTTCTTCCTCTAAAATAATTGCTCATCCTTCCTGCTGGAGTACAAATGGCAGCACAGGAAGGAGGGGTCTCCTTGGACAGACTCAGTAGCGGGCTGGCCTGCACACTGAGCTACAGCTCCAGCCTTTTTTTTTTTTTCCCTGAGACGAGGTTTTGCTAAGTTGCCCAGGTGGGACTCCAACTTTTGATCCTCTTGCCTCAGCCTCCTAGAATGCTCAGATTACAGGTGTATACCACCATCCCAGGCTATGTTTAGCTTTTTTGAAGAGGCATAAAGGGGTTTATTAGAATTGTTTTTTAGAATTTTATTTTTATTTATTCATTTTTTGGTGTTTTGAGACGGTCTCAATATGTAGTTCAGGCTGACCGGGGACTCACTATGGAGCCCAGGCTGGCCTTGAGCTTGCAGTGATCCTCCTGCCTCAGCCTCCCAAGTGCTGGGATTGCAGGTGTGCCCTACCACGTCCAGATTGAGTGTGTACTTGTAAAATTTTAAGCCGGGCATGGTGATGCACACCTCTGGTCCCAGAACTTGGAGACTGAGGCAGGAGGATTGCTGTGAGTTTGAGGCCAGCCTGAACTACATAGTGAGACCCTGTCTCAAAATAAGTAAATGTACACCTTCAAAGAAATATGTAGAGCGCAGACCCTTGAGAGAGGCACAGTAAAGCCTGGGCTGGGGATAGTAATGTGTTTTGGGCAGTGGAATTCTGGGATTTGTGAACCTACAGAAAGCTGTGGCTTGGTTACAGCAGGAGAAAGGCATCACCCACCTGCAGATGAAAGAATAACGGCTTAGTTTAAAGTGAAAGGGTGGTCCACTTTCCAGGAGAAAGGCAAGGCCAGGTCTTTTTTTTTTTTTAAATGAGGGATTTTAAGATGTTTTGCTTAAAAACATTTCTTTGAATCTCTTTATCTTATGATCAAGTTTCTGCCCATTATTTTCTCAAACTAATTGCCAGGCTTTAGGATTTGAGTGTGATCGGAGAAAGGAAGAATAAACAAGGCCCAGGCAGTACAGGTAATTGAAGGCCTGGCTAACTGACTGTGTCTTGCAGGTGTAGTCTTCCTTTATAAAAGTAGGTTTTTTGGTTTGTTTGTTTTTGTTTGTTTGTTTTTGAGACAGGGTCTCATTATATAGTGCAGGCTGGCCTTGAACTCACTATGTGGTCCAGGCTGGCCTCAGTGATCCTCCTGCCTCAGCTTCCTGAGTGCTGGAATTGACTTTCCTTGTCTCCTTTCTACCTATCTTTATTTCTTCTATTCTACCCTACCCTGGATTTTGATCCTTTTTTCTTTTTTTGTTTTTGTTTTTGAGATGAAGTCTGGAAACGTAGTCCAGGCTGGCCTTGAACTCGCAGTGATCCTCCTGCCTCGGCCTCTGGAGTGCTGTGATGGCAGGCGTGGCCACCACACCCAGTTGAGCCTTTTTGTGTGCTGAGATGATGCCTCTCTGTGTAAATCTCACAGCTGACCTTGGACTGAGGATGTCTATGAAGTCTGCTGCGGGCTGTGTGGGTTGAGGCATCCGAGACCACGACAGAGCATATGGCAGGCCTGCTTCCTTCCGCAAGGATGCTCAGGTGTGCAGGTACATGTTTTCTGACTGGAAACACTTCTGGTGCCAAGCCTTGTGGATGGGGAAATGCTGAACCCATTCTTAAATTACCAGTAGGGTGGGACATTTTCCTCTGACTTTGCTGCCTCCCTCTTTTCTAAGTTGCCTTTCTCTTCTCCTTTGTTCAGCTTTGTTAGGTTATTTTATTTAGTCATTTATTTTGTGGTCCTGGGGATTGAACCTAGGGAGCACTGAGCTGACACCCCAGCCCTTTTTGCTTTTTAATTTGAGACAGGGTTGCGCTAAGTTGCTCAGGCTGGCCTTGAACTTGCAGTCATCCTGCCTCAGCCTCTTGAGTAGTGAGGATTACAGATAGGTGTGCTCCTGTGCCCGGCTGCAATTTTATTTTTATTTATTTATTTTGGTCCTGGTGATGGAAGCAGGGCCATGATCTGGGTGAGGTCTCTGCTCCTCCCCCTGGGCCTATTCCTCCCCTAGGAGCTTCCCAGGAGCTGGGGTTGGGCAGCTGGAGATGCAGTCTGTCCCCGGCATTGTCCTAGAGTCAGGTGGCAGCCTGTCCTGGGTTGCCTGGCACGGAGCATTGCTCACCCTGGTCGGTGGAGGCTGTGCACACCCAGGGGGAGGTCCCTGGAAGTGGAGGTGGCAGATTGTCCTGTCCCAAAAACACCTCTCCCACCCTCCTTCTGGGCTGAGCTGTCCTGGGAACGTAGGCTGTGCTGGCTCTAAGGCGATCTGTGTGCTCCAGTCGAGTGCAATGTCCTGGGCCAGCCACACCCTGGCTACCCTGTGCCCCGAGACCCACCCTCACTTGTGGGCTGTGCGCGTGGTGTGTGGGGCTGGGGTCTGACTCGGCCTTGGCCTGAGCGCTCCTCCCATCACCTGCCTTGCAACACTTAAGGGGAAGATGAGGTAAAGTACAGTGTGTCGGGTCTGGGGTGCATGCCTGTGATCCTGGCCACTTAGGAGGCTGAGGCAGGAAGATCGCCAGTACTACAAGTTCCATGCCAGCTGGGGCAACTTAGTGAGACCCTGTCTTGAGAAAGGAAAAGAGAAATGTCACTTTAGGGCTAAGGGTATAGCTTAGTGCATGCTCGCTCAGCATGCGTGAGGAAGTGATTCCACCACAGCAACACACACACACACACACACACACACACACACACACACGGGTAAACACAAAGCTGTTGTGTATAGTATGTGCGTGTTGAGACAGAGTCTTGCTAAGTAGTTCAGACTGGCCTTGAACTCACGGAGACCCTCCTGCCTCAGCCTCCCAAGCACAGGGATTACTGGCGTGTGCCACTGTGCCCAGTGACTGTCATCTGGAAGCTGGCATCGCCATTCTGTTTTGCATGAGTGCTGTGACTTACGCTAAGGTTATGTCCCATAAGCCCAGAGTAAATCAGAAGAGTTAGGAGTCGAAATGCATTTAAGCCAGGCGTGATGGCATACCTGTAAGCCCAGCTCTGCAGGAGGCTGACGCAGGAGGATTCCAAGTTTGAGCCCAGCATGGGCAATTCACAAGACGCTGTGTCAGAACAAAACAAACCAAAAATAAGATGAAGGAAAGAACTGGGGGTGCTGAGCACTCAGTGGTGGTGAGCACTTGCCCGTATGGGGAGGCCTGGGTTCTGTCCCCAGCAGCACCAAAAAGCAAAACCAAATTCCTTTACCCTCCTGTGGTAGCAGCTTCCTCCTTGCCGGGGCTGTGGAAGAGAGGGGAAGGTCTTGGCAGGGTGTAAAGCATGGGGTGCGGCTAAACTGCGCTTCTCAACATGTTCGTTAGTTCATCGAGAAAAGAGGGAGCGTGAGCACAAGGCTGGGGCCGCTCAGTCCTGTTCTGTGAAGCTGGTGCAGTGGCATCCAGCTGGTGCTGCGGGTCTTAGTGAGTCCCAGCGTGTGTGCGTGTGCACATGGAGAGTTTAGGTCCGTCGTGCGGCTGTATTTGCTGTGAGCCTCACCCTTGAGGGCTGGGCAGAGGCTCTGCCAGGAAGTAGTATGTGAAGGAGGCAGGACGCAAACTGAGGCCAGTTCTTCTCTGGGAAGACAGAGTTTACAAGGTCTAGTCAGAGGCATGGTCAGTGGCGTGGGGTACTCTGGATGCTGAGGTAGGACATTGCACAAGTTTTTACTGTCCCCTGTCCTGGACAGTGTGGTGACTGAGTGGTACCCTTCATGAAACAAAAAATGAAGGACGGAGGGGCTGGGAATTTAGCTTAGTGGCCAGAGTGCTTGCCTAGCAAGCCCAAGGCCCTGAGTTCGATTCCCAGGACCAAAAAAAAAAAAAAAAAAAAGAAGGATAGGGGGTGTGGTTCAGTGTAAAGGTGTTGGGTTCAATGCCCCATACCACAAAGAGTGAGAGAGAGAGAGAGAGCGAGTGACAGAGAGAGAATATCAGATTTTTCTGAGTTGAATGATTACAACTCTATATATTCCAAAAATTAATAAACAAGAAACCATTTGTTGTTCTAGGGTTAGTGATACTGTATATGTAATTACAACAATATGAAGAGCTTTAAAGTACTATTTTTTAACTTTTTTTTTGAAACGGTCTCACTATGTAGCCCAGGCCAGCCTTGAACTCATTGGGATCCTCCTGCCTCTGCCTCCTGAGTGCTGGGATGACAGGCGTGTGCCACCACACTCAGCTAATTTTTATGTGCATTTTTATGTCAGCTGCTGAGAGACTTTCAACCTATTAAAGTATTTCAGGAAATAACACAGTAAGCCCCAGTTTAGTGAGTCAAAAAGTACACGCGTGTGCTTGGTGATGGTAGATGCCTGTGCTGTGGCTGGGGATTGGTGGTCTCTGGGGCAGGGGCAGAGGGTGGCTGGCGAGTGTGACTGTGCTGCACATCTGACAGGTCCCTCCTGGATGTCACCCATGAGTGCTCCCCCAGCACTCAGGACAGCACATGGGACAACACCTGCGCTCCAATGCAGGGACAGCCTCCTTGGACAGGTCTTGGGACAGCCCTGCTCAGACGTTGGGGTCTCAGTACCACTCGGGTCCCTGCTTCCCTCGATCAAGGGTCTCATCACTTGTAAGCTTTCGGCAAGTTTGGTAGAGTTAATAACCAGCACTTTTGAGACGGGGCTCCCTAAGTGCTGAGTGCTGGGCTGGGCTTGAACTTGTGATCCTCCTGCCTCAGCCTCCCGGAGCACTGGGATGACACACTTGGCCCACACCTGGTTCTTTTTTCCACTGGGATTGTAGTGGCTGGGAGTCCCTTTCTTGCTCACCATGGGGTCTTTCCAGAAAGCACCCTTGGCCCATGTTGGGTCATGACTGCCTGTTGGCATGGGCAGCTTTGCTGTCTGAGCTGCGGGTATTTGAGTCGGCAGGGGCCGTGCTATCCTTCTGCACCTGGCCATGGCCCCCTTTCCTGACAGGCCCCCAGCAGCCTGGCTGATGATCTTCCTGCCCGTCTTCCTGCAGGTGGCCAGAGGTCCGTGCAGGGTTTGTGGCCTGGCCACTTGGGGTGCGAGGCTGTACACTGCCAACTGAGGAGGCCCTCAGAAGCCCGGTGCTGCCGCTGGTCCTTGTGCACTGCGCCCAGGGGCCAGGCAGCCGAGGGCAGCAGCTGCTGGGCCGCCTCTTCCGGTGGTTCTCCCTGTGGTGTCGGTCCTGTCTGTCCTTTTCTGTCCCTTGTCTCTGTGGTGCTGGGCTGGAGCTGGGTCCCATGTGCCCAGCAGCTCCAAGCTCTGCTGTGTCCTTGGGTCCCCTTCCCCTCCCCACCACCCTCTCCTTTGGACACCCAGCCCCCCCATTTGCACTGTATCTCTCGCCTCTCTCCTGGTTCCGCTCTGGCAGCTTGCCTGTGTTGGTGCCCCGCAAAGCTGGCCAGAACTGGGAGTCGACCCTGGGCCACTGGGTCCCAGCCACAGTCACGGCCTGAGCCGGGCGCTGCGCTGTCCTTGATGTGGCTAGATGGCTGGTGGCAGCTTCGTGTGTGCGTCCCCTGCTAGGATCAGGGTCCGTGTGTGGAGCTGTGACTGTGGCAGCTGCGTAGGCCCCACCAGCCCCCCGCCTCGTGTCCCTTCCTCCTGTGGAGCAGTCGCTGTGGAGGGTAGCAGAGAGTGCGCACATAGATGTGGACACTGGGCAGGAGGGCCAGGTGTGGCCTGGGCAAGCCTTGTGCCCCTGGCGAGTCTCTGTCTTCTAGAAGGGCTGTCTCAGGCCCAGTCTCCCTGCAGGCACTGGTCCTCTTAACTTGGGCGGTTAGGGAGGAGGGCAGGACACTGGCAGCAAGGAGGCACTTGTGCTGGCACCCATGACACCCCCCCAAGCCCCAGGTCTTTACTGTTCACCAGTGAATGTGGCGAAGTCGTCCCCCCAGTGAGTGGGGACCACCCTCCAGCCATGTGGCATGTGGGGCAGGCGCTTGGCATGCACACGTTTTGGCCTTTGCAGTCTGTTTTGATAATGACAAGATTTCAGAGGGCTGAAGGCTCCAGACCCAGAGACATGCACCTGCAGGCTCCTCTGTCTGAGGCTAGGGGAGGGGGATCACTTGAGCCCAGGAGTTCGAGGCACAGTTAAAGTGGGGTGACCCTTCCCCCCGAGGGAGTGTGTCTGCTTCTGATCAGTTTTTGGTTTTGTCACAGATCCCCAGTGGAAATCCGTTGTATGAATCTTACTACAAGCAGGTGAGTTGAGCCTGTGGCTTTGTGTCTGTCTGTCTGGGAGCCAGGGCAGAACCGTGCCCTGCCTACTGGGCCTTTTCTCGGGAGCTGCGGGGTGCAGCGCTCTGTCCTTGCTGCTCCCTGGGCTGCGGGGCCCGAGCAGTCAGTCTGCGTTGCCCTCCCTCAGGTAGACCCGGCCTACACGGGCAGAGTTGGGGCGAGCGAGGCCGCACTGTTCCTCAAGAAGTCGGGGCTGTCGGACGTCACCCTTGGGAAGGTAGGTGAGCCGTGCTGAAGCAGCGCCTTGGGAGAGGCCTGCACTCCAGGGTCTCGGGATGCTTGGGTTTGCGTTGGACTGTGCGGCGGCCCTGTTCCTGTCAGCACACGGGCCACATCTCCGTCACACTCATAGGCTTCTCTGTGTCTCCACAGATATGGGACCTGGCTGACCCAGAAGGTAAAGGGTTCTTGGACAAACAGGTATATGCAAGCATGGATACACACAAACACACACACACACACATACACACACATACATATATGCATGTACACACAGAGCTGTGGGCACAGCACACTTCTGTCCCCAGGACCCTACTGTTGGGGGATAGTAGAGCAAGCACTGTCCTCAGATTGGAAGTTGTCATTGGGAAGTGAAGGGCTTTTCCATGGCAGAGCCATCTCTTTTGGTTGGCTATCTTTAAATATTTTACAGCCTTACCAGTGGTTAAAATGCTTTCTAAAACTTTTGCTGGGGGTTTAACTCAGTGATTAGAGTGCTTGCCTTGCAAGCACAAGGCCCGGAGTTTGATTCCCAGCACAAAAAAAAAAAAAAAAAATGCTTTCTAAAACTTTTTTATATTGTAGTTGGGTGGTGTGGTGCACACCTGTCATCCTTGCCCCTTGGGAGGCTGAGGCGAGAGAATCACAAGCTTGAGTCCAGCCTGGGCAACTTAGTGAGACCCTTCTTTGAAATAAAGGTTTTAAAAAGGGCTGGGGATGTAACTCAGTGCAAACCCTTAGTTCAGTCCTCAATATTTAAAAAACAAGAACAGAAAAACCTGGTATATGTTCTTAGGCCATTTGGCCAGTTTAGAAAAATCCCTGGGCGAGGCTTTGGATGCCACTAAAGCTGTGGGGGGGGGTGCTGGGTTCTGGGTCGGGAGGGCTGGGTGGCAGTGAAGGCCTGCAGGGGCCTGGTTCAGGTCCACTGTCCCATGTGGGAGGTGGCGTCACGTCAAGCTGTAGGAGGATTTCAGTCAGGTGAGTGCTGAGTGTAACTCCTGAACAACCACGTCCATTCAGACTCTTTGTGTTGTGTTTATCGATTCTTTTCAAGCTGCTTGGTTTTTGTTTTTTTGGGGGGGTTGCTGGGAGTCAAACTCAGGGTCTTGTTCTTGTTAGGCAAGTGCTGTACCACTTAACAAAATCCCTTTAACTCGCTGATTTTTCTTGTGGTGCTGGGGATGGAACCCAGGGCCCTGTGCATGCCAGGTTGGGGCGCTGTTGTTGAATCACTGGGCCACACTCCCAGCCCCCACACTGCTTTTTTCCCCCATGGCACTGGGAATGGAACCCAGTACATTGCATGAGCTATGTCCCCAGCTCTTTTTGTTTTCTTTATTTTGAGACATGCTCTCACTAAGTCGCTAAGTTGCCCAGGTTAGGCTTGAACTTAAGATCTTCCTGCCTCAGCATTGTGAGGTGCTGGAGTGACAGGTGGGTACCAGTCTGTCTCGCTCCAAACTGTTTTTTAAAAACCCCTACACGTATCTGGCCCATCAGCTGCTTCTTGAACACTTGGCGCAGACCAGTCTCTCCTGGGTGGTGCTAGCTCATTGGGGAGCTGCGTGGACTTGAAGTCAGCCTCGCATCCCTGCGGTGATGTCCCAGGAGAGTCTGGCAGCCTGCTGAGAGCGGCCCTGCGTGGTGCCATCGTCACTCTGTCTAGGAGCTGCCGTAGAGACACTGTCCATGCTGTCCCTGGGCTGTGTGCTGACGCTGCCTTTGGGTTTCAGGGTTTCTACGTGGCGCTGAGACTGGTGGCCTGCGCCCAGAGCGGCCATGAGGTCACGCTGAGCAACCTGAACCTCAGC
Source organism: Hystrix cristata (assembly GCA_004026905.1). Lineage (NCBI taxonomy): Eukaryota > Metazoa > Chordata > Mammalia > Rodentia > Hystricidae > Hystrix > Hystrix cristata. The sequence continues at coordinate 142,316 of PVJO010000338.1, forward strand.
ATGCCGCCCCCCAAATTCGTGAGTGCCAGGCCCTGGGCGCTCCTCCAGGGCTGTGTGTGAGTGTGTGTGTGTGTGTGTGTGTGTGTGTGTGCGTGTGCAAGCATGCCTCCCTCTTGCCTCTCGTCTCCCTCTTTCGGTGGAGGTGAAATTCAGGTGGTGCAACCCTCCGTCTTTATGTACACCATTCAGTGACATCTTGCACGCTCATGTGCTGCGGCGAGCCCTCTCCTGGCTCCAGATGCCTCCAGAGCCCGCTCTTGCCTGACTGCCCCCAGCTGCCTCTGTCGCAGTTCTTGGCTCTAGCCACTTCTGTGAACCAGACCTCTGTCCGGCCATCTGGCTTGGTGTGCTTCTGCAGTCCATGTTTGCCGTCTGAGCCATGACCCGCAGGCCCCACTGGGCCATCCCTGCCCCTGCGCTGGGACCCAAGCGCTCTCTGCCTCATGCCTGCCATGGTGTACCTGTGCGTGTGCGAGGGCGAGTGTGTGTGCCAGTCCTCCATTCTCCTGGCTGTGGGGTCTCCCCGTTGTGCTCCATGCCCCCCGCTCCGCTCTCCCCACTCTGCATGTATTGTTCCTCTGCTGACTGAGCTCAGTGCCAGCCCAGCATGTTTCTCTTTCTCCTCAGCACGACACCAGCAGCCCCCTGATGGTCACGCCGCCTTCCACAGAGGCCCCCTGGGCGGTGCGGGTAAGTGACAGGTGCGCTCAGGGCTCTCCCTCACGTAGAATGGATTTAGCCTTTACCGTGCTGTTCAAAATATCGTGCAGTCTGGGCATGGTGGCTCATGCCTGTCATCTCAGCTCCTTGGGAGGCAGAGGCAGGAGGATCACAAGCTCAGAACCAGCCTGGGCAACTTAGCAAAATTTTTTTTTTTTTCAGGTTGTAATTTTTTTTTTAAGCTTAGCAAAATTTTGACTCAAAATAACTAAGTAGAAAGGGCCAGCAGTATCACAAGTGCCCTGGGCTCCATCTCCAGTGCTTCCGAGAAAAGAAATTCATAGCCTGAGCCCTGCACCTGCCTGTCACAGCACATCACCCTTATTTATAATGTGCTCACCACTGAGCCACACCAAGTCGCACACATTTTCACTTTTACTTCTTATTTTGATTTTTTTGAGACAGGGTCTCACTGTGTAGTTCATCCTGGCCTTGAACTTGTCATGTAGCCCAGGCTGGTCTGCCTCAGCCTCCTGAGTCTGGGATGATGGGTGCCCACCATGCCTGGCTCCTTTACTTCTTAACCCCAGTGTTGAGAACAGCCGACTTGCCAAGGGCAGTTTGAGAAGGTGGCAGGCAGGTGGGGCCCGTGCAAGCACTGGCAGGATGCAGCTCTGGTGTCCAGGAGCCTGCCAGTCTGCACGTGGACAAAGGGTGGCTTTGGGCTGAGCGGCTGTCCCTGAGAGATCCGTTGCTGCAGATGTCCCGGCCCCTCCCGGCAGGCTGCAGTGGGGGTGCGGGCTCTCACTGGGGCGCAGGCCCTGGAGGTGGTACAGCTGGGGTTCTGTGCAGCATCTTCCCTGTCAATGGTGCTGTCTTTGCTTCTTTTACCTTAGCTTAATTTTATTTTCTGTGGTAGTGTGAGGATGGAGCCCAGGGCTTCACACACATCAGGCAAGAACTTCCCCATGGAGCTCACCCCAACTCCCCAGTTTTTGACTGTTATGTAATATACGTGACATGAAATTTACCTTTTTTTGCAATACTGGGAATGGAACCCTGACCCTTTGCACTGAGCTACATCCCTGGCCCTTAATAATTCTTTGTTTTGAGATAAGGTCTCAATAAGTTGCTTAGGTGCTCAGGCTGGGCTGCAACTTGTGATCTTGCTTCAGCCTCCCAGGGTGCTGGGAGACAGGCGTGCGCCGCCATGCTCAGCTTCTGGCTGTTAGGAACAGAGGCCTCCCTGTTTGGTCGTCACTTGCTTGGCCTGCTCATCTTAGCAAGCCTCTGTGGGTCAGCAGGAGTCACCGTCTTCTTGGAAAGGGACACCAACTCGCGCCACTCTTTTCCGGGGATGGTGGCCCCAGGCCTGAGGCCCCCAGAGGCTGCTCTGTCAGGGCGTGGCTCCTCTCTGTCCCACGATGGATGAGGACGGGCACGCTGCGCCCTCTCACCCACACCTGGGGTCTTTCTCCAACCAGGTGGAGGAAAAGGCCAAATTTGATGGCATTTTCGAAAGCCTGCTTCCTGTCAAGGGGTTACTGTCTGGAGACAAGGTCAAGCCGGTCCTCATGAACTCCAAGCTGCCTCTTGATGTCCTGGGCAGGGTAAGTGGCCTGGCAAGGAGTGGGTCCTGGCATGTGCAGAGGGGGCGACGGGCCCCTCGCCATGGTGCTGGTGCGGACCTGCGAGTCCCTGTCCTCTTACTTTCCGTTCTTAAGTCCTTTTTCCCTGCTTTTCGAGCTCAAGGTATCGGAACTTTCAACTCTGCCACAAGTTTAGGAAGACTTGTAGGCATTCCTCCTTTACAGAGAACTTCAGCTGGGCACAGTGGCACATACTGTCATCCCAGCACCCTGGGAGGCTGAGGCAGGAAGATCACAAGTCAGAACCCAGCCTGGGCAGTTTAATGACTCATTGAGGCCCTTTCTGAAAAGGTGAAAAGGGCCGGGGGTGTGGCTCCATGCAAAGGCTCTGGCTTCCACCCCCAGTGCCAGAGAGAAACCAGAACAGATCCCACACAGTGAGTTTGTGGGGGCGGCTTCCCGCTGGCTCCAGCTGCGTCATCCCTGTGGAGGTCGTCGCGGTGGCAGGCCGAGGTTTGGATGCAGCCGGAAGCCCTGCTGCCGGGCTCCCCTAGCGCTCAGCTGGACAGGGGAGAGCACAGATTCAGTTCCTGCACGGGGCATGCATCCCCGGCGGCCCTGGGAGTGCCTGCTGGTTGTGTGTGAAGGGCAGACTGGCCAGGGCTGGACTCTGATGAGAGGGGGCAGCCAGGGCATGCATGGCGGGCTGCCCCCTGGCTGCCCGTTCTTGTCCTCTTCCCACCCTCACCCTCCACCAGCCAAGCTGCGTGCTCACCATGCATGTATATCCCATGTGCCACTCACAAGCACACGTGCACCTACACCCCTCTCCCCAACACAGGCAGGTCTCCCAGTGCGTGTGCGCTTCCTGGGCCTCACGGGCATGAGAACAGGATGGACAGGGCTAGAGAGAGCCTAGGGCTGGGACAGGCGCAGTGGCACAGAACTAGCCACTGAGGCCGAGGTGTTGCCTGTGCTGCAGCCTGCACGTAGCAGCTTATGGAGCACGGCAGCCAGGGCCAGCCAAGGTGCAGAGACTCGAGTTGTGTTGGGGAGTTGGGGCAGGGCGGGCTGTGTCCCTAGCCCGCCTCTCTGTGGTGCTGCACCCTCCCCTGGAGGGAGTCGGCAGGCTGCCCAGGGCTGCCCACAGTGAGGACTCGGGTGATGACGGGCTCGCCGTGGGTGCCAGGCTGTTCACAGAGTGGGTTTGCCCTGGGACATTGGGCGATGCCACACCTAGGTTGGGCCTGTGGCATCCAGCTGGGCATAGAGATTGCCCAGTCCTGGGGTCAGGAGGCCCTGTCTGGGGGCCTCGGGGCTGCTAAGGCTGCCTGAGTGCCAGTGCCCTGCTGTCCCCACAGGGCAGGTGGGCCTGAGAAAGGGAGCTGGCAGGCCCTGGAGAAGGCAGGGTCAGCAGGCGGGGGAGGCCAGTCAGAGCCTGGGCTGCACGCTCAGGAGTGACAGGGAGAAACCCGCACCCTGATGGTGGCCTCGGCCAAGGTCTGAGGACCCATGCATAGCGATGTGTGTGTATGAGTGTGACAAGGCCACTATGCACAGTCTGGAGGAGGGAGCTGGAGGCTGAGTCTGTGGGTGGCAGCTCCTGGCTGCGGACCTGTGTGAGGCTGAGGCAGGGCAGCGTGGAGAGGGCCAGGAAGGGAGCTGCTTGCCCACCTCGGGGCAGCCATGGTTCCCATAATGCCAGCTGACCCTGAAGAGTGGAGCTGCATCTCACGTGGTCCTGCGCATGGTGGCTCCTGCGACCTGGCTAACCACATGTGGGGGCTGATGTTAGGCCACACCGTATGCACACCACAGCCACCGCTCCAGTGGCGTGCTGCTCTTGTCAGGTGAGGGGAGAAGGGGCGTGGAGGTGAGAGTCGGGCCTGAAGCGCCCACCCTGCCTGGCCCACTCCGCACTATGGCCCCTCTCACTCGGCCTTGCGTCATGCTGTGCTCTGCTCCGCCCCACAGGTCTGGGACCTCAGTGACATCGACAAGGATGGGCACCTGGACCGCGATGAGTTCGCTGTGGTAGGCCCGCCATTGCCACCTGGGAGGGAGGCATGTGGCTCAGTGGGCCCCCGGGCACCTCGGCTCTTCTGGGGTTTAAAGCTGTGTCTTTGGCCTGGCTTGGGTCCACAGCAACCTGAGGTAGCATGGAGGCTCCCTGGGACCACTTCCCTGGGAAGCCTGGGAGGTTTCCTCTGTCCTTCTCTCCTCCCTGCAGCAGAGCGTATCTGTGCACAGGCAGGGATTTCTCTTCTGAGCCGGGCGCAGTAGGCTGTTGTCCCAGCACTCGGGAGGCTGAGGCAGGAGGATCGCAGGTTTGAGCTCAGCCAGGGCAACTAAACAAGACTGTGTCTCAAAATGAAATTTTAAAAAAGGGCTGGGGCTGTTAATCGACTGTAGAGTAGCCTAGAGTGTTTGAGGTCTTGGCTTTTATCTCTAGTACTGCAGAAAAAGAAGTTTTTCCTTTGAACCGTTTAATGGTTGGGGATTTAGCTCAAGTGGTAGAGCACTTGCCTAGCAAGTGCAAGGCCCTGAGTTTGATTCTCAGCACCCAAAAAAACAAAAAACCCAGTCCCTCGAACTGTTTTAAAGTTGCAGGCATCCTGCTTTATCCCAAGATACTGTGCGTGTATTTCTTGAGAACAGGGACTTTCCCTGCATAGCTGTGGCCCGCTATCGAGACTGAACCTGCTGTCTGACAGACCACACTGGCTGCTGCTGCGCTGGGCACGATGTCCAGCTGGGCTCTGGAGGGACTCCGGCACTGAAAGTGGAGCCCGCCTTGGCCTGTCCCTGCTGCGGGGGACTATTTACTCCTCAGCCATCGAGCTTCACTGTCCAGTGCAGTCGCCTTCTGTAGGGGAGGACAGTGCTGTACTCTGCGGCACCAGAGCCCTGCCAGATGCGGCAGGTCACCCAGGAGCTCTGTAGTCCAGCCTGTCATCCTTGTCAGGATCCACCTGGGCCCATGCGAGTCTCAGTGGCCATGGGGAACCCACAGGGTGTGGCATGTGGGGGGGGTGGCCTCCCCTGCTATGTCCAGTGCCTTCGGAGTTCAAGTGTTTAGGGGTTCTGATATTTGGTTTGGAATGTGGACCCCATACACCCAAGATTTGTCTTCCATTGTGAGGGTTTTGAGCATCTTCGAAAGGTGATTTCACAGCACACTCATGAATTCAGGCTCACAATTACCTCACTGTATATGTGCATAAAACCATTTTTGTATTTGTGACAGAGTCTTGCTCTGTGGTCCAGGGTGGTCTTGAACTTACAGTGATCCTCCTGCCTCAGCTTTCTGAGTGCTTTTTTTTTTTTTTGGAGTGTGTTAGTTTTTACTGAAGTGGAAGGCCAAGCTGCCCCATGGGCCAGCCCAATCTACCCCCACTGGTTTACAAGAGGAAGATACCACACGAATACAAAAAGCCAAATCGAGTCCAATCAGGTCTGATTTATTAACTGGCAGTCAAGAGGCAATCATGTGCAAAAGCTCCCGACCCCTTTCTATGGTTTGACTGGAGCTTTTGTACAGTGGGAAAGGTGGTTATGTTTACAGATGGAATCCTTCTGGTCATGATAACAAGCACGTGTTTACACCAGGTGTGGGTCTTCGTTTTAGCTTTTCTTATTCACGTCTCACTGTCTGAGTTTAGGAGGATGTGAAGTTACAGACTCCAAGTGGATTTGCTGATACTGGGCACAAGATAAGGTTTAGGGAGCCTGAGTAAGTATCGGGGTCTAGATGAGGATGTTTTATTACTGTAGGGACAAGCGAGAGGGGCAGGGGGAAGGGAGTGTCTGAGGTGAGGAGGGACGGAAAGTCGGAGAGTTGGCATCTTCCTGGAATGCAGGTGCTCAAGCCGTGACTAACAAAGACATCAAAGGCCCATTAGACTAAGTAGAAGGAGAAGAGGATCGGGTTGAGCTCGGCTTCTGATTGACCCAGCTCGCTCCCACGTCTCTCGGCCGAATTAGAGCCAAACTAGGACGTCGTCCATTACCTTCACAATTTGAGCGATAGTTGAATTAATTCAGGCCACAGTGCACTAATGACCACATCACCTTCGTCCCACAGGACTTACTGTGGGTGACACTGTACCAAACTAGATGTCCCTGCAGGGTGTAGTGGGCACGCCTGTCATCCCGGCACTCGGAAGGCTGAGGCAGGAGGGTGGCTGTGAGTCTGAGGCCAGCCTGGGCCACACAGTGAGTTCAAGGCCAGCCTCCACCACATAGCAAGACCCTGTCTCCAAAAAACTGAAACTACAGCAACAAAACTAGGTGTCCCAGGATTGCGTAGGGCTGTTGTGACCACGCAGATCTGCACTGAGCTGGCAGAGACTTTAAGCCATTGATACTGGTTGGAAAACCTAATTATGTTAACAAACTCCTGTATTCATATTACTAATGGAGTGGAAGAAACAAATTTGGTTTGTGATAAATATGCATGTGTTTGACTAATAAAAGTGTAGAAAATGTGAGCCTGCCCTGCTGTCCGTCACGTGTCAGTACACATTTGCACTCCGCAGTGTCGCAGTGAGTGTGTGGTGACCGCACTCCTGGGGGGTAGTGACTGTGCGCTCTCCCGAAATTGACCCCCAGCTGTCTTAGACGAGGACTCCACCCCACAGTGCAGGTTCGGTCGCAGCTGTTTCCTTGCGACCCACGTCTGCTGGCTTCTGCCTTTGGACTGAGAGCATCTTCTGTGTTTCTCCATCATCCTGTTCTTCTCACCGGTTATCCTTTATTGACTTATTTTTTTGGTGGCGAAGTGCAGATTGTATAAAATTCCCCATCCCAACTTTTATTTTGGAAACAGGCCTTGAACTTGAGATCCTTCTGCCTCAGCCTCCTAAGAGGTTGGAATTGATTACAGGCGCACCCTGTCATACCCGGCCATTCGAACCCTTTGTAAACATATTTTGTTGTTGTTTTGGTAAAAAGCATGACATCAAGTTTACCCTTTTTGGCTGGGGATTTAGCTCAATGGTTAGACTGCTTACCTAGCAAGTGCAAGGCCCTGAGTTCAATCCCCAGCACCAGAAAAAAAAAAAAAACTTTCCCGTTTTTGTTGTTTTTAGGTGTGTAGTTCAATGGCATCGCATACTCACTTGTGTGTGTGTCGCCACCACCTATCTCCAGGACTTTCTGATCTCCCCACACTGAGGCTGACCGCTCAGCCCACATTCCACACTTGCTGTGTTTCTGGCCTGTGTTTGGCTTGCGCTCTCCCTGTCTTTGAATGGCCCTTGGGCCAGGCGCCCGCAGCTGGGTCCCCAGGAGCGGGCCTCAGCCCCTCCAGCCTCCCGCACCATGAATTTCCATTTATGTTTTGTTTTGATCGTTCGTCATGCTTTCAGCCAAGATCTGTATTGGTCTGTGAGTGGATTTTAGAGTCGCATCAGTCTGCGTTTATTTTCACCACTAGTTGTTCTAGTTCTCTTAAAAACTAATTTGAAGCCAGGCACACCCAGCTATTCAGGAGGCTAAGGCAAGACGATCTCAAGTTGAAGTCAGCCTGGGTATCCATCACTGAAAAACAGCCCAAGAACCATCTCAAAAAACACCAAAAACTTGTTTGGAAGAGGGGAAAGTTGCTATTTTAGTTTGTTTCTGTCACTTATTTAAAACATTGTTACACGAGTGATTTAGCTGGAGTTCCTTTTTCCTGCTCGGCCTGCTGGCCAGCCCCCAAAATCCCTATCCCTTGTGCCCGTAGGCCATGCACCTGGTGTACCGGGCGTTGGAGAAGGAGCCTGTGCCGTCTGTCCTGCCCCCGTCGCTCATCCCGCCTTCCAAGCGTAAGAAGCTGGTGTTCCCTGGTGCGGTGCCCGTGCTGCCCGGCAGCCCCCCGCCCAAGGACAGCCTGCGCTCCACGCCCTCCCATGGCAGCGTCAGCAGCCTCAACAGCACGGGCAGCCTGTCCCCCAAGCACGGCCTCAAGCAGGCACAGGTACGGCCAGGCATGCGAGCAGCTGGGGCAGGGCGGCCAGCCAGGTGAAGGGACGTTTGCCACCCGGGATCCATGTGGTGCCCGTGCAGCCTCTGAGTGAGCCCCGCTGCCAGCTGTGCACACGCATGCATGTACACACACATGTACACACATGGTGCACCCCGCCTCACACGAGTGCAGGTCTTTTCCTGTCACTCTCCATGCCCAGTAGCAGCACAGTGACCTTGCACCTAGCGCCCCTATTGTGCCAGGCTTCAGGTCCCGTGGGGCTGCTTCTCTGTGGGTGGGACAGGTGCACAGGCTGCAGAAGGAACTCTTGCCTCTTTGAGTCTGGACCCCAAGCCACAGGTGCCGAGGGACAGTGGTGTTGGTCATGAACATGGTGCTCTGTCATGGCAGCCTTACAGAAGGGCACGTGTGAGAGAGGGAGTATATCCCACCCTGTCCTCCGTTGCTGCAGAAGCAAAGGGTGGGCAGCCAGTCGGTTCCCACTCAGCCTCAGTGTGGGGACAGTGACACCAAGGAGGGCGTCCCAGGATGGCTGTCTCTTGCAGGTCACCTATCTGTCGAGTCAGGCACCTGCCAGGAGGCTCATCTTCCCTAGAGTGGTTGATGACTCCTGTGCAGCACTGGGGACGGAACCCTGGGCCTCCACACACTGAGTGGCATCCCCAGCCCTGTTTATTTTAGACAGGGTCTCTGTAAGTCACTGAGTTGCCGGGTTTCATCTCATGGTCTTCCTGCCTCAGGCTCCCAGAGTGCTGGGATGACAGGTGCATATCTTTGCGCCTAGCTCTGGGAGTTCAGAAGAGGCAGGCAGTTGGGCGAGGGCAGTGCCTGCTGCCACCCTGGCAGGTGAAGGGCAGCTGACAGCGCATAGCCTCAGCCACATTCCACACATCCTGAGGGTCCTGGATGCCGCAATGCCCGTGTACAGGCGGCCCAGAGAAAGCAGAGAGACGCTGTGAGCAGGGTGCCCTGGATACATGCGCACCCGTCCTGTCACCTGTCGAGGACACTTGTGCTCAGACAGCTGAGGAGTCGTCTTGGTGGGTGGGGTCAGGACAGAGAAGGCTGTGCAGAGAAGGGCATCCAGCAGCCTGTGGAGCCACCTGCCCAGGCAGAGGCTGGCGTGTGTGGTTCGTGCCACCGGCTTGCCCTGAGTCCCTTGGAGAAGGAGGCCACCAGCTCCTCTCCATGCCCTGGCGGGCAGCGGGCCACTGGTGGATGTGCAGAAGAAGCGGGGGGTGGGGGGTAAGGGGCAGTGCTGGGCCGGCCCCCCTCAGCTTGTGTCCCCGGCGTATAGGGCCCTGCCCACCTCACTGGCCTCATAGAGTCCAATGGGGCTGTGTCCCCGGCGTATAGGGCCCTGCCCACCTCACTGGCCTCATAGAGTCCAATGGGGCTCACTGTCGATGCAGGGCTGTGCAACACCCACCCTAGGTGCTTGCGCAGATGGGAGCACCTGCTCAGCCGGCTCTAACCTTGCAGCCCGTGGTGGCCTGGGTGGTGCCAGTGGCTGACAAGATGCGCTTTGACGAAATCTTCCTGAAGACCGACCTAGACCTGGATGGCTATGTGAGTGGCCAGGAGGTGAAGGAGATCTTCATGCACTCGGGCCTCACGCAAAACCTGCTGGCCCACATCTGGTGAGCGGTGCTACCAAGGGCTGGGTGTGGGCTCCCATGGGGCTGGGGAGCTCTATGGGGACAGCTGGGCTTGGCCAGCCTCAGAGGGCACAGTGCCACCCACCTCGGCTCCACTGGCAGCGGCGAGCGGAGCGAGACCTTGCGAGTCTTGGGGCTGGTGAGGAGCTGGATAGGTGGGGCCACTCCCTGGGGAAGTCACCTTCTGCCTTGTGCCTCAGAGCCTGGGGCCTTTTAAAGGCCTTGCTGGGGAGCTGTAAGAAGATTAGCTGAGCTCGGTGGCAAGCATGATGGGAGTTTGAGACAGGAGGATTGCAAGTTCCAACCTAGCCTAGGCAACTTAGACCCTGTCTCAAAAAAATTTTTTTTGTTTCTGTTTTTTGAAGCAGTATCTTGCTATGTAGCCCAGACTGGCCTCGAACTCTCGGCATTCCTCCTGCCTCAGCCTCCCAGGTGCTGAGATTTACAGATGTGCACCACCATGCCTGGTTAAAGTGAAAAAAAAAATTTTTTTTTTTAAATGGGCATGTAGCTCAGTTCAGAGGCGCTAGGTTTAACTCACCAGTCCCAAAAGGACAAATCTTTGTGAGCAGCACAGTGAAATTGAGCCACTCCCCAGGGGTGTCGGCCTAGCATTGACTCTAGGGGGCCGGCTGTGCCGGAGCTTCTCCAGAGCGGGCCCACCTGGGACGGCTGCATCCCTGTTCCCTCCCCTGGCCCGATGCAGAGGAGCCACACGGAAACGGCCCCAGCGCCTCGCTGTGACTCATGTGGGACATGGACGTGTGAGCTCGTGAGGGTGCTCAGTGAGGACTGCAGTTCGCTATCCCTGCAGGCGGCAGCAGGGACAGACATGGGGGACAGCAGAGGGAACGCCAGCTGCCCGGTGCACCTCTGGCCCCACAGCCTGGCTGCGTGGTGGTTTCCAGCATCCTGGGCTCCTCGTCTGTCTGAGCACCTGCATCTTCCTGGCTTGACATCAGAGAGCTGTGTGGAGCTGGGCTCAGTGGCCACGCCTGTCATCCCCGCACATGGGAGTCTGAGGCGGGAGGTTCACAAGTTCAAGCCCAGCCTGGGCAACTTTATAAGACTCTGTCTCAAGAATAAAAGAGGCTGGGGATGCAGCAACCCCCAGAATCCCTTCGGGCAGGGGCGCGTTAGCTCTGGGGCCTGTCCTGTCTTGTGCGATAAGGCCGTGCCCTGAGGTGGCCTCTTTGGCCCAGGAGGAGCGTCAGACCATGAGGGCACTGTCCCAAGCCTCCCAGATGGGAACTTTGTGAGGAAGAGCTGGCAGATCACCCTCTGTACGTTGAGGCCTGGTGTGCAGATGCTGTCTTCTCACAGTGGCTCGTGTGGCAGGGGGCAGAGTACACTCCTCATGGAGGTCCAGGCACCGTTCAGAAGGGTTCCCAGGGACCTCACCACCCCCGGGGCTCCTCGTTTTAAGAGCCACATGGGGTCAGGACAGCGGCACAGGCGCCAGAGGGGACTCAGGTGCGGAGGCTGGTGTCCCTCACAGCTGCCAGGCGGCCTGGGGTCGCGTCCCCGCCGTGTAACTGCCCCATCTCTCCCAGGGCCCTGGCCGACACGAGGCAGACGGGGAAGCTAAGCAAAGACCAATTCGCGCTCGCTATGTATTTCATTCAGCAGAAGGTCAGTAAAGGCATCGACCCTCCGCAAGTGCTCTCGCCGGACATGGTCCCGCCCTCGGAGCGAGGGACCCCTGTCCAGGTGAGTAGCCCGCACCCCTGTTCACCTCACTGCTCACGCCCACCACCAGGTGGCGCTGGCAGCCCATGCGAGCCCTGCAATCACCCTGCATTCCCGGGCCTCACTGCTCCTGGGTCCCCACCCCTGCGGCCCACTACTTTGAGCTGTCCCTGTGTGATGTTGTGCCTGTGTTTCCCCAGGACGGTACGAGCTCCCTGGGGTCCGGCGAGTTCATTGGGGTGAAGGAGCTCGATGACATCAGCCAGGAGATCGCCCAGCTGCAGAGGTGCGCGGGCCCCAACCCCGGGGGATACAGGAGCACTCCTGTCGCCAGTGTCCCAAGCCACACATGAGCTCCCCTCCGGCTCAAGTCGTGGCCCCATAACGCTGGGCCATAGACACAGAGCACCCGAGTCTGCAGCGTAACCTGGAGAGGGTCAGGCAGAACCCCACCAGTGCTCGCAGCTGGGGACTACCACAGGCGGGGCTCCCTGCCCTATTCCCTATCACTGCAGACTTCCTGCCGGAGCCCCCAGTCCGGCTTGGCCCCATACCGTCATCTGAAACATCCTTCCATCTGTGTCCCCTTCACCTGCCACCTCCTCAAGAGCCATTCCCTGGCCACCTAGGCGGAGCAGCCCTCGCCGTAGTCCTCCCAGCCCTCAATGCCAGCCGCGTGTCCCTTCTCCTCATTGGTCTCTCCTATCACCTGGGCACGCTTCCTCGGCACTCACGGTGGTCAGCGAGGCAGGGCCCGGGGTTCCAGACGTGTGGAGCCCTGACCCGGGATGGAGCAGCAGGGGCTGCACTCGTGCTGACTCGCTGCCCTGTGGGCCTGATGCCCCAGCCTGAGTCTCTTGTCCTGGCTGGGTGGTGGCTCCTCCCTGTGTGGCTCTACCTTCCAGGCCACTGGGCGGAGAAGGTGCCGTGCTGGCCCGGCTGCCTGCCTGGGCGGGAGGGGTGCTGTGCTGCCTGTCTCTGTCTCCATAACAAACTCCAGAGAAGAGGTTTCCTTGGCTCACTGTTTGGGAGCCCTGCTTGGCCTCTGAGGGGAGCATGAGGGCAGGTGGCGTCATGGTGGCTGGCTGACGGCATGGTGGACGGGTGTCCAGATTGGGCTCAGGCTCGGCTTGCCTTCGACAGTGACTGGGTCTCGGGAGAACAGCCAGCCTCTGTGAGGCCTGCATCAGTTTCTTCCAGGGCTGCGGCCGTGACCCAATCCCCTCAGCCCCGCCGCCTCCTGGAGCCCCTGCTTAACCACAGATGGGGACACACGCAGCACACGTGCACACCATGGTGCTACCTAGGGCGAGAGGTCACGGGTGTCGTTCTGAAGCGTCTGCCCCCACAGACGGCTGGTGGGCAGAGCAGTGCCCTGCCCCAGCAGGCGGGGGATAGTCATGTGCCGTGGCAGCAGCTGACTTACTATGCTGCTATGAACTGCTTCTGCCACTCAGAGAGAAGCACTCCCTGGAGCAAGACATCAGAGAGAAGGAGGAGGCCATCAGACAGAAGAGCAGCGAGGTACAGGTAGGCATGACTTGCCCCTGCCCAGCTGGCTACTGGTGTCGAGTGTGAGTGTGGTATGGGCTGCCTTTGCGCTGGGTGGGAGCAGCGGCCCTCACTTCCAGGCTGCACCCCAGCCCTTCACCTTTTATTTTGAGGCAAGGTCTCTCTGAGTTGCCCGGGCTGGGCTGGGATGCACAGCTCTCCTGCCTCAGCCTCCCAGGGTGCTGGGCTGACAGGCGTGCGTCTACCCTGGCCTCCCGCAATCTGGTGCTGAGGATGGAACCCAGGGCCTGGCACATGGTGGGCAGGGGCGTGCCGCAGCCCCGGAGGTCTTTCAGGTTGCCTGTGAGACGGATCAGTGCACAGCTGTAACCCCAGCAGTTGGGAAGCTGAGGCAGGAGGAATGCTGCCAGTTTGAGGCCTGCCTGGGCCATGCCATGAGCTTGGAGATAGCCTGGACTGCATAACGAGGCCTTGTCTCTAGCATGAGCCAATGAAAGGAGTCCCTGTAGCTATAGAAAGTTCTTTACCTGAGATCTGTAACTCATGTAACCCCAAATACTGCATGCTGTTGGTGTGTGAGCTCTGTGGCTTGCAGCCTGCGGTGCGGTGCTTCTCTAGCACCCCTCTAGGTGCAGAACCATCAGGGTCCACCCTGTCTCCTTGTCCCCCGCGCCTGACAAGGGTCACTTCCTGCCTTCCTCCTCCCTCCCTTTTTCTGGACCAGCTTCACACTGAGTTCCACCTCCAGCCCTTTTTATTTTTCATTTTGCGACCGGGTCTTGCTAAGTCTCTCAGGCTGGACTTGAACTTGGGATCCTCCTGCCTCAGTTTCCTGGAATCCCAGGCTTGTCTGCACGTGCCACCAGGCCTGGCTCACTGTGAATTTTAAGCCGGGTGTTCTTGAATGCCGTGGTTGTGCTGGTCTCAAGTCCTCCCCACACCCCTCTGCAGGAGCTGCAGAACGACCTGGACCGAGAGACGAGCAATCTGCAAGAGCTCGAGGCCCAGAAGCAGGATGCCCAGGACCGGCTGGACGAGATGGACCAGCAGAAGGCCAAGCTCCGGGACATGCTGAGTGATGTCCGGCAGAAGTGCCAGGACGAGACGCAGATGGTGAGTGGCGGGCAGCTAGGCTCTGTTGCTGACGCTCCTGGGGAGCAGGTCTGGAGAGGAGCAGCCCCAGCTGTGCCCACCATGTGGCCTGGGCACCTTGTTCCGCCCGCTGTCCCCGCTGCTCTCTGCAGACCCCTCCGGAACAGTCACCTCCCTCTCCCCTCGTGGCTGTGCGTTGCCGTGTCCGCCCATCTGGGTCGTGGAGTAGAGTGGGCCATGAGGGTGCCAGGCTCTGGGTGGTGTCCCGAGGGAGGAGGGCCCTTCTGCTCCTGCCTTTGTTGGCGTGAGCTGGTGTGTGGGTACCTGTGTCTATTCTCTGTAGCTCTACGTGTGCTGGCGATGGGACCCAGAGCCTCACACGTGGGTGGAGCTACACCCTCAGCCCTTTTAAGGTCCTTTTTATTCTGAGACAGGGTCTTGCTGAGTTGCTCAGGTGTGGTTAGAACGCGCCATCCTCCTGTCTCAGCCTCCTGAGGAGCTGGGATGGCAGATGCCCCACCCCTCGGCTTGCTCTCTGCTCCTTCTCCCCTTGAGAGAGAGTGTGGTTGTTCGTCTGGCATGCCTGACATGCGGGTCGCTCCCACCACGTCTGGTTGTAGATCTCTTCGCTGAAGACCCAGATCCAGTCGCAGGAGTCTGATCTGAAGTCGCAGGAGGACGACCTGAACCGCGCCAAGTCAGAGCTGAACCGGCTGCAGCAGGAGGAGACACAGCTGGAGCAGAGCATCCAGGCTGGGCGCGTGCAGCTGGAGACCATCATCAAGTCGCTCAAGTCCACGCAGGATGAGATCAGCCAGGTACCCACGTGGAGGAGAGGACACGTCTCTGCCATACTGGTGGAGGGCCGGCGCCCCACGGCCCCTCACGCATGGTGCGCTCTTTGGAGCTGAGTGGGCCGTGTGCCCTGCAGGATCCGTTGGCAGGCGCTGGCCCCAGGTCCCCCGGGAGGGACACACTCCTCAGTCCTTCCCCGGCTGGCCCCAGGTGTGGGTCCCTGGGCTCTGGCCAGCAGCTCCACTTAGGGGATAAGGAGACGGCTCGGCCCTGCCAGGGTGGCCCAGGGAGGGCGTGGGGGGGTGACACCCCGGCAAGACCTGCTGCCGACTCACTTCACACAGATGTTGGGGCAGGCCTGTCTGGTTTCTCTCCTTGAGGACCCATGAGCCTTGGTGTGAACATGGGTCCCTCGGGGGCCGGGGAGGTCCCCTCTGCCCTGGCGACATGGACTTTTGCCCTGCTGGAGGCTCTCTGCTGGCCATGTGCCTTGACAGCCATGTCTGTGTTGTGCAGGCGCGGAGCAAGCTGTCCCAGCTGCACGAGAGCCGGCTGGATGCGCAGCGGAGCCTCGAGCAGTACGAGCAGGCACTGGATGGCACAGGCCTGGCCGAGAGGGGCGGCTTTGGAGCCATGGTAAAGGTCGAATGAGCGCGCGCTGTCCACAGTCTGCCCTGCCTGCCGGCTCTGCAGAGACACCCTCCCCCACCCCGAGTCCAGAGTACAGCCCTGAGGGTCCTGTCCTCTGGGAACCTGGTTTACTCTGTTTCTGCGGTGCTGAGGACAGAAGCTGGGGCCTGTGCTCCCCACGGAGCCACACCCACCACAGCCCAGCCTGTGAACCCCAGTGTTCAGGGGGCTGCCTCTGGGTGCTCTTCACACAGATGCATTGTGGGTGGGCAGGCGCGTGTGCATGCACGTGTGCACCACCAACTCTGTAGGGCCCTGTGCAAAGGCAGACGGGAGTGGCCAGCAGCCCCTGGGGCATCTTGGCTCCTTGCATCGTGCCTGTGTGTCCAGCTTCAGCACTTTACCCCAGGGTCCACTGCCCCTGGGCGCCCACTAGCCCAGATAGCCCCCTCCTGTCCCTTCAGTTGTCATGCCAAAGTATGCCACGAAGCTCTGAGCAGGTGTGTGGTGGCCCGGGGCCGTATCTGTTGTTGGAGGTGGGGCTGGTGCTGAGTGCCCCTGGTGCCCCAGGGCCGTCCCAAGCTCCCTGCTTCAGCCGTGTTTGCTTCTGGGATTCCTTCTCTGGCCTGTGGGGGGGACTTGGCCTTGCTGCTAGCACAGGGCCACCTCTCTCTTCCTTTCTGGACGCTTGCTCTCCATGTGGCCAGGTGTCCCCACGCGTGGACAGGGAAGCACATGCCTCCCCAGGACAGGGGTGCTCTTGGCACCCCCATCTGTCCAAGTGTCCCCATCTGTCTTGGTGTCCCCATCTTTCTTGGGACCCCATCTCTCTCTGCTGTCCTTGGGTCTCCTTTATTCTCTTATGGAGATGGCAACTTCCTTCCGGCCTCTTTGTCACCAGCTTGGCCGTCTGAGCTTGGACAGTGCACACTTCTTCCTCCACGCTCCGCCAGTGCTTACTCCCTGTCCTTGCTGTGTGTCCACCCCGACGCGGGCCCGACTCCCAGCCGTGTGTCCTTTTGTCCTTGGGTAAAGTTGGCAGTGAAGTGACACCTTGCAGGTGGCCCTGCTCCTTCAGGTTTTTGACCTTTCTCATTTTTCTCCATCGTCTTTCAATGGTGAAGTTTACATCATAGCCACTGACCCTTGAGCCAGTAGACGCTGTCAGACACACCACACAGAAACCCGCCACTATGTTGGGAAGAAGAGCCATATTTATGTCCTTGTACAAATACAGTTTCAAAGCACTGTATTGTTTGTTTCCGTTTCTTAATAAACACGTTGAGGAGGCGTCTGACCATGGCTGCGGCTGCGTGCTCCGGAGCAGGGCTCCGGGGTTCTCTTTGGGGAGGGGTGTGGCTCCCCAAGAAGAGGGCAGGGTCAGTGTGTGGCGCTCGGCTCTACAGTGGGACCTGGTCAAGGTGTGCAAGATTCGTAAGTCATTTCCCTTATCCATCTGTTTGGTGATGCTGGGCCTGGATGGCAGTGTCAACCCCTGCCGCCGGGCCACCCCGCCCACAGCTGTGTTCATCTCTTGCCGCCTGTTTGCCAGAGTAGCCAGCCTCTTGCTCAGTGTCCAGCACACCATCTAGCAGGCTCAGCCCCACTGGGAGCTCGTCATGACCAGTCAGGTCACGTGAACCATCGGCCCTTGCTTGGGTGTCCTGGAGCACAGCGGGGGACAGGAAGTCAGGGCTGAAGCCAGGCCTGGCCAGGTCTCCCGCCCCTCCCCCGGATGAGCGTATGCCATAGGAGCTGTCCCACGGGAGGGCAGCCCCCAGGCTGGTGCTGGGCTTTTCACTCAGGGACACAGCGCACGTGCTAGTACAATCCACTGCATGGCAGGACAGTGGCCATAGCATGTGCTCACACATGCCACCACTCCTGTGGTGACGGGCTCGTCCTGGGATACCCTTCTAGAATGCGAGGACCGTCCTGTGCCCACACACCTGTGCCCAGCTGTCGCGGTCACTTCCCCTTGGTGGTAGCAGAGTCATGGCATTGACATCACAGGGAAAGCATGTTTTCAGCTCAATCACGAAATGGAATGACAGCCCCACTTGCCACCCTGGATCCTGCTTATGTCTTTTGCTCCTTTTCTGCAGGACTGAGGATGAGCTGGGGCCTTGAGCTCCCTGTGCAGCTGTTGGGCACAGAGCTGCCCCCAGGCCCTGTGGTGGCTTCTGCTTGGGCTGCAGGGCCTCTTGTGACAGAGAGGGAGACAGGGAGGACACTCTGGTGCGTGGTCCTGGCTCGCACTGTGGTCCGCAGCTCCAGCTCTCACTGTCTCTTTGTGCCATTACACACCATTAGCCCGAGGTGTCTGTCACAGTGGGGACCCTGGCCCAGCCCCGCTCTGAAATTCGTGGCTTCATCTGGCCCTCGGCCTGTCCGTCTGTGCTCAGGGACGTGCCGCTTGTCCCTGGTTCTGTCAGAGGTGGGCTGAGCCCAGGACCTCTCCGGCACCATTTGTCCGTGCCCAGTACCCACTGCACCCCATTGGACAGGGCATGGGAGGCCTGTGGATGTCAGCTCCTGACACCCGCACCTGACAGCCCAAGCCCCATCAGCAGGTGCCACACTCGCGGCCATCTTTGTAGCTTCCTGGGGACCGGCTTGGTTTCCTGTCCCGGGTGAGGAAATCTTTCAGGGCAGGTGGTGGGAGAAGCAGCTGGCTTCGGGAGCCCTCCCATGCCCGTCCCTCCTGTGCCCCAGGGCGCATGCAGCCCTGGGGAGGAACTTGGTCCCTTCTTTCGGATGGCTGCCTGTCGGGCCCCAGCTGCTGCCACTGGAACTGGACTTAGGGAGCCATGGTGGCTGGGCCCTGGGTCGAGTCCCAGGAGGCCTCTGCTCCTGCTTCGCCCCCGCCCCTGCAGGCCGCCTCCCACTGTGAAAATGTGCTCTTCAAAAGTCAGTATTTTTTCTTCTGGTTTGAATATGCTTGCTTGCTTCTAGAAATAAGTACCTTTTTTTTAAAAATGCAAAGTGCTGTACACGCTCTAGTAGCTGCAACTGCGTGAGCCCTCGTTTCCTCACAGGTCGGGAACAGCCAGCCTGCTTCTTGGCAGAGGAAGTACATTTTTGTATATACACATTTTTTCTGTTTTTGGCACTGGGGGTTGAACCCGGGGCCTTTGTACTGAGCAGCATCCCCAGCCCTTCTTTTTATTTTAAATTTTGAGACAGGGTCCCATTGAGTTACCAGGCTGGGCTTGAACTCGTGACCCGTCCCATCTCCCAGAGCACTGGGTCACAAGCCGCACTCCAGGAACTGTTTCATATGCCCACATAGGTGCGCATTACCAAAACCGAGACGGGGGAAATCGCACCTCTGGAATGAGGCCTGTGCCGTGGTTCCTGCGGACTCTGACAGTTTCATCGTTGTCGCTTTTTGACTCAGTGATTTAGTTTTACCTGCCTAGGTACTGCTCTCTTTTCCCTCTCTCTCCCCCTTTCTCTCTCCCTTTTTTCCTTTCTCTCTTTCCCTCTCCCTCTCTATTTCCCTTTCTCTCTCTCTCTCTCTCTCTCTCTCTCTCAAGACGAGGTCTCACTGTGTATCCAAGGCTGGCCCTGAACCCCTGAGCTCAAGCAATCCTCCTGCCTCAGCCTCATGAGTACAAGATCAACAGGCAGGCACTACTGGGCTCAGCTCTGAAAAAACAAAAAGCAAAAAAATTAATTATGGTAAAGTAGACATAATGTAGACATGTGTGGCATTCACCATTTTTAAGTGCACAGTTGTATGGCACTAATCAGTTGTCTTCTGCACAGCTGGTGGCACCATCCCCCTCCAGAGCCTTCTCCTAAGACTGGACTTCCAACCCGTCGGCGTGCCCTCTGTGCCCTGCCATGCCAGTGCTTGCTTCTCCCTTGCTGTCCTTGTGAGCGTGGGGTCACTGGTGCAACTGGCAGATGTCCCAAGACAGGATGGCGTTAAGTCCCATTGTCGTGTACCGAGGACGCGCACTGGAGGCATCTCCCCTTGGCAGGATTTCGAGTTTGAAGTCGCGGGCTGCAGAAAACTTGGGGAGACTGCAGCTTCTGCCTGTTGTGCGCCGCTTCCCTTCGTCCCTCCCAGTGTGCTGCGCTGGGCTGCCGTCGGGCACTGAGGAACCGGAGGCCGCGCTTCAGTGGCTTTTTCCAGATCATTCTTTTTAGGGTTCGTCTTGGAGTGGAAATGCAGTTAGACATAGAAGTCTGTGATTGCTTTAAATCAGAAATGACAATCTCTGTCCTGTTTCTTCACAACATTTTAGGACGATCCTTTCAAAAATAAAGCCTTGTTATTTAGCAACAACTCCCAGGACTTGCATCCGGACCCTTTCCAGGCCGAGGACCCCTTCAAGTCAGATCCTTTCAAGGGTGCTGACCCCTTCAAAGGTAGCTGCCCAGAGCCCACTCTCCCTTGGGGTGCACAGATGGGGTGTGCAGGAAGGGCCCCCAACCCTCCACCTGACCATTGTCCCCCGAGTCAGTGCAAGTGCAGTGTTCAGAGCCACACCTGCTCCAGGACAAGTAGCCGGGCTGGGGAGGAGGCCGCAAGGGGTGTCAGAGTTCAGCTTGGGCTGGGGGCACCGGGACGCCAGGACAGAGACAGCCCAGAGTCTCGTGCCTTCTTCCCCACAAGAGGAAAGGAACATGGCAGGGAGAGAGTGGCTGTTCCCAACTCGGTTCCCACCATGCCTTCCCTGTCACCCTCAGTGTCCTCGCAGGTTCCTAGCAGGTTCCCTGAGTGGTAAGGGCCGATTAGTGTGGGCAGGGAGGAGGACATGGAGAGGGACGCATCCTGGCCACACCCGTGCCAAGCAGCCTCTCCTCTGCCACAGGTGATCCGTTCCAGAGCGACCCCTTTGCAGAGCAGCAGGTGGTGGCCACAGGTAACAACCATTCTGCGTCCAGGGGACCAGGTCAAACTCAGCTCCTGCTGACTGGAGCCACAGCCTGCCCAGGTCCCCTTGCGCCCGGCACTGGAGATGGTGTGGCAGGCTGCATGATGGGTCATGCCGCCACTGTTTTGGGCAGCTTTACCTCTTCTGTTTTAACGTGGGATGTCTTAACCTAAGGACACTGTGTCCTGCGCCCCTCCGCCATCTGGTTCCAGAGTAGTGACCCCCAGAGACCACCGTCCCCTACATTCATTCGCACCTCCCTGCCCCAGCCCTGCCTGCCACTTCCTGCCTTGGGATTTTCCCACTTTGACTCAGTGTTTTTCAAGTCAGCCAATTAAGAGGCACCATGGCTCCCAGCCAGACTTCGGGGTTGGTCATTGTCAGTTCACCTCTTGCCTCCGCCTCTGTCCCTGCAGGCCTGTCCCAGACGGGCCTTGGCAGGGAGAGCTGGCCTCCGTCCTGGCCACTGGCCCCAGGATGCAGAGCGGGGCAGCTCTGTCCCAGGAGCCACAGTGGATCTGTGTCCTGAGACCTCTGGGGGGCTTGCGGTCTCCAGGGGACCTGGGTGTTGTGGGTGTGGGCTCCACAGGGCCCCGTCCCCGTTCCCCTGGACACCAGGACTGTTGCGTAGGAGGAGTTCTGACAGACGTGGGGTTGTGTGAGCCCAGACCTTCCCACCCCCGAGAGTTTGCTGTGCCCCTCTGCCACCCCTGTCATGTGTTTCCTGCCTCCCTGCGTGCCATGTGAATAGCATCCTCCGTGTGTGTTCTTTCTGCCTGGTCTTGCTGTATGTGCTGCCGAAGCGAGCACCTGCCTGGTCTTGGGATGTGGCACTCATGGGTGCTTTTCTTCAGTGTCTGAAATGCCTTCCAGATCCGTTCGGAGGGGACCCTTTCAAAGAAAGTGACCCGTTCCGTGGCTCTGGCCCCGATGACTTCTTTAAGAAGCAGACAAAGAGTGATCCATTTACCTCAGATCCTTTCATGAAGACCTCATCCCTCCCTTCAAAGGTGAGCAGCAGGGGAGACTGGGTGTGATGGCAGCGCTCCCCACTGCAGCCTCCGTGTGCAGCGAGTCCAGCTCCGTCTTTCCGTCTTGGTTCTCCATGGGATGAGGGGCTGTGGTGACTTTGTGACGCTGGTCAGGGCTCTCCAGACCTGGTGTCCAGGGCCCACACTTGCTCCTGGACAGTCAGGCCTGGTCACTGCAGAGGTTTATGCTGGGAGCCAGACATCATAGCACCCAGTGACCCTGGGAGGGCTACAGCAAGTCCTCTGTCCCTGTGTCCCCCAACTCTGCTCTCTCAGCTGTCCCCCTGCCGTTTTATCTCCCAAAAAGACAAATGGCGCCCCACACAGCTGTTCACAGTGGCCACACAGTGCCTCCCCAGCTCCTCAGGAGACTGAGACAGGAGGAGCACTTGAGTCTAGGAGTTCTAGACCACCCTGGGCCACACAGTGAGACCCTGAGTCGGAGCACCACTGTGTAGTCACACAGACCAGCGTCTTCCACCACTGGGATCTTCTTGGAACGTGGCACTGGAGGGATGCCCGGGGCCAGGCAGCCTCAGTGGTGTTGGTCTGCTTTATGAAGAGCAGTCCTCTGCCTCTGGTCAGGAGAGTGGGTTGGACACAATTGAGTGGGACGAGTGGGGTACAAGCCGGCCTTGCTGTGGAGGGGCCGCCCTGGCCCGACCGCGCCCACATGCATCTGTCACATCCACACCTGGGCCCTGGCTGGGTTTGCGCCAGCCCTGGGTTGGCTCACCCACACACACTGGGGCTGCAGACTCCAGAGCCCTGGTGTGCCGGCCCGCGGGGGGCAGCTCCCATGGAGGGCCTCACTCACTCCCTGCTGCTCTGCACCCTGCCAGCCACGGCGCCTGTGCCACCACCGTGCTGTCCTCCAGTCTGGCCTGGCTGGCGCAGCACGCCCCTCCCCAGGAGGCCTGCGCCGCTGGGAGCCACGCCCAGCCCACCCCACCGAGCACTCTGGTCCTCCTGCCTGGTTGCTCCCGGGCAGGCGCAGGGACCACTGCACAGAGCCAGTCCAGCAGCCACGCCCACCATCGGGGGTGGACCAGAGCCTGGGCTGACTGCACTTCCTCTCTCCCTCCCTAGCTCGACCCCTTCGAGTCCAGTGACCCATTCTCTTCCTCCAGTGTCTCCTCGAAAGGATCAGGTGAGGCCCGTACCCGTCTTCCTCCCGTGCACCACCTGGGCACAGGTGCACCCCACGTGAGGGTCTCGGTTCTGTCCTACCCGTCGGGCTGGGACAAGGCAGTGGGCAGAGATCCAGGGACAACACCACTGTTGTTAGTGACTTTCCCTGTTGGCACCCCTGGGGATGGAGCCCAGGGCCTTCACACTGAGCTGCAGCCCTAGCCCTTGTTATTGTTAATTTTGAGATGGTCTCACTAAGTCATTAAATTCTCCAGGCTGGGCTCAAACTTGCATGTTCCTGCCTCAGCCTCCCGAGTGCTGGGGTGACAGACATGGCTCCTATGCCTGGTGTTGTTAGTTCTGCTTGCCCGTTCCTCCTGACGGACCTTTGGTTTGGATTTTTGGGTTTCTAACCTAAGAGTCCACAGCTGACCCCAGGCCCTGGGTTGTGCTTCGGGCTTTAAATTGGGAGATGCCTTAGCGCCCAGTATAAACCTGCAGACGAAATGTCAAGCAACAGACTGTGTTCTCTGAGCACAGTCCCACGTGGTCCTGCGCTGGGTCTGACAGCTTATGTACCTCAGCTGGGGGAGTGCTGTGTCCAAACAGCCAGCCAGCCCTGGGCCCTGGGCCCCAGCTGTTTAGGCTGAGGCAGGAGGATCACTTGAGCTCAGGAGTGGGGCCAGCCTGGGTGACCCACTGAGCCTCTGTCTGGTAGCTACCAGGTGGCTCCTCCCTTCTCCCTTGCTTGCTCCCAGCCTTGAAGGACAGGAGGCTATGCTGTGGGGACTGTCACTCCTCTGAGGACAGAGCCACAGGGCTTTCCCAGGGCGGCCAGCACAGAGGAGCTGTGGACCAGAGTGGCAGGGAGGCCTGGGCGCCCACACTCGCGCCTCAAGTCCCTGAGGCCCAACTGCTGTGCCCTTGCAGACCCCTTCGGGACCTTGGACCCCTTCGGGAGTGGGGCCTTCAGCAGCACCGAGGGCTTTGCTGACTTCAGCCAGATGTCCAAGGTACAGTTCAGAGCGGTCGGGGCAGGAGTGGAATGCGCGGGGGCAGAGTGCAGCCCGGTGCCTGCGGACGCCTGGTGAGCCTCCGCTTGAGGAGGTCCCGAGGCATCAGGAGGTGACAGTGCTCGAGGAGACAGTGTGCGGGGCGGGGTGGGCGCTGGGAGCGGCCAGGCTTGTGGGGAGACCTTTCGGGACAGCACCCCGTCCCTGTAGGTGGTGTCCCCACGTGAGCCCGGAGGGGCCCACGAGGCATCCAGGCCTCATGCAGGCTGGCCAGGGAGCGGGCGAGGCCCGGGGTCCTGCAGGCCCCTCCTGCCCTGCTGGTCCTGGGGAGCTGCTGGGCAGAGCGCTGTGGTGGCCGGGCTGAGTGTGACACTACAGTGGAAGGGGAGCCTTGCCGTGTCATTTGCTCGCGTGCCTCGGTTATAGTGACAAGTGCTCCTGTCCAGGCCCGTGTGCCATCCCCACCACCCGTTCCTCGGCAGCCCCGAGCAGGGAGACAGTGCCAGTCCTAGGATACTGTGTTCCTTCACAGGTCTTTGGTGGGGTCGGCCCTTCAGGGACAGGGGCGGTGGCCACAGCAGCGGTCTGGACCCCTCCCTGGGCCGTGTCATGGTTGGAAAGGCTCCTGGACCAGATGGCTGTGAAGGGCTTGGGGCAGGAGGTGACCTGGCCAGCTGGTCCGTCTTAAGGGGGGGACACGCGTCCCCCGTGCCGTTCCCCCAGCCAGGTCTGAGCCAGCAGACCTGGTGGGCACAGTTGCTGTGCTGTGGCCTGTGGAGCTTGGCCAGGGGAGCTGTCTGTGGACGTGGGTTCTGAGCCTCTCCATTGAGTTAGTTGGACCTTCAGGTGTGGGCCTGTGGACAGGGGTGCCCGTTGCAGCTGGGGTCCCCTTGCTTCTGCTCTTCTCACCCTGCTCTGCTGGAGGCTCAGCTGTGGTTGGTACCCTGTGGTGCTCTTGTGGCTTTCAGAGAAGCATGTGAATGCCCGAGTCCCCCTTCCCCCCAGGAGCGGGCCAGGCTCCAGCCACATGGGGTGGCTCTGTCTGAGGAAGGTCCTCTCCTGCTTCGTCCTCATGGGCCACACCAGCATCTGCAAGCCAGCGGGGCTGAGCTGGGACAAGGACAAGGGCAGTGGTCCCCGCAGGAAACCCGATTTTGGAAATGTCTGGGCTGGGGCCCGAGAGCAGTGGGGGGTGAGGACAGGCAGCCCCTCCCCAGCTCCTGCAGAAACGTCCTCTCCTTGTGGCTTCCTGCCCTGCTGGCTGCACCGTCCAGCTGTCCCCACTCGGGCACTGGTGATGTCCAGCTGCCCGGCTGCTCCCTGCTCCCAACAGTCAGGGCGGAGCTCAGGGGAGGTGGGCATCCAGCACGCGTGGTCTGCACCCTGTGTCCCTCTGGGCACCTCGCTGATTTTCAAGAACAACACCAGGGTATAAATAAACGTGGAGGAAATGAAAGTGCGCTGCTGCAGAAGAGGTTTGCTTTCTGAGCTCTCTTCTGCTTCAGGCTTGCCCAGGTCTTGACCTGAGCAGGGCGCTCTCGCTTCGCCCGCTGGCTCCCTTGCTGGCCCTGCGAGGTGTGCCGGCCCCACCCAGGCACCTTGCCTGCTTCTTGCCTGATACCCCCCCCACCCGCCCGGGAGATGTTGCTAGATAACACTGACCTTAACCGCACAGCTTGCTTTAAAAACACATTCCCCAAAACATGTTTTCAGAGCGTATCGAGAACAAAAATAAGACCGTAACTTACATGTTTCACTCTCTTCTCCCCACCCACACCCAAAAACAGCCATCGATGAAATACTTGGGTGCTTGTCAGCCTGTTTTTAGTGACTGCTCGGCTGTTTTCGCTTTGCGGTGCTGGGCAAGCCCGGCCTCCCGCATGCGGCGAGCCACACCCTGGCTCTTGCTCTCCTGGACCTGTGCCTGCCACCTCTGTGTCTTCGTCCGGAGCACCTCACTCTGGCCACGAAACTTTCCTAAAAACAGCGACTTTCCTCAGAGTGGCTGCTGAGGGAAGGAGTTGGGTCCTGGAGGAGGCTCCTTGGGAAGCCTGATGTGATGCAGTCCAGGATTGGGAAGTGACATGGGCACCGAGCTCAGGGAGGGTGTGACTCTTGGGCACAGGAGCCGGGTTGTGATGCTGGTGCCTGTCACTTTGGAGGGAGTGTGCTTGGGCCAGGGTTACCTCCACCTGACCCCAGGGTCCCCCAGCCAGCTGGGGTCAGGCAGCGCTGGTACCAGCATGTTATCAGCTGTCCCCATTTATGGGCTCTGGGCTCGGCACACTCTTTAGCTGCCCAGGTCCTGCCGTGTGACCCAGAGGGTGGAAAGGAGCCCACCAGGCCTCCTGCCATGCTGTGTGGCCACCATGTCCCCAGCCCGGGACAAGGATGGGGCCGCTGGTTCCACAGTCCCCACATGTGGTGACCTGGCCAGTCACTCGCTGGTCCCCTGGGGAAGGTGTGCACAGGGTGTCCTCCGGCTCCCTTGGACATCGGAGAGAACACCAAGCTTGCTGTGTGCCCAGCACCTCCCACAGCCTCCATCCCTGGGGCAGCTGGAGCCCTGGGATGAGTCCTTGTGGCCTCTGTAGATGTCACTTTGCTAAAGTGTAATTTACAATTGGGTACAGGAAGAGGTGGACAATGACTAATAACAGAGAACGGGGGTATAACAATGGGCTGCAGAAAGTTATTTAAAATTTAGGGATTGTTTATGTCTGGAATTTTCCATGTAATGTTTTCGAACCTCGGGTGTCTGACACTGTGGAAAGTGAAACCACAACAAAGAGGTGACTGTGCCGAGTCATCCATCTCCACCCGGCCTGTAGCCTGCTTCTATCTGTTGCAGCCTGGAGAGCGGGTTGCCATCTCTCTTATCGCCTTACATTTGGAGTAATCCCAGTGGCTCAGGAGGTAGAGGCAGGGGCTCACAAGTTCAAAGCCAGCCCGGGCAACTCAGTGAGACCCCCGTGTCAAAATAAAAAGGGCCAGGGCTGCAGCTTAGTGGTGAGTGCGTGCCCAGCACTTGCGAGGGCCCGGGTCCCAGTTCCAGCACTGGGGAAGCAGGCAACAGTGTGGACAGCGGGGCTCAGACCCACCCTCTGTGTGACCGCTAGGCTCCAGACAGGTGGAGGTCAGCCTGCCCGCTGTGGTAGAAGGGACACGGTGCGGTGGTGAGGCCGGAAGCTCCATGCAGGCTGGGCTGGTGCTGTAGACCCCAGTGACCTTAGGAGGGCGGGCCTCTGCCTCCCCAGCCTCGGCCGGCTCGAGTTCCTGCCCACATTCGTGCATATCTGCGGGGCCTGAGGCGTTCCTGGAGGAGGAGGGTGTAGATCCATCCTGGCCTTTCTGTGCTCCTGCCATCCTGGCTGCCTGCTTACCCTTCTCCCATCTATCACTCACCTGTCTGACCACTGCCCATCCACCCGCCCACTGTCTCCTACACCCATCATCCACACCTACTCCATTCACCGTCCATCCACCTGTCTGTCTACTCATCCTCCATCCATCCATCACTCACCAGTCTGCCCACCGTCCATCCACCTGTCTACTCATCCTCCATCCATCCATCCATCACTCACCATTCTGTCCACTGTCCATCCACCCATCTGTCTACTCATCCTCCATCCATCCATCCATCCATCTATCCAGCTGTCCACCTCCCCCTCCATCCTCCACTCCTGTTCTTCCCATGAATGCTTGTGTCTGTCCGTTCCCCCGTCTGTCCAGCTGTCTGTAAGTGCATAGCTAGGGAGATGTGATCCTGATGGGGCTGAGACAGTGGACATGGCCGCGTGGGGGTCTAGGCTACAGGTGTGGGAGTTGCAGGAGGGCATGTGACTCTGCTGGAGGTTGGAGGGTGGCCAGGGACAGGAGGGTGCCACCACCCCAGGCCACTGTGTGGCAGCCCAGGAACACACAGAGAGGCTGAGCCGTGGTCACTGGCTGCAGGGAGTGGCCCCAGGGCAGGGCAGTGGCAGGCAGCCATGGGGTGTGCGCAGAGCCCCACGGGCCAGGAGAGCCTGTGTGTGGCAAGGGACGTCCTTCCGTGGTGTGGGCATGGGCTGGCTGCTCTGCGCCGCCTGTGTGGGCAGCATCTCACAGGCTGGGGGGCTGGTGTCCGGGCAGAGGAAGGCAGGGGCCAGAGAGCCGGGTCTCAGTGACACGCGCCAGGCAGCAGCAGGGGCCTGCAATGTAATGACATTTGCCTCTCTCGTGTCCTCTCTTGCAGCCCCCACCTTCTGGCCCCTTCACCTCCTCCCTGGCAGGGGCAGGATTCTCAGATGACCCCTTTAAAAGTAAACAGGACACTCCTGCTCTGCCGCCGAAGAAACCCGCACCTCCGCGGCCCAAGCCGCCCAGTGGTCAGTACGCACCCCTCACACGGCCACCCTTCTGCCAGCCAGGGCAACTGGGAGGGCTGTGTGCGTGCTGCCACCTGTCCCACGCCCTACCCAAGTGTTGCCTGTCAGTACCACCCAGCCCCTGGCCACCACTTGGCTGTGCAGCCTCGTTCCTTTCCGACCTGCCTGGTTCCCGCTGGCCTGGGGAGGCGAGGTGGCAATGGCCTCCTTCAGTGCCACTTGTACCTAGCAGGCTGAGAACCCAGGCGGGAAGTTGGGTGCGGTGCTTGGAGTAGCAGGCTGTTCCCTTTTGCCTCCTGGGACCCCCTGGGATGGGTTCCAGGGACTGTGACCCACACATGGGATTCTCAGGGGGATCAGTGCTCTTGCCCCTGGCTGCCGTCACACTCGCACAAGTGTCCCCTCCACACCTGTCACACCAGCAACCTGGCCCGGTCGTCCTGTCCTTTCCACTCCCCAGGTACAATATCCCCTGAGCTGTCCTTGCACCTTGCTCCCAGGTTGTCCCCAGGTGGGGTGTACTCTCTCGTCACTTGCAGTGAGATGCAGGTCACATGCAGCCCCAGCTGGTCCTACGTGAGCCCCTAGGCTGCCCTTGGTGGCAGCCTCATCATAGCCCCAAGTGGCCCGGTGGGTGTCACCTGCGCCCAGGCTGCTGGCCTTGTGCATTGATCCACGTGGCCAGACTTTGTGCTGCATCGTGCTGCCTGTCCCTGCCACCTGGCCAGCCAAGGCCATCCCCAGGGCATGGGACCCGCTGCAGGGCCAGGGGCGGCTTCCCTGGGTGAGGCTGGGAAGGAAGTTCATGAGAGCTGTGGGGCCGGAGCTGGGGCCCTGAGGCAGGACGCCCCCTCCGAGAGGCAGGGGCTCACAGGGATCACGACAGGCAGGAGCAAGCAGAGGCTGGCGTGCTTGCCCTGGCTCTCTAGACTTGGGTGCACATGTGCCTCTCAAACATGGGCAAGCTCACACACACGTACGCCCACACTTGCCCACATGTGCAGCTAGTGTGAGTGCACACATATTCTTCACAGCTGCTGCGTATACTCGCATACCTGATAGTGCCCATTGGCAGGGGGCTCACGCGACATGCCAGTCACATGCACACACAGGCGGCATACAGTCACATGCTGCCCCGTGCAGTGGCCCAGGCACGTACACGTGCCCACAGGCCTCACATGCATGGAACACCCCCACACGTGAGCACATGTTCATGTGTACACATGCATGTGCAGAACATTACTATGGGTACCAAAGAAGAACTGCCCCTGACAGCTGTCATGGAAACTGCGCCTCCCGCTCCCTGTGTCTCCCACTGCTGCCCGCTGTGGTGGCGTCTGCACCGGGCGCCAGGCCGCACGGCAGCACACGGGTCCGGCGGGCTGCTCCCGTACAGATCCTCGTGCCACAGGGCCGTGTCCTCCCCAGCGCAGTGAGGCGGGCGGGGGACCTTTGTCCTGACTGCAGCGGGGCTGAGTGTCCTCTGCTTCCCTCACAGAGGCGGTAGCCGAGCGGGACAGCCCCGCACTGTACACGCTGCTGGGCGGTAGGTGCAGACCTGTCAGAGGTCCCCTCTGCTGACTGAGCCTGCGTGTCTGGCGGCATGGACCGCACCCGAGCTGCGTGGCTCCCAGTCCAGGCGGGGTCCCTGCTCCCGCCCGCTTCCTGGCTGCCTGCAGGTGCCCCGAGCGTGTGTTGGGGAGCTCGGGGCCTGGTGCCTGGTGCCTTATCTGCTACTGTGGACAGCCATGCTGATGTCTCATGGTTTTTGTTTTCCGCTTTTGCTTTTTTTTTGAGACAGGGTCTCACTCCGCTGCCCAGGTTGCCTCAGACTCACAGTCCTCCCAGGCCCGGGGGTCTCGGGCTCGCCGCGGGCCTGTGCTGCTGTGCTCTCCTGGCTGACCTGGCCCTTTCCTGCTGCAGGAGACCGCGCAGCCAGCACATGGTGACGGCTGCCTAAGTCGTGCAGGGGCTGCTGAGCACTAGGCTGTGAGCGGGCAGCATTGGTGGCCACAGGGTTGAGCGGAGAGGGTGTGGGAGGCTGTGTGACAGACAGGCCGGCTGGAGGGAGCAGTCGTCCTAGGAAAGCACGGTGCAGGGGTGGAGGGTGCTTGCTTTTTGCCTATGGGCCTGCCCAAGGGGCGGAGCCTCTCCAAGCCTCAGTTTCCCCACCTGGTCATGGAGCCAGCTTGGGTCTGGCAGGTGGATGTGACTGAAGCACTTTTTGTGCTGCAGCCACCTCCCTAGACCACACCTGTGTGCCGGGACCAAAACGTGGTCCCCCTTCCGTGGGCACCTTTCCTAGGTGAAAGTCAGGCGCAGGGTTAGCAGCAAAACTCCCCCCTCACCATTGCGACTGTAGCCACAGTCTTTTCCTTGAAAATGTTGAAGAATGTCACGTGCAAGACCTGGAACTTAAAGCCTGCCTCAGGGTCTGCACGGTTGTCACTGGTGCAGGGCCAAGCGCGAGTTTGGGTCTGAGTCACTGTGGCCGTCTCAGGGGTCTCCGTGACCCGGAGGCCGCCCTGCGTGTTCCGCGGGGGCGGCTGAGTTACGTAAGGATGAGCTGCACCTGCGGCCGTCCCTGGGGGCAAGTGCTGACCCACCAGCCCTGGGGACCCCTCCGGGCTCCAGCATGTGGGGCCTCAGGACCCGAGTGGGCGTGGAGCCCCAGACCCTGGCCTGGGGGGCTTTTCTGGAACCGTCTAGCAGGGCTGAGTGCAGCAGGTGTCACGGGGCCTCGAGGACCGCGCCTTCCAGGCAGATGCAGAACTCCTGGCAGCCCCGAAACCTGTCAGTTGGCGAGGGCGGCGGGCGCGCACCACCCCCAGGTAAACAATGGTGTGTTTTCTGCAACGGACCGGAGCTCGAGATCACTCAGCGCACTGCGGAGTTTCTAGGTAAAAGTTGTTGATTTGCAAAGAGAGAAACAGATTTTTTTAAGTGCAGGAAATGGCTGTGTGGGTGTCAGTGATTGGGCCCTGGCCACGCTGTGATAGCGGGATCCTGCGACCCGGCCCCACCCTGCCACTTCCTGCCGGCAGCC
Source organism: Hystrix cristata (assembly GCA_004026905.1). Classification (NCBI taxonomy): domain Eukaryota; kingdom Metazoa; phylum Chordata; class Mammalia; order Rodentia; family Hystricidae; genus Hystrix; species Hystrix cristata. Next base: position 173,389 of record PVJO010000338.1, read on the forward strand.
CGGCCTGCGGTTCCTGCCGCCCGCCTGGTGACAGCGGCTCACCAGCCCTGCCTGGTGACTCCTGCTCACCATCCCGTAACCTTTAACCTCCGTCCACGGCTGCCGGCCGCCCTCCCCCACCCCCCCGACCTAGCCGGGCTCCCCAAAGTGCAACCTGTCGCACCTGCAGTGAGCCCACGTCCCGTGTGACCCGTGACCTCTGAAAGCAGGAGAGCACACGTCACTCCCGCCTTGGGGACAAGCCCCTCAGTGCCTGCACATAGGGCCCACCCAGCGCAGCCTTGTTTCCTCTGCTGCAGTCACCTTGACCGTGTCGGCCCAGGTGGGCATGCAGGACAGGGTCCCGGGGTGGGGCATGAGCTCCCAAGTGACACACCTCCCTCCTCCCTGAGAGCGCAGACCGGAGTCGACCCCAGGGTGCCGGGGACACTCACTGTCCTCTGCCCGTTATGCCTGAAACCTTTTGTTGGTTGCATAAGATCCACTTCTAAAATGGCATCTTCATTTGAACCATGCGGTTAGCACCTCAGCCCTGAACTTAACTACTTTAATTCCGTTCCCACGATGATCTCAGAGAGATAATGCGGTGGGTACATGGCAGGTTCTAGAGTGGAGCCCTTGTCACTGTCTCCAGGCCTGGTGGCTCTGGATGCGGGCCCCTTAAGGAGCCTGCATGCCCCTCCTGGTGCCCGCGAGCCCTGGCACTGCTGTGTCAAGGCGGCCTGGAGGGTCTGCCCGGGATGGGACACTTCCAGGGCCTGGTGGCGAGGCAGATGCCAGGCTCAGTGACTGCTCGGGCCCTGCGTATCATGCAGTGTGGATGAGTTTGAAAATAGCAACATTTGCCTACTCGGCACCCACCCATCCTCTGCACCACAAGAGAGGCTCGAGTGGATGCCTCGTGACTGCTTGTCACCTGGAGTGCAGTGGGGTAAGGATGCCCAGGTGTGGGGCCCCAGAACAGGGACCAAGGTTCAGCCAGCCCGGGACAGGGCCCCACCCTGGACCCCTGACAACCCGGGCTGCCACGAGAGTCTCGTGCCAGCAGCGCTGGGGGAATCGGGTCGGTATCCCTGCTTCCTGCTGTGGCCTCCTCACCACTCCCGCCTGTGTGCACTGCCCTCCTGCCACCTGCAGCACAGCACGGGTGCAGGACTGCGGCTCAGCCTCACCCCCGTGGGCCTCCTTGGGAGTGCCTGGTGTCCCCATGCCAGTCCCTCCCCCAGCATTGGCGCCCTTGGGCGATGTGTCACATGTAGGCATGCTGCCTCTCTGCCTTTTGCACAGGGTGTCGTGGCAGTGCTGACCTCTGTGGGGGGCACAGCCGGGGCTCCAGCACCACCCTCCACCCTCTTTCTGGCCTAGAGCTAATATATCCCCAGTTTTGCTGGTTTCCTATAAATGTCACAGGAGCCTTTAGTGACAAATTGTAGAAAAAAATTTTTTAAATTTTGAAACGGGTCTTGCTCACTTGCCAAGTTGCCCAGGCTGGGCTCTGACTTGGACCCTCCTGCCTCAGCCTCCCGGAGTGCTGAGATCACAGATGTGCTCCACTGCACCTGCCAGGAAAAGACTTTCTCACTTTAAGTCAGATTTACCTTTTGTGGCCCACAAGAGCGTGGCCACCTCTTCCCTCTTTCTTGTCTCCCTCCCCACGGTGCCCACGACCCCCGTCCACCTCTGCCACCTCGGGGGCCACAGAGCCGCAGGCAGAACATCGTGAATGTCCGCTCAGCTCCGCAGTTCAGACCCGGCCCCACCCTGTCCCCTTCACGGCATCGGCAGAGTTTCTTCAAATTCGGTAAATATTTTTAGTGGAAAATCTCAACGCCGCGATCTCGGGGACCTCAGATTTTATCTCCGGGCTGTGCTGCCTGGCATGGCTTTGATCTGCAGGTCGCCTGCTGCTCCTTCGCATCTGCAGCACCCACATGTCACTGCGCCGGGGACCTCGTCCCCCTGGCCTTGGCCACGGTCCTCCGTGCCCCTCTCCCCGCCAGCTGCTTCTCCGTGACCTGCAGCGGGCCACGTGGCCAGCCAGCCGCAGCCGGCCCGGGGCCGTGACCACACGTGCCCGTGTTGTGTAGGATGGGGACAGTCTGGAGAACGTCTGTGTCATGTCGACAGTGTGGGGACGGTTGGGAGGACAGCTGTCGCTCGGGAAGGTGACGGTCGCGAGGGCGTTCTGTCACGTGCACGGTGACATCTCTGAGGGTGTCCTGTGCCAGGCCAGGTGGCAGTTATGTGACCGTAGTGTTGTGGCTTACGTGTGGCACTGCCCGGCCGCAGCCCTGTTGTCTTTCGCAGTGTGTAGCATCGACGTCCCGTGGGCGGAGTGGTGCACGGACATCACGCCTCTTGGTTCCCTTCCCGTCCCCATCCCGCCCTCCCCTGCAGAAGATCGTCTCCCTGCTTCTTGTTACTTGTCTTTTCTTTGGCTCTTCACTCGTGTTTGGGTTTTTCACAGAGGACAACCGTACGATGTCGAGCTGCGTGTCCGTTTCTCTCTCACTGAACACTGTGGTCTCGAGTGTGTCTGCGTCCCGCAGTGACCTGAGCTCGCCTGCCTTGTGCGGGGCAGTGTTCTTGGGGTGCAAGCACCGTTCTCCCTGTCTGCCCCTTGGAAGCCCGGTCGGCGGTTGGCTGTGTCCCCACTGTGCTACCTGGGCAGCAGCCTGGCCCCATGTGTGCTGGCGACATTTTCACAGGTCAGAGCACGGTGACCCAGTGTCCCCACCCTCCTTCCCCCTTCATCCAGCCGTTGAAACTCGAGCCTCAGCCTCTATCCCGGTGTGCATGGCCCACTCTCCTGGGACATGGGGCTGTTGTCCTTGTCCCCCACGTGTCCCAGCCTGGCCTGGGATGCTCAGGGAGGTTTCCTGAAAAGCCCTGCCGTGGCCACCCCTCCCCTTCGTCCCGTGTACCCTGCACCGGGGAAGCTTGTGAAGGGTGGAGCCGGCCACTGGCTAGTTTTTTTGACAGCACGCACTGTGGTAAACCATTCCGCTCATATTGTTTTTGCCGAAGTCAGTTCTGTGTGTGGTTTCGGTACACCGCTTGGGTAACTGTTGAAACTGCTGTGGTTTGAAAATAAGTTGTATTTTGTTTTTTCTTGAACCTTGCGTTCCTCTCCCCCATCCATGAGGGATCAGTGTGGGCCCACTGTCAGTGTCGCTGCAGGGCTTTCATCCCGTTCGTCCGGACCCTGCCTCCTGCTGTGCGCTGGGTCGATTGGTTCCCGCTGCAGATATTTAGGAGTCAGGGTGCCAAACTCCGTGTGGGTTATGGCCTGCCTGAGGGTTATACTGATGAGTTTTTTTGGTTTGTTTTGGTTTGGTTTTTCAGATAGGGTGTTAGTATGTAGTGAACAAGATCTTCCTGCTTCAGTCTCCCGAGTGCTGGGATTCCAGGTGCGCACCACCACCATGCCTGGAGAGAGTTTTTGGAATAATTTCTCATTTTCTCCCCGCACAAGAGCTCGGTACTACTCCCCTTATGCATGATCCTCGAGCTCAGGGGCCTGGGGGCAGATTACAGTGACTGTGTCACGTTTGAGATAAGCCCTACCTCAGAAAAATCGGAAAAACGATTAGGGAGTAAGCAGAAGTGGTTATGTAAAAGCAGGAACTAGACCCAGAAGGCTTGAGAAATGTGCTGCTAAAATTAACTCCATGGCGACCTGAGAAATCTGGGCCCTGGTGGCACCACATGGAGAGCCCAGCGGGCCTGGGTCCTGGCACTGCGGCAGGTGGGCCGGCAGCCACCCCTGCAGTGGCGTCCGCAGTAACGTGCACACCGAGGGAAAACCGTTTTCCCTCCGAAAGTGAGAGGCAGAGTTGCTGTGCCCTGCCTTCGTGTGAGCGCGGTCGGATTCTGAACAACGGTTTCGGCTGCGCAGAACAGGCGAGGGGAGTTCTCGGTGCAGCGAGCAGCGCTTTTCATCTCCGCGTGCCCCGCTCGGCGGAAGCCTCGGCCTCGGGGTCGGACCAGCCCCTCCCAGAACACAGCACAGCCCCACGGTGGGGGGTGGGGAGTGTTTCCCTTAGGAGAAGGCTTCTCAGGTTTCTCAGCGGGCCAGGCTGGGGTCACCGCCCCTACACACACGCACACGTGGCCAGCCCCCATGTCTGCAGGTCACCCCGGAGTCACACCCCACAGAGGCGCTCAGAAAGCCGAGCCACTGCCGGGACACGCTGAGGCAGGAGGGTCAGAAGCTCAAGCCCGGCCTGGGCAGCTCAGTGCAACGCTGGCCAGAACAGAAGTGAGAAGGGCTGGGAGTGCAGCTCAGTGGCAGAGCACCTGTGGGCGTGCCAGCAAGAAACTTGAGCTCATCCCCCATCTGTGCCAGGACTCGGAGCCATGCAGGGCACTGGCCTCCCCACACTCCGGGCTCCCTGTTAGCCACCTTGTCGTGGAGAGGGAGGCACACTGACTCAGGCTGCCTGCCCGTCATCCAGGGCGGTGACTGCCGTACCAAAGATGCTGCAGGTGGGCCTCCTCCCAGGCTGTCCTGGTGCGAGCCTGTGTCCCGGCCACCCCTGACCCCACCCTAGCTCGGTTTTCCTTAGTGCTCCTGTCTCCCCTGCTGCCATAACCCGAGGAACTGGGATTGGAGCTCCAGTGGAAGAACTGGGCTCTGTGGCACAGGTCTGTGAGCCCCAACATGCTAGGAGGCTGAGGCAGGAGCGTCTCGGGTGCAAGCCCAGCCTGGCAGTGGGGCCAGAGAGAGGTTTGTACCTAGAGAAGGGTGGGGTCAGCTCCATGGTAGAAGGGAGTAAGGCCCAGAGCCTCCAGCCCAGAAGGATGGAGGGTCTGGTAGTACAGCGTCTTGGGCCAGGCCGAGGGCTGTCGCCAGGAAGACTGAGGCTTGGGGACAGACCCTGGGAGCTGGAGAGTGGAGAGGAGGGACAGGGAGGGAAAGACAAGGGTGGAGGGAGGGGGACTCGCCGCTGCAGCGAAGCCACCTGTGCGCTGAGACGGGAGAGGGGCAGGCGCAGACACTGGGGTGGGTTGGGGAGGACGAGTGGCGCCGGCCACGCCCTCTCCTTTGTCCCTGTGGATGGCGATGGTGTCAGGGAGGCAGTGTTCCAGGGAAGCTCAACCTTGGGGGCGCCTGTACCCACTGCCGCTTCCAGAGATGCTGGCAATGGTCGGGACGCTGGGGTCCCTGGTCGCCTGGCGTCCTCTGCTCCTGCAGGGGGGAGGCTGTGTCCCTGGATGCAGAGCAGCCGTGGCTGTGCGGCCGTGTGCCGTCATGGGCGAGGCGGGGTCTCGGGTTCCCGCCTGCAGTGTGGGGACTGGGGTGGGTGCTGCCCCTCTCCTCTCAGGGCTCAGCAGGCACCACCCCGAGCACAGCCAGGTACCCAGCATCTGCGACGTGGGTGTCTGGAGGGGTGGCAGGCAGGGGCCTGGGCCCCGCGTGCTGCAGTCCGGCCTTGGGACTGGGCATCCCGTGTCACTGCACAGGGTGGTGGGAGTGTCCTGCGGGTAGGTTGCTTCCCAGACAAGGAGACGGGCTGGCCGGGTCTGAGGGGCTCCTGCTCCACAAGGCCCAGAGCTAAAGGTGGCAGACGCAGGCCAGGACACGGGACGGTTTGAGGTCTTCAGAAACAGGGCAAGGCCGTCGGTTCCGGAGATGGTGCTGGGCTGGCGGTGGACTCAGCGGCCGGCCCTCACGCTCTGCAAGGCGGCTCCGCCCCTCTGCCGCCATCAGGGGCTCCCTGTGCCTGCCTTGCCGCTGGGTCCTTCACCTGCGGGGGTGTCAGTGTGCTGCCTGCTGTGCAGAGTCATTCTGAAACTGACATGAACTTTCTATTTAAATACAATGTTTTATTTCAGTAATCGCACACATTGCTCAGGTACAGTGTGGGATCTCGGTCTGTGTCGGCAGTGTGTGGCGATCAGGCTGGTTAGCGTTCCCACCCCTTGGCCGTTTGTCTTCCTTTGGCATTGGGAGCATTTGGAACCCTTCCTAGGAGCTGCTCTGAAACGAGCTGCTGTCAACAGTTACCGACTTGCGGTGGAACTTTAGAAGTGAGCGCCGCGTGGTGCCCACACCTGTCATCCCAGCTACTGGGGAGGCTGAGGCAGGAGGATTGCGAGTTCAAGGATGGCCTGGGCAACCTAGGGAAACCTCGTCTCAAAATAAAAGTGGCTGGGGTGCCACTCAGTGGGAAGCGCTTGCCTAGCATGCCCGAGGCCCCGGGTTCCATCCTAGCACCACAAAACAAAGCAAAATGAAAGAGAATACTAGAAGTTCAGTTCTCCTGTCCAGCGCATGCCTATCACCATTAGCCATCTGCATGCGATGTTCTAGCTGTTCTGTATGTGTGTGTGTGTGTGCGCGCGCGCGCGTGTGGCGCTGCCCATGGCCTGTGTGCAGAGGTCTGGGCTCCATCCCTGGCTCTGCGGAAAGCCAGTCGGCTCAGCCAGGTGCTCCCTCCTCCGTGCCCCACCGTCCCTGGGGCGGAGACCCCTCCGTCCACTGTGTCCGTGGTGAGTAACTTGTGTTTCTTTTTTTTTTTTTTTCTCCTTTTTTGTTTTTGTTCTTTCTCCTAAACTTTCCAGGTAAAAGTACACCAGTGAGCCAGCTGGGTTCTGCAGACTACCCCGAGTCCCCCGACCCGTTCCAGCCACTCGGGGCTGACAGCGGCGACCCGTTCCAAAATAAAAAGGGGTTTGGGGACCCATTTAGTGGGAAAGACCCCTCTGCCCCCTCTTCTTCAGCTAAGCCTTCCAAGGCCTCTTCCTCGGGCCTTGCCGACTTCGCCTCTGTAAGTTGAGCCCCGCAGTGGTGCCACCCCTCCCACCCCGCCTGAGCTTCCGGGTGCCTCTTGGGGTGGCTCAGTGCCCTGCTCTCTGTCCCCGAGTCCTGCACGGGGAAGAGGATTCTCAATAAAGAAGTGCTGCGCTCGGTGCTTGGCAGGGTGGCGGGGCCTCCATGCTGTCTGTCCCAGGGAAGCTGTCTTGCTTGCTTGTTTCTGGAAACCGAGATGTCACGCTTCGTGAGTACGGGAACAAGGCTGCAAAAGCCGCATCAGGTGTCTGTGTCCCTCTCTGGCCACACCCGCCCCTGCTGCATCACCTGCAGTGCAGGCTAAAGGTCCAGGCGGGTCAGTGGAAGAATGGAGTTAAGTCTTTAACTTCAGGGCTGGGGACTTAGCTCTGAGGTAGAGAGCTCAGCCGGCAAGTATGAGGCCCTGAGTTCCATCCCCAGCACCAAAAAAAAAGTCTTTAGTGCCCTTTCCTCAGGCCACAGCCAAGAAGCTGTCAGCAAAGCCAGCTGTTACCCTTTCAGAAGCCAGCTGATCTACGGCTCTCAAAGGTGGGGTTTTATATTTTGTTTCTTGAGACAGGGTCTGTCTGTGCAGTCCAGGCTGACCTTGAACTCACTGTGTGTAGCCCAGGCTGATCTTGGAACTTGCAGTGATCCTCCCGCCTCAGCCTCTAGAGTGCTGAGATGACAGGCGTGCACCACCTCACCTGGTGAATAGTCCTTTGTAAAGGAACTCAGAGGCCTGGCGTGCAGTTTGGTGGCCAGTGTCTGTGTAGCATGCGGGAGGCCCTAGGTTCCATCCCAGCACCACCAAAAAAAAACAAGAGTAAAGCTGCACTCTCAGTGCCCAGCCCGTTTTAGAGCCCCCTCAGTGGCACCCCTGTCCTGTGGCCCATTTCTCTTGCCCAGAAGCCTGAGCGCACCTGACGTCTTGTTCACGGTTGTGGTTGCCAGGCCGTGTTGACGGCGCACACCCTGAAGCTCACGTGGGCGTGACATTCATAGGAGCAGAAACAAAACCAGGGTGATGGAGAGGTTTTTGACTAGCACTCAGTTTATTTTCTGGAGGATAAAAACACGATGGGAGACCCCTGGCTCTCTGAGCGGGTGTGGGGCAGGCTTGGTTTGGGGTGCGAGAGCCAGGGGCAGCTGAGCGGCCGTGGAGAGAAACGGCCGTTCTTGCCGGGGGCCGGTTCTGTCCCTGGGCCCGCACTGCAGAGGGCTCGCTGTTTGCAGCACTACTGTGTGTCGGAGTCTTGGTTGCTGCACATTCCTGGTCACAGTGGGGCCGGTGGGAGGGGCCAGGCCGTGTGTGAGGCCTGCGGCAGTGCTGCGCGGGTCAGGCGCCCTTCCTTCCCTGCGGGCCCGAGTCCCCAGAGCTGCCACTGCCAGCGTGGCGGGGCCCTCAGGTCAGCCACGCTGTGTCTGTGCCGGGATGTGGGTGTCTTCCATGCTCCCAGCCGTGGCTTGTGGTCTTGGGTCCGCTGTGTCCGGAGTGTCCTGCTAACTAGGAGAACCCAGCTGGCTTCTGGGTTCTGTTTTGCTCTGAGTGACACCGAGAGGCCTCCGATGAGAGTGCCACAGAGCTCCCGTCTCCTGCGCAGAAGTGGCTTGGTTCCCGGGGCGTGCAGCAAGACTGAGGTGCTGTGCATGATGCCGTGGTGCCCCCGGGCTCCCGGGCTGTGCCCCTCTCGATCCCTGAAATGTATGAGCCCGCAGTTTCCACCCATGGGCTGTGCTCATAACCACTCATGAGAAACCGCTTCCTTTTCTGGCACCCCAGCACGGAGGAGGCTGAGGCTGGATTGCAAGAGGATTTAATCCTCTCAAAAAATAAAAAGGGCTGGGATGCAGCTCAGTGCCAAGGCCCAGGGTTCCACCCTTAGTACCGCGAAGACAACGGCAAGCCGGTCTGTCTTAGCAGCATGTTAATGAGGAAGGAGCATGTGCCGGTGAACAGAGGCTCTGCTAGGGTTTTGCCACAGGAAGTCTGCAGTGTGGACGCCGGGTGGCCAGGCTGTGCTGCGTGTTGCCAGGCGCACTGACTCAAGTTCAGTGTCCACGCTCGGCGCACGTGCTGCGAGGCACCTTGGAGTGTGGGCGTGCGTTCCCGGGAGCAGAGGCACAGGACTCTTGGGGCCTCACCACCACCTGTGTGCCGTGTGCCAAGCTGTGGCCCGTGGCTCTCCAAGCAACCGAGTGGCCTGCGTGCTCGAGCCGTCCAGCTGTGCCATCTTGGTCCGGGGACGGAGTGGGAGGGAAGCTGGGTCCGGAGTGGGGTCTGGGCCAGGGCTCATCCAGCAGCTGCTGCTCCGCAGATACTGCAGATCCCGCTGTCCAGAACCCCAGGTCAGGGCCGAGGATGGCCCAGGAGATGGGGTGAGACCCCGACCCTCGGCCCAGTGTGCGTCGGGCCCCATGTGGTCTTGATCATTCTGCCTGCTGGCTGAGATCCTGTGACTTCCCTGGGCACCCGTGGACCCTAGTGGCCTCTGCTACACTCTGGCCAGTTGCTCCTTCGCTGCAGGCTGGCACCCAACCAGGCTGGTCCCAGCCACCCTGTCCCAGGGCTGGCCTGGCCAGGCAATGGTCCCCTCTACCGTGCTGTGTCCCCTGTTGTCAGAGCTCTGTGAAATGACTGCCATTAGCCTTTGTTTTTTCCTTGTTTTTCTCCTGATGAGGTGTTGGAAAATTCTCCAAAGTGGGTTTGGAAACATGGGGTAAGGGCCAGCCCTCAGGGAGTCCATCCTGGAGACCCCATGTGCTCCGAGAAGTCAGGCCGGCTCTGCCCTCTGAGGGCCCTCTTTCGGCACCTGACCCCTCACCTGTCCGCTGTCCTCGGCGGTGTCGTGCACAGCTAGCTGCAGACTCACTTCTGCCTGCCTCCCCTCCCCTGCTGGCCTGGCCCCAACTAAGGGCCCCAAGGGATGAAGCTGAACCTTCCACGGGGACCACCTGCGGCCCACGGCTGGCCATCACCACGTCTACAGCCAGCGGCCCCGCCCCTGCCTCAGTGTCCCTAGCTGGGCGCTCTCGGAGAGGCCCTGCATGGGGCCATGGGCAGAGGGAAGCCTGAATCCGTGGACAGGCGGCGTCTTCCTGGGCTGCTGGCCCGGGCCGGGCGCAGTGAGGAGCGGGGACGCGGCGTCCCCGAGGGGCGCTAGGAGGGGCGCTGCGGGTCCCATGCTTAGGAAGGTGGGGGCTGGGCGCAGCTGGGCGGGGGTCACCCGGGACCCGGCACCCGGCCCTGCTGACCGCCCTTCTCTTGCAGTTTGGCAATGAGGAGCAGCAGCTGGCCTGGGCCAAGCGCGAGAGCGAGAAGGCGGAGCAGGAGCGGCTGGCGCGGCTGCGGCGGCAGGAGCAGGAGGACCTGGAACTGGCCATCGCGCTCAGCAAGGCCGACATGCCGGCTGCCTAAGGACGCTGCCCGCCGCGGGGCTGGACGGCTGGGCTCCGGGCCCCGCCCGCCGCCGAGGGGTCACCCGTCACCGGGGACCCGCCCACCTCCGAGGGGCCGCCCGTCGCCCGGGACACGCCCACTGCGGTGCCCCGCCCCTGCTGCGTCTGTGAGCCCCCACGGTGTATGCATTCGTTGTATAAAATGAAGTTTGAATGATTAATATAAAATATTTTAATACAAAACACGAAGTCTTTAATTCACGCTGGCATCTGGAGGTGCACGCGGTCGGGCCCCGCTGGCGTGCCGGAGGCCAGATCCTCTCCCCCGGGCCCAGCCGCGCAGGGAAAGCAAGCCCGTGCGGGCGGGAGCGCCCAGGTGCCCGCTTTCCCAGCCCGCACCCCGCGGGCCGTGTGTTCCGGGCGCAGCCTGGCACGGAGCGTTGGTGCGAAGGCGCCGAGGCTGGCAGCGAGGGTGCGGGTGACTCGCAGGCTTGGCTCGCCCACGCGGACTCCTCGTCTCGCGCGAAGGGATGTCCGGAGACCCGGACGCCGGGGAGGCGCAGACACAGCTGTGGGAGGTCCCTGTCCCCGCACAGCGGCGATGTCACACCAGCTCGACCTCATCCAGGAACCTAGCGGGGCGAGAAGGCCCGCCCGCCTAGAAGCTCTGCCTGGACGCGGGGCAGACGCCGAGCGCCTGCGCCGCGGCTCCCCCTCCCCAGCCGCGCCTGGCTCCACCTCGCGCCGGCGCACTGCTCCCCACCGCCTGGTCCCGAACGCTTTATCTCAGCCAGGAAATCGTTTGAAGACAGAGGTGTTTGTGCAGTTTCTTTTGTATTTAATCACCTTTATTTTCAGAACCATTTTTTAGATCAGGGCGGTGCATGCCCAGCCCTTGGGAGGCTGAGGCAGGAGAATTTCAAGTCAAGCAGGCCTGGATTTCGTAGTGAGACCCTGTCTCACTACCAAAAATCCAAACCAGACCAAAGGGAGAGTTCCCAGCGATTTGACAAGGTTCCCCAGCCCCGCTGCAGCTCTCACCACTCACCTGGTCTGCTACCTTCACCAGTCAGCCTCCTCTGATGCACGGCCTGGAGCTACAGGCCGAGCTCGCTCAGACTCCCCCGTTGCTCCCGTTCCAGGAGCCCATGTGACGCAGATCCTGCAGGGCTCCTTGGGCTCCTTGGACAGTTTTATGAGCTCGGCAGTTCGAGGCTGAGGAGCCAAGCCTCCTGCTGCCGTCCCCCACTGGGACCTGTCCCGTGTTCTGCTGTCTAAATGTTTGATGGCCGGGGACAGGGACCACAGTTCTGTCAGGACGGCCTGCTGCCACGTGCTAAGGCGCACACCTGTCACGCCAGCACTCAGGAGGCAGAGGCAGGAGGATTGCTGTGAGTTTGAGGCCAGCCTGGGCTGCAGAGGGAGATCCTGCCTGGAAACCAAAACAGGGGCGAGAGCCTGTAGCTCAGTGGTACAGCACTTGCCCGGCATGTGTGAGGCCCCAGGTTCAATCCCCAGCTCCACAAACAAACAAAAACCGAAACAAACCCAACCCACACGGTAATGAATGTTTCCATCCCGCTCACACTGTGCCAGGGGCTCCCAGGCAGCTCAGGAGGGCTCTGTCTCCTGGCGGCGATGCCCAGGGTGAGTTCCATGTCATTTACAGGAGGGGTCCTGAGGCATCCTGGAAGCCACCCTTCGCACGTGTCAGTGCGCTGACATCTCACAATGGTGCCAACTTTCTCTCCCCTGAAGCGCTGGGACTGGAACTCAGGGCCTTCACATTGAGCCGCACCCCCCAGCCCTTTTTATGTTTTATCTTGAGACAGGATCTTATCATGAGTTGCTAAATTGCCCACTCTGGGCTTGAACCTGCAACCTTCCTGCCTCAGCCTCCTGAGTGCTGGGATTACAGGTACGCACCATCACCAAGGGTAGACCCTGTCTCCAAAAGTAAAAGGGCTGGAGCTGTAACTCAGTGGGAAAGCCCTGGGTTCCACCCCCAGTAGTGAAAAAAAGTCATTATGTTTATTATTCAAATCTCTACAAAAAAGCATTTTAGGATTTCAGGCAGCAGAAAAGAAAATGCAGTAGACGCCTTAAAACCTTTGCCCATGCTTGATAATCTTGATTTGATAGTTGAAGAAGTACTAAATTTAAATAACGGCTGTGCTGTGATAAGGGCCAGGTGTGATGGCCATGCCTGTAATCCCAGTTACTGGCGAGGCTGAGGCAGGAAGAGAGCAAATTCAAACTCAGCCTGGGCAATTTAGCAAGACACTGTCTCAAAAAAATAAAAATAAAAAGAAATGATGGAATTTTATATGTGATATATCAAATATAATGTGTAATTTTATCAGTATTAAATACTGCATAGGGCTGGGGATTTAGCTCAGTGGTTAGAGTGCTTGCCTGGCAAGCACAAGGCCCTGAGTTCGATCCCCAGCACCAAAGAAAAATAAATAAATAAACAAATACTGTATGAAGCTGGGGATGGTGGTGCACACCTGTTATCCCAGCACTTGAGAGGCTGAGGCAGGAGGGTTACTGCAAGTTCGAGGCCAGTCTGGGCTGCATAGTGAGACCCTGTCTCCAAATTAAACAAATAAATAAATACTTGTATTTATTACATAAATATATAGATGTATGAATTACATCTATATATTGCCTATTGAATATGTATCATAATTTTAAATGATCTTAATTGGTTTTTATCTTCAATTCTAGAATCAGGCAATGTTCCCTTCCATAAAATCGAATAAGTGCTGAGATGGGCCGGGAAGAGGAAGTCGGGCTTTGGCTGTTTTTTGTTGTTTTGTTTGAGAGAGGGTCTCACTATGTTGCCCAGGTTGGTCCTAAACTCCTGGGCTCAAGCATTCCTCCTGCCTCAGCCTCCTGAGTAACTGGGACCACTGTGCCAGTTTAAGAGGTTTTTAAATTCCTTTTTAATTTTGTTTTTTTGTTTTTTGAGATGAAATGTCCCTCGTGGAGTAGCCGGAGCTCCCTGTGGCAGCACTGTGCCATTCACGCAGTGCTGCCCTGGGCCATTTCCATCTGCAGAGAAGGTGGGGGCCACCTATGGAGCACGCCGGCCACCATGCAGACCTGTCCCCAACCAGGACTGTGCCTTGGCCTTGACCCCTGCCCCTGCCCCCCAGCCACCTGCCTGTGCCTCTTGGCCTGCTCCATCCTGCCTCAGCCTCCCAGGGACAGTGGTATACAGGTCCTGCTTCAGCTGGCGCAGACCATGGCCCAGCCCTCTTGGGGGGGCTGTGTCCGGGGCTGGGTATGGGAGCTGTAGCCTCTCAGGGCCCTGAGTTCTGTCCCCAGCACTGAAAACAGCAAACGAACAAGTGAATGAGTAAATCTGTGCCATCCTTGGTGCCAGGTGGTGTGGTGTGCTCCTGTAGACCCAGCTACCCAGGAGGCTGAGACAGGCAGATCTCTCAATCCTAGTGGTTGGAGACCAGTTGGGCTACATGGTGAGACTTTCTACTTTCTTTATTTTTTGGTGCCGGAGATCGAACTTAGGGCCTCGTGCTTGGCAGGCAAGCGGTCTAACCACTGAGCCACATCCCAGCCCCGATGAGATCCATCCTAAAAATAAATAAGTAAGAAAATAAGGTATTATATTAAAACAAAATTGGGGGCTGGGGATTTAGCTCAGTGGTTACAGTACTTGCCTCGCAAGTACAAGGTCCTGAGTTTGATCCCCAGCACCATTAAAAAAAAAAAATCAAGCATATATTAAAATAAAATAAAGCAAAATGCTAAAATAAAAATAAAACTAAAATAAAACTCCCCTTCAGAAGCACAATTACCCAGCAAGCTGGTGTTTTGCACCCTTACGGGGCGAGTGCTGCCTGGGGGAGCAGCCAGGCTGGGGGGGTGCTTCCTTCCAGGTGTGCGAACCAGAAGACACAGGGCACTGGACAAGGTCCTGAGTGTTGAGGTGGTGCCACTGGGAGGAGGGGTGCTGAGCTGTGAAATGTATCTGAAATTTCTTTGTGTTTCCAGCAGGGTCTCAATGAATCCCCCAGGCTGGCCCCAGACTCCTAGGCTGAAGGGGTCCTCCTGCCTCAGCCTCCTGAGTAGCTGGGACTGCTGGCGTGCAGCACTGGCTTTGAACTTCTTCATGTTGTGCTGGGGCACAGGGTGTTGAGTGCTTGTGAGGGGGTGCAAGGCGCTGTCAGAAAAAGGAAAAAAGGTGGCGGGACACCAATGGAATGCCACTTCGCCGAGCCCCGTGGCGGGGACCTGGGCTGGACCAGCTTGGGGGGTGCTGCAGGAAGCGACCTGGCTCCTTCCTGACACGGGCCCAAGAGCAAGTGTCAGCCGGGCGGCCTGGCCTGCTGCTTTGGATTCTCCACGTCCCTCTTATCCAGGGCCACCACGTCGTCACAGGCGCCCCCGGCGCCTGGAGGGACCTCCGGCCGTGCAGGCTCCCGGCTTCGCCGGGTCGCAAAGGTCACCTCAGCCCGGGCCGTGGGAGCGGCCACCACCTCTTGAGATGAGCAGCCCTTCCTGTGACAACCTCGATGAGTCAGAGCGCACCCAGGCTGGCGACCACTGTTACCGTCCTGGCTGCAGGGGCAAGCACGGCCTCGGGAGATGTGGGAACGGGGCAGGCCGTCCCCGTGTGCCCTCCGCTCACGACATCATAGCTGTGGATGTCGCGACCTTGAGACAGTCCTCAAGGGCCCCCAGAGTTGGGGCAGGCCTGGCTGTGCCTCGGACCCATGGGAGCCCCGAAGTTGGGGGACATTGTGGACAACCCGCCAGCCCCAGATGGAGCTCAGTCCCCAGGACAGGTGTACTCGCCTACGTCTGACACCTCCTTCGCCTGTCCCTGCCCTGGCGGCACATTCGGGCGCATGCAGGGAAGCCCGCCAAATTCCCAGCTGGCTCACTGTGTCCCCCAAACCTTGGGGCGAGGACAGAGTCCAGGGCCTGGTACGTGCTAGGCGAGCACTCACCACAGTGCCACACCCAACCCTTTTTACTTGTCATTTTGAGACAGAGTCTCGCTCAGATACCTGGGCAGGCTTGGAGCCCGAAACCCTCCTGCCTCAGCCTCCTCTGTCTCTGTTCCCTTCCCTCTGTCACAGTGGGGATGTACTTTGTATCCTTGCCATGCTTTGCAGCGGCCTCTGTCCTGGGACTGCTCCCTGAGCCCGAGAGGAGGCAGGTCTGTTCCAGGGTGGGGTCCCCATGTGTCTCGGCCCAGGGGACTCTGAGGCCTCTAGGTGTGTTTGGGCCGGGGTGTCCCTGGGCCAGGCTCACTGCGTCCTGCAGCTACATGTGTGCTGGCAGGGGCTCCGTGGGTGTCACCCCTGGGGGATGTGAGTCTGTGGCTTGGGAAGTCCAGGGACCCATGAGGGTGGGCTGCATGGGGACTTGCTCTTCTGGGCCTCAGTTTCCCCTGGGAACAGAAGTCCCGACTTGACTCCTCTGGAGGTGTCTGGGCAGCCACATCCCCCCTGCCAGCGTGGTCCTGGGCCCCTGGGGTAGGCAGAGGAGGCGTCGGCACCACCCCCACATCCCGGGCCCATCCGCCCTGCTGTGTATAGGCCAGGCTGCGAAATTCTGGCTTCCGGCCGCTCTGAAACTAGGCCACTGCCCGTGTCCCCAGCCCCAGCTGTCACCCCCACTTTGCAGAAGAGGAAACTGAGGTCCACAGTGTGGCGGGTGTGCTGAGCGGAAGCCCTGGTGTGAATCCGACGGTGCCAGGTTCTCAGAGATATGCCCGCCTCAGCCTCCTGGTGCCACCCAGTGAGGAGGGGCACTGGGGACCCCACCAACAAAGCCTGGGAAGAGAATGAAGCATGGGGACAGTCCAGACCCAGCGCCACAAGGAAAGAAGCAGAGAAAATGAGGGGATCTGGCAGCCCCGCCCCAGGTCTGCATCCCAATAAACAAAGGCAGGGGCCTGAGTGAGCATTTGTATCCCTGGCCATGGCTGTACTGTCCACATCAAGGGACAGACAGAGGCCACACAGCTGTGTGCAGCTGCCCTGTGGAATATTACTTGGCTGTGAAAAGGAAAGGCGTTTTTGACACTGGCCACAATGCAGATGAAGCTTGGGGACATTTGCTTAGGGAAACTGAGGCAGGCGCAAGAGGCAGAGATTGAAGGATGCCTTCAAAGGGTCAGGAAGCAGAAGGGGGTGTGGGGCCAGGCTGGGAGCCATGTTTGGGGGTGGCAAGGAGGCCCTGCCGGTGGCCAGGTGGCAGCTGTGTGACAGGAACGAGCCAGTGCTGCGGCTGTGTGCTGACGGCTGGGTGCGGTCAGGGAGTGTGGCCTCTGCGTAGGGATCTAGCTTGTCCAGGGCCATAAGGGAAAGGTGAGGACCAGCAGATGGAACGGGGATGGGCAAGTGAGCAGGGGAGGACCCCAGGCAGAGGCAGACTCGTCCCCATCTGTCCCCTTGGGCCCTGTGGTGGTGGCTTCCCATGGGGCCCCCGGGATCGGGGTGGGAAGCCCCAGAGAAGGGCGAGGCTCTGTGAGGACGGAGCCTGAGAAAGGTCACAGCGAGGAACCCGTCTCAGGCACAAGTGATGGCGTCCCCGTGTCACCACCTTCTGTGCCCACTGCCTGCTCATCCTGCCGCCCGCAGCAGCGAGACACCCAGGCGGGGGCTGTAGGACCCCGAGTCACCCACAGGCCAGTGCCTGCGGGACGCACGGTGCACCGCGCCCTGGGCCAGGAAACCGGGTGCTGTTACCCGGAGGGAGCCTGCGCTGGAGGCAGCGCGAGTGGGGTCCCTAGATTGCCAGAGGCCCACAGACCCACAGGGTCTGTCGGGGAAGCCACAGGACAGTCCCCCACCGGGGACAGCAGGGCTCCGGTGCTCTGTGCCTTCCTGGGCGGCGGACGTGGGGGATGGGCTGTGAGGGCGACTCTGGCGCCTGTTCCTGGCCCGCTGGGCCCTGTGAAGCCCTCCAGGGCCCCGTCCCGTCCCTTCTGAGCCCCACTTTCTGCCTGTGACCGAGGGGTGGTGACAGTGCCCAGATGGACACAGGGGAGCACAGCAGCCCACTCCACGCCGGGCCAGGGCAGGCTTTGCACACCAGGGACACGGGGTATGTGTGTGATGCTGAGAGGCAGGGCAACTCTGAGGGTGACGGGAGCAAGAGACAGAGGAAGGCTGAGTGATTCTGAGAGGGAGCTCAAGAGAGAAACTTAAGATTCAAGAGTTGGGGATTCAGGGGGCTGGGGATTTAGCTCAGTGGGTAGAGTGCTTGCCTAGCAAGCACAAGGCCCTGAGTTCGATCTCTGGCACACATACACACACAAAAAAAGATTCAAGGGGCAGGCATGATAGCCATGCCAGTCATCCCAGCACTTGGGAGGCTGAGGCAGGAGGATTCAAAGCCCCAGCCCAGCCCAGGGAAATTAGTGAAAACCTGTCTCAATGAAAACTAGAGCAAGGACCGGGCTGCGGCTGTCTCCAGTACTGGAAAAAACCCAGCTAAACCTCAGCAGGGGCTGTCACCGCCCAGCCACACCCAGAGCAGCTTCGGAGGCCTGTCCCCTCCCCCACTGCCTGCCCAGCTCAGGGAGGCACAGGGACTCAGGGACACCTTGGCTGGCCTGACCTGGGACAGCAGCTGCTGGGCGGGGCCAGGGAGGGACACGTGCCTGTGGCAATGGCACAGAGGCCCTGACAGCCTGGTCAAGGGCCCGTGATGACAAGGCTGGGTCAGGGACTCTCTGGGCTGCCGCTGTGACTCAGACGCCCCAGGGAACAGGCTGAGTCAGGACAATCTCAGAGACACCCTTGCGGACAGACCTAGGAAGCGCCTGCCAGAAACACGGCTGCTGCACCTGCTGTCACCACACTCCTCTGACAACGGCAAAACCTCCATACCTGTACCCACTGCCCAGGACAAGCTGGAGCAAGGCACTCCGAGGGGGCGCAGGCCCTTGTGAAAAGACCCGACCTCCACCCTCCACCACCGAGCAAAGCTATTCGTATAGAATATTACAGAGCCACAAATACGGCCATAACGGGGCTGGGGATTTAGCTCAGTGATAGAGCGCTTGCCTAGCAAGCACAAGGCCCCGAGTTTGATCCCCAGCACCCAAAAAAACAAAGAAAAGAACATGGCCATAAAAACTCAGTACATGGAACTACTATGGAAAATCTGTGTCACTTGTGAAAGAAGAGGACGCAGTGCTAATCATGGCCCTGTGAAAGCAACTCAGCCACAAACCAGACCCCCCAAACCAGGAGCTTGGATCGGGACGGGCGGAAGATGCAGGTTGAAGGTTTGGCTTGTTTCTCCGGGTGGCCTCTGCCGCCAGTGCCCGCTCCCTGATGTGGCATCTGCCAGGGGGCAGGGAGCTACCCAGGTGCCCAGGTCTGTGGCTGAAACGTGCGGCTGAGAGATGGAAGACGAAGCTTGGGGCCCTGTACAGGCAGCGGACACAAACTTGGCAGCCTCAGCCCCGCCTCGTGGCCTGTCACTGACCCTGGACCCCCAGGGACACGGGGAAAGAATTTGTTTCAAATGAGCATGAAAGATATCTCCACTCTCCAGCTGAGACCCGGGGAAGCATGATTTAAAATCCGGGGAAAGCCGGGTGTGGGGCAACCTGTCGGGAGGCCGGGGCAGGAGGGTTGCTGTGAGTTCTGAGGCAGCCTGGGCTACATAGCGAGCCCCTTTTGGGTTCAAAAGAAACCCAAACAGTAGACACCCCTCCAGGGACCCCCTCCTTGCCCCAGCGCGGGGAACATCCTGCCTGGAGTGGCACAGAAGGGTCCTAGCAGGCCTGAGCCTCACCCTCCCGAGGGCAGAAGCAGCCGGGGCTCACTAGCTTCTGCTTTTCTGCCCTGGCCGGATTAGCACAGCGCCCAGCTGTTTCCCGGCTGGGGGGGGGGAGGAAATCCCGCTGTCGCAATGTGTGGTGAGAGTGTTTTTAACTTGGGCTGTGCTTACGGGCCATTTTCACTTTCTGGAAACAACTTGTGCAACTGTGAGCAGCCACCGAGGAGGGGCAGGCGAGGTGGCAGAGCACCCTGGGGGACAGAGGTCCCTTGGCTGGGCCGCCGCCTGTGGCTGTTGTGGCCGTGGCTCTGCCATCAGCCCCGCGTCCTGTCGGAAGCTACCGTGGACTGATTCCCCGGAGGGTCTCAGGGACCTCAGGAGGCCGCACCCGCTCCTCCCACCCTCTACAGCACTGGGCTTCAGGGTCCCCGTGCCCAGTGCCCAAAGGCATGGCTCGTGTCCCCCCGTGGCCCGGGGGCCTCACCCTAAGTCCTGCTCAAATAAGGTGAAGCATGTCGGCATTTTGGCCCTTAAAATAAAGAGCCTGCAGACTGCACAAGTTTGGCTAAAACCTCAGAGTCCGGAGAGCGGCACATCAGTGTGACCTGCGTCCCCAGCTCAGTGCTGGAGGCAATTTTTATGGCTCTAGGGACAGACTTAAAATAACCCGCGCTGGGCCGCAAGTGCAGTGTTTAAATTTACAGAAGCCACAGGCTCCCGGCAGCTGCCCCCGCCGCTCAGGCCCCATAAGCCACCCTCCCCTCACCCGCCACGACCGATGCCGCGACTTTTCTTCAAAAGATGCAAGATTTCTTTTTTAATTAAAAAACTGCAAAAGTCTTATAAAAAACGAACCAGGTGGTCACGAGGCCACCTGTCTCCCGTATTTACAGTAATACAATAATATCTGTCACAGTCGCTATGTACAAAAAGTCGCAGACAGTACAAACAGGGGCCGCTGTCCCCGGCCCTCTAGTGTAGACCCGTCCCAGGAAACGACACGGAATTATTGCACCATTTTGAAAACAAAACTCGTCAAAAGAGGGTCGTGTCTCCCCCGGCGGCCTCCAGTCACAGATGGGGCTGGCGCAGGGGCGTCGTCGTCGTCGTCATCGGGGAAGAGGGCGACCCCTCTGAGGCCGCCCGGCCCAGCCCGGTCCTCGGGGGCGAATAAATACCAGTCACAGTTCGGAGGGGCCGCGCCCGGCGCGTGGGACCTGCCGCCGCCGCGCCGGGCGTCCGGGCGACTACAGGTGCCGCTTCATGTGCAGCGCCAGGTGGTCGGAGCGCGAGAAGGCGCGGTCGCACAGGTGGCACTGGAAGGGCCGGTGGCCCGTGTGCTTGCGGTAGTGGCGCGTGAGCTCGTCGGAGCGCGCGAACTTCCAGCCGCAGCCGTCCCAGTTGCAGTGATAGGGCTTCTCGCCTGCGGGAGGGGCGCTCAGTGCCGGCCGCCCGCCCCGCGCCCGCCGCCCGCCGCCCCCCGCCCGCGCGGCCCTCGGCGGCGCCCACCTGTGTGCGTGCGCAGGTGCGCCTTCAGGTGCGAGCTCTTGGTGTAGGTCTTGCCGCAGCCCGCGTAGCTGCAGGTGTGCGTGGCGCTGCGCTTGCGGGGCCAGGCCCGGCGGCCGCGCTTGGGCTTGGCGTCCAGCAGCTCGAGCGGCGAGGCGGGCGGCGTCAGCGGGGCGCGCGGGCCGGCGCCCAGACGCAGCGCGGCGGCCGCGTCCTCGAAGCGCGCGAAGCCGGCCGGCGCGGGCGGGAAGCGCAGCGCGGGGTGCGCGGGGTGCGCGGGGCCCGCGGGGAAGCCGGGCGCGGCGAAGGGCGGCGCGAAGGGCAGCCCGGCGGGGCTGAGCGGCGGCGACTCGGGCGCGCCCAGCAGCGGGCCGTAGGCGCCGGGCTCGCCGTCGGGGGGCTCGGCCTTGACGCGCGCGGGCCCCGGGGCGCAGCCGGGCGGCAGCTCGGGCGGCAGCGGCGGGGCGGGCGCGGGCGGCGCGTCCAGCCCCATGGAGAGGATGAAGTCCAGCACGCTGTTCAGGTCGTCGTCGGGCGCGTCGGGCTCGGGGCGCGGCCAGCGCTGCGGAGGGAGCGGGGTGAGCGGCCGGCCCGAGACCCGCGAGACCCCCGCGCCCCCCGCGCCCCCCGCGCCCCCGCCGCTGACCTCCTGCGGGGCGCCCGCGCCGGCGAAGGCGGCGAAGGTGGCGAAGGCGGGCAGCACCGGCTCGCCGAGCGCCATGGCGGGCGAACGGGCGGGCGGGCGGGCGGCGGCGGCGGCGGGAGGCCGAGGCGGGCGGGTCCCCGCTTATAGGCGCGCGGCGGGCGGAAGCGCGTCGGGAGGGGCCGGACCCGGGGCCTAAATTTAGCCGCGGTATAAAAGCGGCGCCGCCGCCTCCCAGCGGCGCCCGGCGACAGCGCAGCGCGGGGACCCGGACGGGAGCGAGGCCGGGCAGGGGGGACTCGGGGAGCCCGGGAGCCCAGGGCCGCGGTGCCCCGCAGTGCCTCCGAGGCCGCCGCGCCCGACACGCGGCTGCCCCCAACCCCGCAAAACGAAACGAAACGAAACGAAACAAAACGGAAAAAAAAGAAAAACCTTAGGCGCCGCCGGCGAGTGATCCCGGCACTCGGGGAGGCCGAGGGAGAAGGGTGGCAAGTTCAAGCCCAGCCTGAGTAACTTAGTGACTTAGCGAGACCCTGGGCCGAAATAAAATAATTAAAAGGGATGCGGTGGTGCCCCGTGTTCAGTCCCCAGTGCCACAAAATACAACAAACCCCTTAGCGATTAAGTCAGAACTTTGAGGTGTCTGGGACCCGGCTGCTGGGAAACTGAGGCAGGGTAGCCAGGAAAGGCTGGGATCCCGCAGGCACTGGCAGGCAGGCACTGGCAGGCAGCCATGACCATCGGCGTGCGATAGACACAGCTCGGGACGCCCACAGAAGGCCCCGGTCCCCAGCCGCAACGCCTTCGCCACTCTCCTGAATCCACGCAGCCCTGTGTGGCCCTGGCGTGGAGGACGCGGGGTGAGGAAGGCAGCGAGGGCGTTTGACCCTCACCCTGGGGTGACGCGTAGCCCTGCTCTGAGGTCAGTGGGAGCATCAAGGACGTTAGCGGGAGAGCAGCTCCGGGAGGGCTGCGTGCCGAGCTGAGCTTTGCATGACTGCTGCTGATCAGAGCAGTGCCATGAGGGCTGGGGCTGGGGTCCAGAGGGACCGTGAGGCCAGGACGCGGTGTGGGTCCCGAGCCCAGCCCACAGATGTAGGGTGCCGCAGGGGACTCTCCTGACAGCCCACTCCGAGCCGGACACCATCCACGGGGGGTCCAGGGGTGCCGCGGATGCCCAGCCTGCTGTGTGACCTGGAGCATGGGACTCCAGCTCTGTAGGCAGTCATCACGTGTGCCCAGCGAGTCACTCTTGGGTCCCCAGCTCCGGGTCTGCGGGTGCTCCGGCCTTCCCGCCGAAGGGTGCAGTACCCCATGGAACCGGCCTACTCCTCCTGCAGCTTTATAATAGCTGAAGTATCAGGTTATGATGCTTTTCTTTTTCCCCAGTATTGGGGATTCAACCCAGGACCTTTCCAACGAGCTACATCCCCAGCCCTTTTTATTTTTATTTATTAATTTGTTTGTTTGTTTTGTTTTGTTGAGGCAGGGTCCCACTATGTAGTCCAGGCTGGCCTGGAACTCGGAGATGCTCCTGCCTCAGCCCCCGAGTGCTGGGATTAAGGCGTGAACCACCACGCCCGGTTTTGCAAATGAAAGATAAACCGAAGACTGGTAGATAATCTTCAGAAGAGGCCTCTGATAAAGAGCTGGAATCCAAAATAGATAAAGATCTACAGATAACGGTGATCCTCCTGCCTCGGCCTCCTAAATGCTGGGATCATAGGCACGAGCCACCACACCTGGCTTTTTATTTACTTAGTAGTTAGTTCATTAGTATTAGTAGTGCTAGGACTGGACCTGGGGCCCCCTGCATGTGAGGGTACTCACCACTGAGTGCACCTCAGCCCTTCTGAGACAGCATCCCCCTGGGCTGATGAGTCTGGCCTGAATTTGGAACCCTCCTCCCTCGGCCTCCCAAGTGTCAGGTGCCACAGGCGCCCTGTGCAGCGAGGGCCTCTCCGCTCTGTGATGATGACGCTGATAGAGAGGAAAGTGTAACTCCCAACCTGCTAGATGTCTAATACTCCGAGTTTGTGTTCTTTGAAACCAAAGAATGAATTCTAAGGAACAGTGGACCTTAAGAGTAAGAAAATTTGTTGGGGAATAGGATGGGGAATGGGTATATGTGGTGCCGAAGCAAGCACAGGATGGGGGATGGGAACAGCTCCTGAGAGACAAGAAGGGTCCCGAATGGGTTGCCGACCCGCCCACTTCTCTAAGAAGGTTTCATAGAGCAAAATCACAAGGTGGTACGATGTGGGTCAAAACTATGATCAACTAATAAGATTACAAGTACAGCCGCTTGGCTGCGGTTGACCCAGTAGTAGCAAGGGCGTGTGGCTGACATCACTAACAGGGCTTGATAGTCCTAGTCTTAATCCCAGTCTTGGTCTTAGTGGGTGGGAGAGGATGTCCACCCCGATGAGATAATGATTTGTCTATGTGGGAAATCTCAAAAGGGTGGTACAATAATCCCAAACATCAGTTCATCCCTTCAGAAAGTGTGTGAATCTGGCCATGGTGACCTTAATCTACTTCAGATGCACCTCCAGCCACAGCCGCGATGTGTTTGCCTTCCGCACTGACCCCTCCAGGGCCCTGTCTGACCGCCGGGATAGTTCTACCGAACTCAGCTGCCTAGTGTACTGCGGGACCGTCGTCCGGGCACGTGGGCCGCAGGGCTTCCAGCTCCCTGCTCACCCAGAATCAGACTGTGCTCAGTCGAGGCCTCCAGAGTGACATGCGGGGGTGGACCGGTTGCGACCCTGGTTGTGCAGCGATAGCAGTCCTCAGTGAGGATGGGACCTGCAGCATGCATGCAGTCTGCCTCCATCATGTCCTGCCAGGCTGTTGTCCAGGGTTCGGGCAGACCTGCACTTCAGAAATGTCCAGTCTCAGCCAGGCGAGGTGGTGCACGCCTGGATCCCAGCGCTGGGGAGGCTGAGACAGGAGGCTCATCATGAGTTCAAGGCCAGCCTGGGCTACGTAGGGAGACCCTGTCTCCAACAAAACAAAACAAAAAAATAAAGAAAAGAACTGTTTATGCTGGAAATGAATGTGAACCAGGCGGGGCACAGGAGGCTGAGGCAGGGGAGTGCAGCAGCTCGGGGCGCACAGGCAGAAGTGTCTGGGGTCTGAGTTTCTGGCTCTGGGCTTGTTATCTTGGCTCACTCTTTGCTGTGCGTGGAGTGGGGGTCGATGACAAAGGTCACTTCCTTCCTTCCTTTTTCTTCTCTTTTCTGAAACACAGCAGAGCTATCCCTGGGCCTTCACAGTGAGCTGCATCCTCAGCCCCTTTTACTTTTATTTCTTTTTTTGAGACAGGGTCTTACTAAGTCGCTAAATTGTCCAGGTTGGGCTGGAATTTGAGATTGTCCTGCCTTGGCCTCTCAGAGTGCTGGGATGACAGGCCCCATTGACGGTTTTCAGCCGCAGCTGACAGTCTGGGCCACTGTGCGAAGTCTCTAGTGCCTCCCTCGCCCCGCAGCTCACCCAGCGTTCCCCCTGCGGGGCCCGGCCACTTGCTGTCCCCTGTGCTGCCATCTCCGTCATTCACAGGGCTCAAGGACGCCAGCCCCTCCCGGCAGGGCCCCACGGTCCTGAACCTGGCACACTGACACAGCCACCTCGGCCACCAGGGCAGGGCGGCCCAGGCCAGGCAGCACGCTCAGGTTCCAGCCCGGGTCATTCCCGGCTGGTGTCCTGTGACTAGGGGTGCGCTGTGGCATGCCCGGGCACGAGGAGTCATGACAACTGGCCCGTCTCAGGTGACAGCCACAGCAGGGGCCGGGTGTCACCTGTGAAGCCAGGCTGCTGAGGAGCCCCTGCCCTCTTACCTCCTGGGTGCCGTGTTGGGCATTTGTTCTTATTTATTTATATTTTAAGAATTTTTTGGTTTTGTCTCACTAGCGAGACCCTGTCTCACTAGGAGGCCCAGGCTGGCCTTGAACTTGCAGTGATCCTCCTGCTTCAGCCTCCTGAGTGCTGGGGTGACAGGCGTGCGCACCATCCCCGGTGGCGTTTACAGTTTACTGAGAGAAGTCCTGGCTCTGTCCCGGGCGCAGGGACCCGAGGAGCTCCTGGTGAGGGGGCTGCCATGTGCCCGAGAGAGCCCGTCCCCGTGCAGAGGGTGACCCGGCAGGGTGCACACCCAGCTCACTCCCAGCGCCGCCCCGCGCACCGCAGACCCCAGGGCGGGGGGCCTCAGGTCCCTGCTGCCTGGTGGCTGCGGACGGCCTCGTGGGTGCAGGGCGCCCCGGCACTGTGGCCCCCGACGGCTCCCTGAGGAGCGCGTGCCGGGGTCCAGGTCCGTTTCCCTTCCTCTGGTTCGGGGTCCCTTGGGCAGGGCCGTGGACCCCACTCCTGAGCGCCCACCCCACCGCGCCCCCTCTCGCTGTGTGTCCCCCTCCCCCCCCGCCAGGTGTGGCCCTTTAAAAGGCGGGTCTGGTGGGCCGTCTCTGGGCTGTGGGGCGTGGCCGGGCCGGCTTATTTCCCTAGCGGGATGCTCTCCGGCTCTGCGCAATTTGCTGCGGAAGAGTGTTCCTGGTTAGGGCTGAGCCGTACTCCTCACTGGGGTGCCGGCCAGCCGGCCTGCCTGATTTTTGTGTGTGGTACCGGGGATAGAACCCAGGCCCTTCGCACTGAGCTGCGCTGAGCTGCATCCCCAGGCCTTTTCCATTTTTATTCTGAGACAGGGTCTCACTAAGTTGCTGAGTTCCCCAGCCAGGGCTTGAACTTGCGACCCTCCTGCCTCAGCCTCTTGAGCAGCTGGGATGCAGGGGTGCGCTGTCACACTCTGCTTACAGATCCGATTTTGAGACAATCATTGACCTCCAGGCCCCACGGGTCCCGCCCCTGAATATCCCCGGATGAGGGCCAGGGCTCCCCAGGGGTGGAGGGGGCAGCTCTATGGTGAGCACTAGCCTCACCCAAAAGAGGCCTGGGTTCCAGCCCAGCGCCGCCAAGTCCTGGGGAGTCACGGATGAGGCGCCCCAAGTCCCCAAGGGAGTCAAGGAGTCGGTCATAGACTGACCACGCCAGCTACTCAGGAGGCTGAGGCAGGAGGATCACAAGCTCAAGGCCAACCTGGGCAATTTAGCAAGAGCCTGCCTCGAAATGTTAAAAAGTAAAAAACAAAAATAAAGTGACCACACGATTGGCTGCACCCCTGTGGTTCCAGCAGGGACTCAGGGTCCCCCCGTGGACTGCCGCAGGTCCCCTCGGAGCCCCACACATCCTGCCTGGTGCGTCAACCCCGTTACATAAACCCTGGGCCGGCCTGGAAAACTCAGATCCCCTCGCGCCCTTTCCTGTGCAGAGATGTTTCCAGCACAGCCCAGGCCGGGCCAGGGCACCGTGTTTACGGATCTCCGTGGGAACAGCGGGTCGTGGGCCAGGAAAATAAAAGTGATCTGAGGGGGAAAAAAGTGGAAAAACGAAACAGAAAACAACCCTGACTGAGAAGCGGCTTCAGGGGCTGCTATTTTCACAGCGTGCTTTCCTGCGATCAGGACGTGGAGCTGGCAGGGAGGCGGCCAGGACACAGGCCCCGGCCCGCGGGTGCAGGTGCCGGCCCCGGGGACACGGTGACACACGACACAGTGTGTGACGGTCACGGCGGGTCGTCTGGTGCCTGCCCGCTGGGGATGGGTGCTGCTTGGTGTTTGGGGCCGCAACCCCTCTCTCAGCGGCTGTTTTGTTTTGTAAGACCAGGTCTCCCCGTGTAGCCCAGGCTGGCCTCAAACTAGCAGCGATCCTTCTGCCTCAGCCTCCCCAGTGCTGGATCCCAGACCTGCTTTGAAAGGCTCAACCGATTGTCGGTAACAGGGGCAGACACTGCTGGAACCCTGTCCTCTTCCTCACGCCTGGGCTGCGGGGACCATGCTGACTGCGACCTCCCTGCCACCGTGGAGGACTGAGGGCTGTCCTGCCCCGGGGCCCGCTCCTCCCCCAGGGCCGCGGCTGCATCCCAGGCACTAAAATAGCTGTATTTATTGCAGGCCTGAGCCTAACAACCAGGGTTTTCTTAAAGATGTTAAAAAAAACTTTTCCACTAAAGGGCAGTTTAAAAAAATCTGTGTAAGAGGGCACCTCCCCTCTTCCCCCACCGCTCTCCCTCTCCTTGCTCCCTCCTTTCTCTCTTCCCCTGGGAAGGAGGGGAGGCGTCCAGGGCCACA
>PVJO010000338.1:200765-259012 GCA_004026905.1 Hystrix cristata
TGAGATAGGGTCTTGCTGTGTAGTCTCGGTTGGCCTCGAACAGGAGGTGATCTTCCTGCCTCAGCCTCCTGAGTGCCGGGAGGACTGGTGCACACCCCCATGATCACACTGAACCCTGGTTCAAGTCCTCTGGATTTGCAGCCTCTGCTCCAGACCTGCTCTTGTTCCCTCGCGTGAGTCCTGCAGGGTCCCAGACCCCACAAAACAAAAGGCAAATCGTTCAGAATGGCCCGACAATCAGGGGCTGCAGAGGAGGAAGTGAGCTGTGAGTGTAGGCCGGCAGCCCCCCCAGACAAGGCGGCCTCCACAGGCTGCAAACGCGTGCTAGTAAAAATGAGAATTAGAGGGGCTGGGAGTTAGCTCAGGGGTAGAGCGCTCGCCTAGCAAGTGCAAGGCCCTGAGTTCGATCCCCAGCACTCCCCCAAAAAAAGAGAATTAGAAGACTATGGACGAGGACAAGTGTCTAAATCTTGTGCCACACAGGGCCCTGGGGGCGTTGGAAAGGCAGCCACCGTCCCCTAAGAAATCTTGTTTCTCGTTTCTGAGCCTCAGTTTCCCCCTAAGGATCCGGTGACTTTCTGTGGTCCCGGTGCCCCACATCTGGACACACAGTGCAGGTCTCCTCTGACAGTGACCAGGCACAGGTGTGACTCCTGAGCCCCGGCACCATCGTGTCCTCGCCTGGCTGTGGGGACCAGCTGTGCTCAGACCACGGTCGTATGCACCCGGGTGAATTAGAGTTCCAGGTAGCAGTGACGTGCCCAATATAAACATATACCAAGCATCGCATGAAAGGGACACACAGGCCCCATTTGGAGAAAGTTACCCCAGCCGGGTGGTGGATACCTGTTGTCCCAGCTCCCGGGAAGGCTGAGACAAGAGGATCACTTGAACTCAGGATCTCAAGGCCAGCCTGGGCAACATAGTGAAACCCTGTCTCAAAAAACAAAACAAAACTAACAACATTCATAGATTTTTCTGTTTTTTGTTTTTGTTTGTTTTTTGAGACAGGGTCTCACTATGTAGTTCAGGCTGGCCTCGAACTTGCAGCGATCCTCCTGACTCAGCCTCCGAATGCTGGGATAACAGGCCTACACCACCACACCTGGCTCTGATTTGTTTGTTTTGAGTCAGGGTCTCACTGTATTGCCCAGACTGGCCTCAAACTCCTAGGCTCAAGCAATCCTCCTGCCTCAGCCTCCCAAGTAGCTGGGACTAGGGGTGTGTGACACCCAGCATTTGCATTGGAAGGAAATGGAGACAGATTTCCAGGGGCTCCCACAGGTCCCCGTGCTCCGGACCCTGAGACCATGGCCCATCGCAGACAGTGAGGCCTGGCCCACAGCTGCCCCAGCCCCGAGTCAGGCCAGGAAGACACCAGGGGCTGCTGTGGCTGTAGTTCGATGTCCCCTCACAGTGCTTCCGGCCTTGGCCACTGAATATGAGGAAGCTGAGTCAGCCTGGAGGGGCTCGGCCGTGCCGGGCCACCCTGTGCTCTTGGCCTTCCTGCGCCTGGGCTGCGGACGGATGTGGATCCTTCGTCATCCGCGCCGAAAGCACGTTTGAGATTTCCCAGGCTCTGGGCACATTCTCTGTCACCCGGCCTGCAGGCAGAACCAGCGGAGAAAATCAAGACATCTTGTTCTCTTTTCTTTTCTTTGTTATAGTTAAAAAAAATTGACTTTAAGCCAGGCATGGTGAGGCAGGCCTGTGGCCCCAGCTATTCAGGAGGCTGGGGCGGGAGGGTCCCTTGAACCCAGGAGTTCTGGCCCTCCTGGGCAGCGCAGTGAGGCCCGGGCTCAAAAATAAACGTACAAAGTTTTAAAGTGATGGATGACATTGTGTTTGGATCGTTGGCAACATGTTTTGATGTACCATGTAGAATGTTTAGATTCAGCTCATTAAAATAAATAAATAAATAAATAAATAAATAAATAAATAAATAAATAAATTGACAAATATGTTACCCAGTGTGAGCCTTTTTCTTTTTCTTTTTTCCTGTTGCAGCCTGGGATGGAGTCCGTGGCCTCATCACTGAGCTGTACCTACAGTGCTTTTTGTGGTTTGGTTTGGTTTGTCTTTTTGTTCGTTTTTTTGTTTTTGTTTTTGTTTTTTTGGTGCTGAGGATCAGAGTCAGGGCCTTGCACTTGCTAAGCAAGCACTCTACCACTGAGCTAAATCCCCAAACCCCTGTTTTGGTTTTTTGAGACAAGGTCTTGCTGCATAGCCCAAACTGGCCTTGAGCTCACGGTGATCCTCCTGCCTCAGCCTCCCAAGTGCTAGAATTACAGGCATGCACCACCAGGTGCTAAAACTTGTGCCTGAATATTCATAGCAGCCAGGGGCTGGGGCTGGGGCTCAGTGCGGAGGCCCTGAGCTCAACCTCCAGGACCAAAAAAAGAAAGAAAAGAAAAGGTTTAGAGGCTCAGGCGCACTCAGTGGTGGGTGTTGCCCATCGTGCATGAGGCCCCAGGTTCCGTCCCAGCAGCACAAACAGCAGCAACAACAAAGACACAGCAGCTGAAAGGTGAAAACGACTGCAATACCCATCAGTAGGTGGATGATACATGCATCAGGTCTGCCCTGCAGTGGAGTATTACTCAGCCTTGAAAAGGAACCACAGACACGGCTTCAGTGTGGGGGAACCGGAAACTGTGGCGCCGAGCGACAGCAGCCAGACGGCGTGTGACCCCCCAGGGTTGGGGAGGAGGCAGGCGGATGGCTCCTGGGGACTGGGCTCCTTTGGGGACAGAAGGTGCTGGAGCTGAACTGTGGTGCCAACCTCGGCATGCACAGAGCCCACTTCCTGTTCGGTGTGTTTTCCTGCCCGGGGCCAAGGGGAGCGGACCGCTGTGGCCAGGACCAAGCTAGCTGGGCACATGCGATGTCCGAGCTGCCCCTTCCAGCACGGGGTCCCTTAGGGAGGGGGGTGGTGGCCACAGGGACGAACCCCAACACTCGGGAGGCGCCCGGTGAAGGAACAGGCCCCCTGTCCAGCCTCTGTGTCCCCAGGGGGTGGTCCAAGCCCTCCCGAGGCCACCCCTGCATGGGGTTCGCTGGACCCCACGGCCTCCAACCCTGGCCAGGGCCATTTGGGCACCACCTGCCTGCGTGGTCCCGGGGGAGCCAGATCCACACATTTGCAGACGGAAGTCAGGGCCCCCGTGGGGACACAGGGTCACCAAGGGTCACAGCATGCTGGGGACGGGAGACGCCCGTCGGGCCCGCTTCTCCCAGCAGAGATGCAGGGCTGGTGGCTCGGGACCCCAGGGGGCCTCGCTGCTGAAGCTGATGAGACATGGCCAGGTCTGACGCAAAGCACTCAGTGAAAGTGGAAATACTGCAGATTGTGCCAGGCATGGTGGTGCATACTCGGAGTCTCGGTTACGAGAGGGTGAGGCAAGAAGATTTCAGTTCGAAGCCAGCCTTGGCTACATAGTGAGTTCAAGGCCAGCCTGGACTACACAGCAAGACACTGTCTCAGAAAACAAAAAAGAAACTGAGACCCAGAGGAGGCTGAGGTGGGAGGCTCTCCTGCCTGGCTGGGACACAGCAGGTCCCTGCCAGACACCGCTGAAATCACAGCAGCCCTTGCTCGGTGGCTTCCTGTCCCTGGCTGTGTGTGGCTGTCTGCCGGAGCAGCGTGATTTACACGAGGCTCCAGGGGTGTCCCCGTCTGCAGCCTGGCCCGCATGCCCCTGGTGACGGCTTCCCGGCAGGGCCTTCCCACCGGCACCTGCGAGCGAGGCCGACCCTCGCTCCTTATATACCCGGGTTATTTTTACCCGGCCCCGCAGGAAGCTGCTTGGCGTCGCTTCCTGCAGCCCGGGCCTGGCCGCACGGCTCCGTGCTTGGCAGCGGCCCAGGCCTGCGCAGGGCCCCTCCCCACCGTCCCCACCCCCACTCGGCCCTGTCCCCTCCCCAGGTGCACGGCCACCCCTCCCCCAGAGTGGGCTGCCTGGATTTCTCGAATGCCGAGTGCCGCTGCTTGTTTTTACCAGCGAGGCCCAGCGTAGCACATGAAAGGAGGCATTTTGAAGTGGTGGTATTTAGCACATTTGCACGGTGACTGTCACCTGTCACCTCCACAGTGCCAGCACCCAGAATGTTTTCAGTCACCCCCAAGAGGCATCCCGGGAGTCCCCCTCCCTCCCGCAGCCCTGAGGGCCCCTCCCGGCCCCTGCTCTTGCCGCGTCCTCTCTGGGCCCTGCAGGCCCCTCTCTCTGGTCCCCTCTCCTGCTCCAGAACCACCCGTGGCTCCTGCTGCCCTGTCACTCGAGGCCACGTCTTGGCCGCCCATCCCCGCTCCTTCTCTTCCGTTGACAGCCTTGGATCAGGGCTCCTTGGCCCGGGGCTGCTGCTGTGTGGGCGACGTGCTGGCGGCGGTGGAGCGGGGTCTCCACCGCTGTCAGTCAGAGCGTGTGGCGACTGTGACGTCGAAGGTTCACCCGGAGCCACGTGGCCTGGGATCCCTTTGCTGTGAGAGTGCGCATCCCCCGCACCGGCTGCTTCCTGCAGCAGCCCTGGAGTCCTCTTTCCTGAGGGGCTGTAGGAAGCAAGATCAAAAATCCAGTGACTGCTGTTGCCAAGCACCACCCAGCAGAGAGGGAGCTGCCGAGGCCTGGCGTGGCGGCGCACGCCGTGATCCGTCCCAGCATCGGGAGGCCGAGGCTGGAGGATTGCTGGGCGCTCCAGGCCAGCCTGGGCTACACGGTGAGTCTGAGGCCGGCTGGACTGTGGACTACATAGCCAGACCCCGTGTCAACAAAACAAAGAAAAACCAAAACACATGACGCTGTGTCCCTATCCATTGGATCTGACGGCAGGACCTCCGGCTCTTCCCAAGAGTCGCGATGGCCAGGAGAGGGGAAGGGGCCCTTTTGAATGACATGAGGGCTGAGGCTGCGCCTTCCTGCAGCGTGGCGTCCTGGCCACCGTAGGGGACGTGGGCAGTCCTAGCTGCCGCCACGGTGCCGGGAGCAAACCCGTTCCTGTCATGGCCTCTCGAGCCGTGTCCCATGGGACGGGCGCTCTCGGGAGCCTCCCAGGTGTGTCCGAGTGCAGGCCGAACGTGAGTGAAGCTCTGGGCACCGCCCGGCATGGCAGAGCCCGAAGATGGGCGCGGTCCACAACCCCAGCGACTGGACAGGACGATAATGGTGCCTCCTGGGATCGCGGCTGGACTTCGGTCCTGGGAGCCGGCCCAGGGACTCTGCAGAACGCCAGCCTCGCGACACTCCGGAGTGCCCCTGCCACGAAGGACGCCTGTCCCTACCGCGCCTCGGAGGTGAAACTCGAGGCTCGACTGTGGACCTTTTCTTGTCTTTGTTTCGTCTTGTTTTTGCAGCAGGGTCTCGCTCTGTAGCCCAGTCTGGGGCTTAAGAGAGCCTCCTGCCTCAGTTTCTCAACTGGCCAGGACTACAAGTGCCCACCACCTCGCCTGCACTCCTGGGTGCTTTAAACAGTCTCTGGATGATTTATGGTCCTAACGAGACGGGAGCTCTGCTAAGGGTCCCCGGGGACATCCTGCAGGGACAAGGATGTGACGACCAGGCAGTTCGCTTCAGCCCCAGCGTGGCTCCCCGAATATTCCTGGCCTTTAGTGGTCGAGTCCAGGCCGGGGTGTGGGGCAGAGGTCCGGCCGTGTGGCACCTGGAGCAGGGTGGGTTTCATTTGTAAACCAGGCCAAGAGTCCACAACAATCGCCACTTACAACAATATAATACAGAGGCTGAGGCAGGAGGATCGCTGCGAGTTCAAGACCAACCTGAGCTACATAGTGAGACCCTGTGTGAAAAAAGAAATTGTAATAGTTTATTGAAAGCTTAGGAACTGTCTATTTCTGGGATTTTCTTTCTTTTCCTTTCCTTATTTTACATATTTATTTTATTTATTTATTGGCTTTTTGAGACAAGGTCTCATTATGTAGCCCAGGCTGGCCTTGAACTTGCAGCGACCCTCCTGCCTCAGCCTCTCAAGTGCTGGGATCACAGGCTTGCACCACCACGCCCAGCAGTGTTTATTACTTTGTAAATCTGGGCTTTGTTTAGAGAACTGTGTCTGGCAAACATGAAGCGATGTGTTTTTGTGCCTTCCGCGAATGGTGCGACGCAGGCTCCGGTTGGGACGCTCACTGGGAGCTGGGCCCTGCGTGGGTCCCCGAGGGAGCCCCGTGCCTGTGGTCCATCCACCGTGACAGCCGCCTGTGCTGCAGCACGGGGCCAGCCTGCAGGGCGCACATTCCAGCGGTGGCTGCAGGGTCCCCGCGCGGGGCCAGAAATAGCTGGGCCTTTTATTTGGAAAAAGAATTACAGGGAGCGGCAAATGCTGCCGTATTTAGAGCTTGCCGCAACCGCACACGCGCCGGCTGCGCCAGGCTAAACGTTGCCAGCTGCCCAAACACAGTGCGGCCGGGACACAGGCCCCTTTGATTCCCGTCCGGCCGGCCGCCGCGTCTGTGCGAAAACACATTTCACGTCGCGCTGCCTCAGGAATTCCTGGCAGCCTCACACCCTTCTCGCTGGGGCTCCGCCTGCCCGGCTGGGTTTTCCTAGCTGGCCGCCTCATCCTTGGGGCCTCAAATCCGCCCTTGCTCGGGGGCACCCCGGCCAGGCTGCGATGGGGCTCGGTGAAGCCAGGAAAGCAAGGGGTGTCGGCCCGGCGTGGTGGCGCACGCCTGTTATGCCGGCACTCAGGAGGCTGAGGCAGGAGGAGTGCCGCAGGTTCGAGGCCAGCCTGGACTACACAGTGAGTCCACGGCCAGCTGGAACTGCGTAGTGAGACTGTCTCAAAACCAAACGAGCAGGGTTTGGGGGTTTAGTCAGGGGCAGGGCGCTTGCCAAGCAGGCAGAAGGCCCTGAGTGCGACCCCCAGCACCCCCAAAGAAACCGAACAAGAAAGTAACACCCCCCCGCCCCACCCCCATCAGAGACCCACCAACTCAGAGAGCAGGCGACTGAGCAAGCTGAGTCCCGGCAGCCCCAGAACACGCAGACGAGAGAATCTGCTCAAGGGGCCAGCAATCCCTCACACTGTGGGATCGGGATCGGACGCACCCTGAGGTCAGGTGGTTTCAATTATGGTTCCTCCGCCTTCCTGTGGTGCCAAAGCCCCGCACAGCCAGTCAACACTGTGTTTCAGAGCTGCAATTTGGATCTGCCCCGGGCAGGAGAGGTGCGGCCCCATCTTCCCCCGCTCCGCTGCTGGGCAGCTGCGGCGAGGGCAGCTCCCTGGCAGCCCCACGGGCTCCAGAGGAGCAGCTGCGCTCCACAGTGTGCTCTGGGAGGCTGGGCTGGGTCGGCGTGTTTTCAGCTTATATTTTCTAATGTTTTGGTCTGTTTATGACATTTTCAACTTGCAGTGGATGTCTTGGGTGTGACCTCATAGCTGGAGGAGCCCCGACCGTGTGAGCCCTGATGAGGGGCGTGCCACACAGCCGCACACAGCGGCAGCAAACGAGCCTGAACGTGAGGCGAGGCCACGCGGTGTGGGGTCCCGTGGGGGCGCAGTGTTGGGACAGGAAGCAGATTGATGCCACGGGGCTGTGAGGGGACGGGAAGACTCAGGGCGCTGCCGGCGGAGCCCTGTGACGGACTGAACGCGGCCTTGTTGTGCGAGGTCCCTCAAACCCCAAAGAGCAACCCCCAAACCCTCAGGCCCGGAAGTGCTGGGAGCAGGTGGGGCGGTCAGGGCCGCACCTGGGCACAGAGCCGACCGTTAGGCTGAGATGACTCAGCGGAGCTCGGCGCATCAGCCGAGGGAGGGGACTCAGGGACACAGCGAGGCAGGCCCGCAGCACCCCGCTCTGTGGGCCTGTGAGGGCCTCAGTTTCCCTACATGATACTCCAGTTGAGGGTCCCCTATCCGGAGCACTTGGGACCGGGGTGAGGGAGCCCCGGGTCCCAGACCTTTCCAGATTCTGGAAGATTTTCAAGTGCAACCCGAGAAGTCTTGGGGCTGGTGGGACCCGTGTCTGAAGACCAAATTCACAGCCGGGCATCGCGGCGCACACCTGTCATCCCAGCACTGGGGAGGCTGAGGTGAGAGGATCACTGCGAGTTCGAGGCCAGCCTGGGCTGCACAGGAGACCCTGTCGCAGTTTGTCCTTCCCCCAAAAAGAGCAGATTCGCTTGTATTTTGTGTGACTTTAGACTGGAGGCGACTTTGGCCGACATTTTGGGTAATTCTGTGCCTGAGACAGAGTTTTGCAGTGGAGAATTTCCTACTGTCTCGATGGAAGTTAGCAGTGTGGGACACTGGTCACAAAGGTGGGCAGGTCACAGCGGGACTCCGGGCTGCGGGCTGCGTGGAGCTAGGGGCCGGCCACTCCTCATCCTACACAAACACGCGGTTGTGGCTAGGGCGGAAAGGGGTGGCAGCAACGGGAGTGACCTGCCGGAGGCGGATTTTTGGTTTGTTTTTGGTGCTGGGGATTGAACTCAGAGCCTTGCACTTGCTAGGCAAGCACTCAAACCACTGAGCTAAGTCCCCAGGCCCTAGAGGGGTTTTTTGGATTGGGTTTTGATGAGTGAGTAGGAGTTTCTCACCCTGTGCTGTGCAGTGCAGCTGCAGCTACACAGAGTGATGGCACTGTGGACCAGCACACAGTAGGTGCTCAGAAGACTTTGGAGGAAGCTGCCAGCTTTTCCCCCGACCCGCCCTCTGCTTCCAAGGGGCCTTAAGGGGCCCTGGGGAGCCCAACGATGGGGCCAGAGACTCACAGACCCTGGCCGCCACTCTGCAGATGCCAGGGCTCCGGTATCCAGCGATTCTGTGTCTGTGGTGAAGATAGAGACTTGACTACAAATCTGTCATATGCAGAAATAGGAAACTTGCATTTCTTTAGTTGGTATTTCTATGACTGCACATTTGCATATATCAGCATATATTTACACATGCAAACATTTGCATACACAATATGCATAAATCCAGCTCTGTGCTTTCCTATGTTGACACTCACAGATCTTACATATTTCTACATCTGCGTGTAAATACAGATGCTCCCTGACATATGAACTGAGAGACGGTAATGAAGCCACCGAAGCTGAAATTGCCCGAAGTGTAAAGGCTCTGCCTGCCTCACCCTCCGAGTGTGCCTGCTCATGGGTGCTGCTGTGCTGGGGTCCTGAGCCTGCAGAGGACAGAGCTCTGTGGTTATTGATCAGGAGCCAGGTCACTCACTACTAGGCTCACTATGTAGCCCAACCTCTCCTCAAACTCATGGGAATCTTCCTGCCTCAGCCTCCTGGGTGGGGCACCTTGGCACTGCCCCTCACCCCAGCTGTTTAGAAACAGGCTCTTGCTGAGTAGCCCAGGCTGCGATTTGGCCCTCCTGCCTCAGCCTCCCGAGTGCGGGTCACAGGCCTGCACGCGTTATTTAGCTTGCACAGAGTTTCTGGGCTCCCGGGGTGAGCACCAGGAGGAAGTGGCTTGGGGGAAATTGAGAAAGAAGAGGCCCCAGGGAGGGCACACGAGGCAGGGTTGGGCATGTCCTCAGCATCCCCATGCCCTGGGTCTGAGGCGTGAGGTGGTAGTTCCGTGTGACTTCGAGGTGGCACATACCTGTGATCCCAGCACTCTGGGGGGGCTGAGGCAGGAGGATCTCAAGTTCAAGTCCAGCCTGGGTGACTTAGTGACTCAGTGAGACACTGTCTCGAAATGAAAAATAAAAAGGGCTGAGGGTGCAGCTCTGCGCAAAGGCCCTGGTTCCCTCTCCAGGCCTGAAAACCTTTTTTTTTGGTCTCTTTTGCAAGTTTTTGGTCTCAGATGTGTGTCCATGTCCATTTGACTAAAACCATTGTGAGGCTGGAACCCAGGGCCTGGCACATGCCGGGCCCCACCCCCGGGGCCACACCACAGCCTTCAGACACTCTCTTTCCTTGCCACAGTCTTGGCTTTCCAGGAACGCTCGCTCCCCCTCCTGGCTCCCATGTGCTTCAGAAGCGGCTCTGTGCCGCACAGACAGGTGATGTGCGGGGACCCAGGGACCTCCTGGGGTGAGGGCCACCGCTGAGCCCTGCAGGGGCTGGGGAAGGTGTCTGGTGAGGTCTTGCCTGTGCAAAGGCCCTGAGGTCGGCTCAGCCCCATGGGAGCCTGGGGACTGGGTCAGTCAGCGGGGACAAAGGCCCGACTTGCCTGCAGATGGAACTGATCATGGTGTCAGCTTCTGGGACTGGGGACCAGGGCCGCCTGGCCTCTGGTGACCCCCACCCGGGGAGACAGGATAAGGGGCACTGGCATAGGAGCCGTTAGGACGCTTTCCCTGGGAGCCGGGGGGCACTGCCCCACTGGACAGGTGGGTAGACTGAGGCACAGGCAGACAACGCTGCATCCCAGGACTCTGTGTGGGAATATGACTCGCCCACTGCTGGTGCCCACTGTGGGTGCCCAGAGGTGGGCGGGGGGGCAGAGGTCCCTGTCCCCGGGGGTCCCTTGGGTTTCAGGCACGGGTGTCTCCAGGGCCTTCCTAGGGTGGTGTCAGGACGTGGCCGTCCCCAGCAGGGCCAGGCTCCTCCTGTCGCACCCCCCGCCCCACCTGCGGGGCTGGGTGCGGCTGGCTCTTACGGGTCTGTAACCCCCAGACTCTGCCTTGGCAGCTGGGAGGAGGCTGAACCCACCTCACCCTCCCCAGGTAGAGCGTTTCCTCAGGGGCCAGGACGGGGCTGCTTTGTTTGGTTTAGTTTGCTTTGGGGCTTTTTGAGATGGGGCTCCCTGTGTAGCTCAGGCTGGCCTTGAACTTGTGGTGATCCTCCTGCCTCAGCCTGCCAGAGTGCTGGGGCGACAGGCCTGCGCCACCATGCTGGGCTCCCCAGCATCTCGAGGGTCGGTCCCTGAACCAGTGCGGGCACTGGGGACGTCACGGGCCTTGCCGCATGCGACTCTCAGCACGAGCAGTGACACAGTGAACAGATGCAATGTGTAATTTCAGTCCCTGAGGTGTGGGGACTGGTGTCAGCCCAGGTGGGCGTGCATGTGAGGGGTGGGAAGGGAGAGGGGGGACTGGGCTCCCCAGAAGATTCCAGAACAGCCCCAGGCAAAGGCCCCAAGAGCTGCTGCTCAGGTGGGTAAACTGAGGCACGGTTGTCAGGCAGAGGCCTGGAGTCTGTGCCAAGGTGAGCTCTGCTTGACTTCCAGGTCTGGTGGAGGCAGGTGCAGGTACAGACAGACAGACAGACAGACAGATAGTGGTGGCAGGAAGCGGCAGGCTCGGTGGGTGCGGGAACCCCGGGTGCCACGGGGTGGGGGCGGGGCTGCCTGATGCCACATCTGAGGGGTGGCACCTGCTGCCGGGGCCGGGGCGGCGGGCTGGGGGTTCCTGGCAGAGGAGGAGCTCACCACCTGGCGGCTGCACCCCGAGCCTGGCTCGGCAGGAGGCCAGCTGTCTGGCTGGCGCGCTGGGGGATCCGGTGTCCCCGCCACATCCAGCCACTCGAAGCGTCCCGGGCAATGGCTCCGAAGGAGCCCGCGTTGCCTGCGGCTGCCCTCTCCTTCTTTGGGGCACTGGGGCTGGAGACCAGCAAGCACTCACCACCGAGCCCTGTTTATTTTTATTTTAGTTTGAGACAGGGTCTTGCTAAGTTACTAAATTGCCCAAGCTGGGATGAAACTTGTGACTCTCCTGCCTCAGCCTCCTGTGTAGTGGGATGAAAGGCATGTGCCCCCAGAACACCCCCCAAGACTTGGCCCACACGGCCCCCGCACGGTGCCCCAGCCGCTGCGGGCCTGTCCCGGGCCGCTTCCTCGGGGACCCCGCCCCCAGCCCGGACCCGTCAGCAGCGCAGGGTTCCAGCCCGACCGCGATCGCGATGGCCCTGATAAGGGTTTGTTTGTCACTGCCCGGGTGACGGGCTGGCACTTCTGAGAAGCCGAGGCCCCGGCACCTGCGCCCGCCGTGGCGATGAGGGCCCTGGGCTGTGGTTTCCGAGGAGAACGAGCAGGCGATGCCAGCGCGGGCGCAGGGCGCAGCAGGCACAGGGCTGTGGGTGCCATCGGGGACCCGGCCCGGCACGTGCTTCGTGACAGACAGAGGTCGACAAGATGATGTCGAGGAGGCGGAGGAGAGACCGGGGGTGGCGGCGGTGTCACACTGTGTTCAGCTCACAGTGGGAGAAACTGAGGCCCACTCGGCCCTGGGGTGGCCGGGACGGCTCTGTGCGGTGTGGGGCGAGCCCCCATCGGGCGGGATCGGGGGCATGCTGGGCGCTCCCGCAGGGACGGCGCCTCCCTCGGGCCCCACGCAGGGCAGCACTGGGCGACCTGGGCTCCTGGTTCGGCTGCGGCCCAGCCTGGGGCCAGGAGGGCGACGCTGCCACACACGGGGGGGGGGGCTCGGAGCTGGACGCGCCACGCGGTTCCACCCACTGCTGGGCCGTCCGGCACCCGCGGGGGTCTGAGTGCCCCGGCTCCAAGTGCAGGGCCGGAGTTTTGGGTTTTTCTGTGGTGCTGGGGATGGGACCCAGGGCCTTCACACTGAGCAGCAACCCGCCCTTTTTTATTTTTCATTTTGAGACAGGGTCTCACTAAGTTGCCCAGGCTGGGCTCAAACTTGGACTCCTCCTGCCTCAGCCTCCCAGAGTGCTGAGATGGATGACAAGCGTGCACCACTGCACCCAGCCTGTGTCGCATTTTTTAAAAACAGAACCAGAACCTGCTGTGTGACCAGGATAGGGCCTGAGGGCCACACACCTGGTCCCCACTGTGGCCCAGTGATCCGGCACAGGGATGCCCCATGTCCAGTGCCCTCCCCACCACGCCCAGGTGGCCGCCACTGGCCAGCACTGTGAAGAGGAAACAGAGCTTTTGGGACCCCTGGGCCCCCAGATTTGCATCGACACCTTTTACATAAAAATCTTTCCAGCCGTGCCCAGCGGGCTGCGAAGCCACCGGGCTCGGGACGGGGGTGCTCTGCCGCCCAGGCCCACCCAGCGCTTCCTGTTTCGGGGGAACCTTATCACGGCAGCTTCTTGGAAAAAGCCGTGGGGAGCCCCCCCGCGTTGGCGACTGTGCCCTCCGGCCCCAGGGCCAAAGCCCCGGGGCAGCGACAGTGACCACATGCCAACACTTTCCCCGTGCCTGGCTTCCTGTGTGCCCAGGCCATCTCCAGGGACTCTGCGAAAAGTGTCACCCCCAGATTGGGTTCAGCTGAGAAAACTGGGGGTCACAGAGGTGACAGCCAACCCGGGCTCCCCATGATGACAAAGGGACCAGGATGTCACTGCTTCAGGGGACAAATGTTGACAGAGTCCCTGGGTGCCTGGTTCCAGGCTTTGGTCCTGACACAGGGTGGTCAGAGGACGAGGGTGCAGGGGACAGGGATGGTGGCTGGGGGACAAGGGGACAAGCTGGAGGACCACGAGCTAGGCAGGTCTGAGGTGACCAGCAGGTACCACCTACAGGGATCTGGGAGCAGGGCTGGCCAGGACAGTGTGCAGGGACATGGGCTTGCAGGTCCCCGGTCCCCACGTCCCCATGTCCCTGTGTCTGGCTGCCGGGGGAGGAACACAAGGTCCTAGCGTCCCCAGGACAGCCTGACTGAGCCGGGTTTATATAGTGGCTCCCAAAATATCTGGGCGCGGATAGGCTGAGGCGGGAGGGTGCGGCCAGCGTGTGCTTCCTGTCCGGCAAGATGCTTCCTGTTGATAGTGGGGCCTTATCTGTG
Source organism: Hystrix cristata (assembly GCA_004026905.1). Taxonomy (NCBI): domain Eukaryota; kingdom Metazoa; phylum Chordata; class Mammalia; order Rodentia; family Hystricidae; genus Hystrix; species Hystrix cristata. The sequence goes on from PVJO010000338.1 coordinate 214,423, forward strand.
ACCAGGACATGGGACTGGTTGGCCTGGCCGGGCAGGGGCTGCAGGAGCCGGGAGCTTGGGGAACAGGGTGGGAAGTCCCAGCCCCCCGTCTGGCAGTGGGGCACAGATGTCCCCATGTTCCCAGCCTGTCCCTCACAGAACCCCCCAGCCATACTGGACACAGAGGTCTCCAGCCTTGGAGATCAGGGCTTGGGGGAGGCAGGTGGGGCAGAGGGAACCAAATGTCCTGCAGGGATGGCTGCCTGGAGGAGGGACATTGGAACCAGGGTTTAAGGGCTCACAGCCTCATCACCCCCACCCAGCTCCTGAAGACCTCCTGGGCACCACAGCTGTGTTGGGACAGGCACGGGTCACTGGTGACTCTGAGCCTCTAGCCGGGCCCAGGCCAGGCAACTGCTCCTGCCTCTGCCTTGTGTGGCTTTGAAATTGCCACCCTCCTGCCTCAGCCTCCCAAGTGCTGGGTCACAAGGAGGTGCTCTATTAGATGGTGACCTGGTGGTGCTGTTGTGGGAGGGGACAGTGCAGCCTGGAAACCCTGCTGACCATCTTGGCTTCGTCCCTCAGGGCCCCTTGCTCAGGGCTGGTGGAGCGGGGGCCGCCATCCAGTCTGCAGCCCTGGTGCAGACGCCTGTCCCGTGGGTCCGAAGCTGGCCCGGATCTCCCTTCCTGGGCAGCCGCCTGACGCCATCTGTCACCTGCACGTGGCCGCTTGCGTGCCCGGGGCCAGGACGCCCTGTTTCCCTTGGACACAGTGTGGGCAGGGTGGGAGCTGCAGGAACTGAGGGGATGCACGTCCCAGCCCAGGCTGTGGCCTCCCCGAACGACCACAGCTGATGGCGTCCGCTCTCACCTCGGCACTCCCTGCGTCCTGGGCTCCCCAAGATGGGGCCAGAGCGAACCCCACTTCCCGGGCCTACCCCAGGCTGGGCTTCAGAGCAAAGGACCTGCAGCATGGTGGCTGCAAAGGGCAGAAGATAGTTGGGTGTGAGGCCCCCGTCTGTGATCCCAGCTACTTGAGAGGCTGAGGCAGGAGGATCGCAACCTACAGCCCAGTCCGGGCAACTTAGTGACTTAGTGAGATCATGACTCTAAATAAAAAATAAATAAAGGACTGGGGACACAGCTCAGTTGGAAGGCCTGGGTTCAGTTCCAGTACAGAAAGAAAGTCAGTGGGGGGAGAACTCTGTTGCAATTAATGGAGTACTTCACAATGGCTGTGGACAGGGTTTAAATGACCCCGATATAAATCACCAGTGTCTGAGGTGACGGATCTGCCAGGGACCCCAGTCTGCCACACACACAGTAGCTATGCATTGAAACATCACACCTGCCAGGTGTGATGGTGCACGCCTGTCATCCCAGCTCAGGAGGCTGAGGCAGGAGGATCATGTGAATGCCAGGCCAGCCTGGGCTCCATAGTGAGACCCTGTCTCAAAAAACCAAAAAAAAAAAAAAAGGGGCTGGGGATTGGGCTCAGTGGTAATGTGCTTGCCTAGCAAGCTCAAGGCCCTGAGTTCGATCCCCAGCATCACCCCCCCAAAAAAAGCAGATGGCTGGTGACCTTTCTCTGCAGCACTGGTGGCCTAGGGGAAGCTGTCTGCAGCAGCCCCGCCCCATGAATTTCTGCTCATCCTACAAAACCCAGCTCTGTTGCCCCCACCTGTGTATGACTCTCAGACCTCCTGGGAAAGTCTGGCTCTGCCTCTGTCCCCTTCCGTCCCTCCCTCTGCCCTTGGCACTGGTCTGGCAGGGAAAGGGGACAGGGGCGGGTGGCACCAGGCTTAGGAGGCACCAAGGACAGGGACCCTCAGCCAGTGCATTACAGAGGACCTGAGGAGCCGAGTGGGGCCAGAGCAGGACATGTTGTGTGGCCAGGACTGGGTGGGCCGAGTGGAGGGGCACTGGGTGCCTGGGAGCTGGGGCCCTGGGGTGGCACGTGTGTGCATGAGCAGAGTCCCTGTGTCCGTGCACCCCTGTGCTGCGTGTCTGGTGTGTGCCATGCTGTGGCCCACTGTGCACACGTGTGTGCCCAGGTCACTCCAAGGGCCAAGTTCCCACAGCCAGGTGGCCTGAGATGGCCCCACTACCCCACCCCCCAGTACCGTGGGTGACTGAAGGAGTTTTTCTGTTTTTTTTTTTTTTTTTTGTAAATTTTTCTTCAACACTGGGATGGAACCCAGGGCATTCACACTGAGCTACATCCCCAGCCTTTTTTAAAATAAAAAAATTGGAGGGGTGATGCTGGGGATCGAACTTGGGGCCTTGCGCTTGCTAGACAAGTGCTCTACCACTAAGCCAAATCCCCAACTCTCATTTTTAAAAATTTTGAGACTGATTCTCCCTAAGTAGCCCAGTCTGGGTTTGAACTTGGGATCCTCCTGCCTCAGCCTCCCACAGTGCTGTGATGACAGGCATGTGGCATCACGTGGTTACTTGAGACTGTCCTTCCGAACTCCTGGGTTGCAGAGTTGTGATTGGGTCTGCCCTTTCCACTCGTGTCCCCGTCCTGAGAGCAGAACCTGGCACCCAGGCAGTGCTCAACGAAGACCCGAAGCACCCAGCAAGGTCAGCGGTAGACTCTGACCCTGCGCGCCCCCTGGTGGCTGCGTGGGCGCAGCGCGGTCCCGGCCCAGCCACTCGGCTCCGGGACACGGCGGGGGCAAACGGAGGACACAGAGGTGACAGGCAGGGGGCAGGGGAGTGACAAACTCGGGAGGCGGCTGCCCTTGGGGACCTCCTGGGGAGACGGGGTGGGGACACTGGCTTGGGGGCTCGCTCTGACTCTGTCCCCAAGGCCCAGGGACTTTGCGCCTCATTCACACCGGGGCCTGCGTGCCCGGGCGTCACTCTGAGCTGTGTTGCGGCACCGACAGCAGGCTCATCAGCTCCTGCCCCAGCTGTGTTCACCCCGGTCACCGGCAGGACTCGAGTGTCATGTGCGTCTCAGTGTGTGGCAAGCACTGTCGCACCACCTGTGGGCCGTGCCTGGGTCAGACCGTCACTCTTTCCCGCGGTCCTGGGAGGGTCCTGGGGACCGGCCCTGCCTCTTCTCCCAGCACCTCACCCCCGCAGGGCCCCGGGCGACAGGAGCCTGCAGGACTGTGTGCCCTTCTGCCTCACACGTCTTGCTAACAGACTCGGGCTCTGGTCTGGGGTCGCCAAGCGCGGACCAGCCACGGCCCCTCCGGACGCCAGGCTGGGCTGGGGGGGCGTGTGCCGGTTTCAGAAGCCCCCAAGTGCAGCTGAGAGCTGGTCGCCAGGCGTGCGGCACACCGGCCGGGTGCAGAGATGACTGTCCCCCTCTCCCTGCTGGCCGCGCAGTGCAGGGGGACTGCAGGGCTGCAGGAGGGGACACATGCACGTGGCTACTTCCATTCTGACGGTACTTGGAGGTCAGGGGTTGGGGACATCGCGGCACAGATGACCCCGAGGCGCCATTGCGCTCCCCTCGGCGCTGTCCACGCCCAGCCTGCGTGTGGTGCCTGCTGACGCTGTGGGCACACCAGGCGTCTGTGATGGGAAGTCGCTTCCCTCTCAGCTTGAGTCATGGCTTGTCATTTTGTTTTTCAGTCCAGGGGCCAGAACCCAGGGCTTTTCACTGAGCCACCTCAATCCCCAACACCCCCCATCCCCTTTTTCTTTTTTTTTGAGACAGGGTTTTGCTATGTAGTTCAGGCTGGCCTTAAACTATGTAGCCCAGGCTGGCCTCGAACACACAGTGATCCTCCTGCCTCAACCCCTTGAGTGCTGGGATGACAGGCGTGTGGTGCCACACCCGGCCCCCCAGCGCTATTTATTTATTTTTGGTGCCAGAGATCGAACCCAGGGCCTTGTGCTTACTAGGCAAGGGTTCGACCACTTAAGCTAAATCCCCATCCCTTATTTCTTACTTTGGAACAGGGTCTCGCTAAGTTATTAAGTTAGGCAGGCTGTGGCGTGCCTGGCAACCCTCCTGCCTCAGCCTCGGTAGTGCTGGGCTGAGGGGTGAGGACCCCGCAGCCGGCTTGATCTCCTCACTGAGCGGGGTGAGTGAATTCCCGGCACTTGCCCGGCCAGCCGTAGCGGCGCCTCGTCGGGTCTCCCCTGCAGGGTTTGTTCTGCTGTCCAGGGAGCAGCGCCCTGGGCTCGGCTACTCCGGCTGCAGGCGCTGGCGGGCGCCCCCTGTCCCGAAGGGCGGGAATCGCGGGACGATTTCCATTTCGGATTCTCCGAGTCCGTGTTTCCAGGGAATTCGCACTCGCCAACAGGAGGCGCTCACGCCGCCCTGTCTTAGGGATCTGCGGTCTCGGGCGGAGAGACTCGGCTGGGGCCAGCAAGCCCCCGCTCGACGCGCACAGACGCCCCGCTGCCATCACTCTTCTTTTTGGTTTTGAGACAGGCTGTCCCCACATAATCCAGGCTGGCCTTGAACTCGTGGCGATTCTCTGCCTCAGCCTTCCAGTGCTGGAGACAGGCACCGCCTGCACCACCGCGTCTGGCCACTCTGTTTTTTATAGTTTTAAAGATTTATTGTTGGGTGTGGTGGCCCACATCTGTCATCTCAGCACTAGGGAGGCTGAGGCAGGAAGATTGCAAGTTCAAGGCCAGCCGGGGCAACTTAGTGAGACCCTCTCTCAAGAAAACTGAAAAGGTCCTCGGGATTTAGCTTGGTGGTTAGAGTGCTTGCCTTGTAAGTACTAAGGCCCTGAGTTCGATCCCCAGCACCAAAAAGAAAAAGAAAAAAAAAAAAAAACCAAAAAACTAAAAGGGGCCGGGAGTGTGGTGCAGCACAGCCTGAGTTCCATCCCCAGGGCCACAAACCAGAGTCACCTGAGTCTGACACATGACTTTGTTTACTGCAACTTAGCCCTGTTTCCTCCATATCTAGTACTCCCTTCCTTTTGTGTTTTTATGTGTATATTTCTAATTTCTTGAGATAAATGCTTAGTTTGCTTTCCCCATGTTTGTTTACTTATATTTTCGGCGCCAGGGGTAGAACTCAGGGCCTTGTGCTTGCGAGGCAAGCACTCTACCGCCCAGCCAGATCCCCGGCCCCGTCTCCATGTGTATATATTTAAACCTACGTTCTCTCTGGTCCCCTTTTAGGTTGCTTTTCATTTTAAAAATCATCGTTTTTGCCAGACGTGGTGCACGCCTGTAATCCCAGCACTGGGGAGGCTGAAGCAGGAGGGTTGCTGCCTAGGCTACACAGCAAGATGCTGCTTCAAAAAAACCAACGAAACATACACACGCACGTTTCCTCTGAACACTTGGAAGTCACAATTATGCCTTCCTCATATTAGTGGCTCCCTTACAAAGTCACGTGCACTCTTGTTTATTGAGACAGGGTCTCTTTGGGCTCCAGCCTGGCCCCCACCTAGCGATCCTCCTGCCTCAGTCTTCCGGAGTGGTGGGATCATAGGCACACGTCATCATGCCAGTCTCGAAGCGCACACTTCCTGTGTCAGCTATGTGCTGCTGTGACAAAACACCCGAGAAAGCCACCTGCAAGCGGGAGGATTAGGCTCAGGGTCCGAGGTCGCGCCCACGATCACCCCGTTTCGGCGGACAGGGACAGCGTGGATTGGAAGCAGAGCAGCAGGGTCCCGCCCCGTGACGCCCCCGGCGCCCTGCGGCGGGCTCTGCGCAGTCCTCCTGCGCCTGCGGCCCCCGGGCGCCGACTGCTGCTGGGCTTCGCGTCGGGCGAGTCCGTCGCGCTGCCCCGCAGGGACACGGCGTCCCAGCGGTCGGTACCCGCTGTCCCCGCCCTCCTCCCTCCGCCCAGCTCCAGCTCTGCCCCGCGTTCTGTACTTCGGCCTCGCTCCCGGAGCGCCTCTCCGCAGGCCGCGTGGCTCGCAGCAGTCCTGAGCCCAGCGTGCACCGCTTTCCCTCCAGGCCTGCGGTGGAGCCCAGCCAGCCCCTGCTTAAATTTAGAGACAGGGTCTCAGTGAGTCGCTAGGCTGGGCTCGCACCTGCGATCCTCCCGCCTCAGCCTCCCGAGTGCCGGCCCGCACATCTTCCTCCTCCGTGTTCCTGCGGGCGGCAGTGAGGTTCCGGTCACCCCGACAGCTCGGGGCGGAAAATGGAGCCCCCGCTGGCTCGTGGATGCCGCTCCCCGGGGCGGTGGGAGGAGTCGGCGCGTGGGCCTGGGCGGAGCCCAGAGAGAGCAGGCGGGCGGTGCTGCGTGCGCGATTTAATGTCACTGTCACACACACGCGGGTGCCCCGGCTGCAGGACAGCTGGGGGGCGGGGGTCCCCGCGAGTGCCACCCGGGCCTGGGCGGGCAGGGCGAAGGGACGCAGTGGCCGCGGGCGCGGCGCACACAGGTTGCAGACCCAGGCACGCTGCGGGACGGTGGCGCTGTCGGCGCGTGGCCGCGCGGCCTTTGGCACCAAGGCTGGGTACGTGGGGTCCGCCCTCCCGGACGGGGCTCCCGGCGGCGACAAGTCTCTGGAAGGGGCCGGGCGTCCGGCGGGGGCCTCACTGGGTCCGGAGCTGGTAGTCTGGGGGGGACACGAGCTGTGAGCGCTGCGCCCTGCGCCCGAGGGAGGGCCTGGCCCGCGCATACGCCGGCCACTCACCGCCGTTCTGCGTGATGTAGCGCACCCAGGGCAGCGCCTGGTAGCCGCTCTTCTCGATGATCTTCAGGTAGCGCACCTGGCACGAGATGACGCCCTGAGCCGCGCGGCCGCCCGCCAGCCGGCTTCTCCCGATGTCACCCCGCGCGGGCCTCCCTCGCCCCGCCCCCGCGCACCTGGATGCCAGAGGTGGTGAAGTAGGGGATCTCGAACTTGACGCTGATGGGCGGCTTGCCCTCCTTGTCCTCCGCCTCCACGCTGGGCAGCCCGAAGTGCGCCCGCATCAGGTACTCCTTGCCACCCTGCCACGCGTGGGCATGGTCAGCGCGGCCGCCAGGCGCCTGGGTCTCCATGCACCCACCCTCCAAGCCCGGGGGACCACGGGGGCAGGAGAGGTGCCAGATCTGGGCTAAGCAAGGTGGCTACGCCTGTCATCCCAGCACTGGGGAGGCTGAGGCAGGATGATAGCAAGATGGAGTCCAGGATGGGCAGCTTAGCAAGACCCTGACTCAAAAAGTAAAAAGGGGGTACTAGGGATTTAGCTTGGTGGTAGAGCTCTTGCCTAGCAGGCACAAGGCCTAGAGTTTGGTCCCCAGCACCAAAAAACCCAAAAGAAAAAGTAAAAAGGGCTCAGTGCAAAGGTTCTGAGTTCAATCCCCAGTACTACCAAAAAAAAGGGGGGGGGTTGGTTATTTAGCTCAGTGGTAGAGCACTTGCCTAGCAAGTCTAAGGCCCTGAATTGGATCCCCAGCAACCCCACCAAAAAAAAGAGGGTAAGACGATCATTTTAAGGTCCCTACATCCTCCCACACAAGCCGGAGGGAAAGGCACGCAGGGCAGGTGGAGAAAGCCAGGGTGGGGCAGCCCCGCCCTGCTGTGCCCACAGCACGTGCATGTTCAGCCCTGCTCCCCTCACGTGCCAGGAGGCCGTGGCCACCATGCACACAGGGCCGCGGGGGCTGAAGGGCGGCGTGTGAGTCTTGGTCACTTTACTGCTTTGACTCTGCTACCGCAGAGTGTTCTGAACGTGTGAAAAGACCCGAGTTTAAAAAGCCGCCCTGAATCTAACCGCACTGACTGGTAGTGTGGGGAAATCTGAATCTCAACCCCCTGAGCGAACGTGATCTCTGTACTGCAAACGTGAACCAGTGGAAATAAAAACGAAGAGGGAGGAAGAAGACGGGCTGGGGTATGGCCTGGTGGCGAGCACTTGCCCGGCACGTGGGTGGCCACAGGCTCCGAACCCAGCTCTGCAGAAAAGAAAAAGTCTGGGTGGTGGTGCACGCCTGTCATCCCAGCACTTGGGAGGCTGAGGCAGGAGGATTGCTAGGAGTTCAAAGCCAGCTTGGGCTACCTGGCGAGACCCTGTCTCAAACAAACAAAAAACCAAGTTCCAGCCCAGCCTGGCCAATTTAATAAGATCCTATCTCAAAAAATAAAAGAGTAGAGTGCCTGCCTAGCAAGCACAAGGCCCTGAGTTCGATCCCCAGTACCAAAAAATAAAAAATAAAAAAATAAAAGAGGGCAGGGATATAGCTGAAGTATGAAGGCCCTGGGTCCATCCCCACTACTAAAACCGAAACCAAAACCAAATTTAAAAAAAGAATGCAAGGAAAAGAAAACCCAGCAAGGTGGAAGCACAGAGCGCAGGGCAGAACTACCCAGCAGGGCGCCCATGCAGGTGTGTGCGGGCTGCCCAGCGGCCCAGCTCTTCCCGCCCCGCCCCTCCTCTGCAGGCCCTCACCGGGAAGGACTTGATGGACCACACTATCTCGCTGTTCTCGGGCACCCACTTGACGCTGCCCACTGTGGTCTTGAACTTGGGCGAGTCGGCATCGTTGGGCACCGGGATGTGGATTTCCACATTGTTGGCCGTCGAGCGCCGCTTGAACTGGCTCTTGGCCTGCGGGGTGTGGGCTGTGTGTGTGGAGGGGACACGGCCGGCCCCAGTGGCCCCAGGTCGCGCTCCCTAGCCCTCCCCGCTCTCTTCACAGCGTCCTGGCCCGGAGCTGGCCTCCGAGGTCGTGTCTGTGTCCCCAGGGTGGGCGGCTCGGCGACAGCCCCCAGCTGACCTTGATCATGTACTCGATGCGGCTGTGCGAATGCTTCTCGATCACGGACTCGATCCAGATCAAGGGCTTCACCTGCAGGGACAGTGGGGACAAGGGCAGCTCACCCTGCCCCTGCTCCATAGCGCTCACTCCCAGGTGCGAAACCGAGACCCCGGGTAGGACGCAGCTGGCGCCAGGATGGCCGAGCAGGAAGCTCCGAGCCTTGCACCCCAGTGTCCTGGGGCCGCTTGTGGGTGTGGGGACTCACGTGGGTGTTGAGCCGGTAGGACATGAGCTCGAACTCGCCATCGGGCGGGATGAAGGAGATGGTGCGGTCATTCTCGAAGCGTGACAGCCGCACGCACTGGTGGAACTTCACGTCCTCCAGCTCCACCGACTTGCTCTTCCCGCCTGGGGATGGGACAGGGTGTGGCCCTGGCTCCCAGGTCCTCCTCCCACAGCACCCCCCACAGGCGACGAGCGATGGCCCCGCACAGCGGGAGGCCACCCTGGGCCCCACAGGACCTTAACACACCTGCCCAGTGACCAGAGACTTGGGCAGGAGAGCAGGCCTGACCCTCCTGCGTGTCCCCCGCGTGGCGACAACGTCACCAGGGTGTCACTCCCCACACCCCTGCGCTGCCTGGCAGCACTCACGGCCTGTGTTGTCAAAGAGGACCTTGTCGTTGAGGCCCAGGCGCAGCTCTGGCATGCCCGACAGGAAGACCCGCATCTTGATGGAGCCCACAATCTCGCTGCGCAGCACGTTGCCATTGGCACTGACCTGGGTGCGGGCGGTGAGGGGTTCTTAGCACTGCCCACACTGTGTGACCTTCTGCCACCCCCCACCCTTTCTTTGGTGCTGGCAATGGGACCCAGGGCCTTGCAATGAGCTGCATGCCCTGCCCTTTTTATTTTGCCCAGCCTGGGCTGGAATTTGGGATCCTCCTGCCTCAGCCTCCCAGAGTGCTAGGATGACAGGCACACACTACCATACTGGGCCAACCCACTCTATTCCTGTTGTCCTTGTCCCTAAGCTCTGGTCCCTCCCGTGCAGCCCCGAGCTGCGACAGTCCCTCCCCCAGGTTCCACCCCAGGCTCCAGTGACCAGCTGCCCTGGGGCTTGGCGCTCTGTCCAGCACATACTCCCCTGTCCCCAAGCAGCCCCCGCGTGGGTCTGTGCTGCTGTGCCTGCCCACACGTGCCTCTGCTGTGCTGTCACCCTCGGGGCAGGTGGTGACCAGCGCATCCTGGGTCCTGACCCTGCTCCCCAGCTGCCTGGGGTATTACAACCTGGGCCCCAGAGTGATGACAGACCCCAGCCTGGTCCAGCGGGTGCCGTGCGCCCACCGTCCTATGCTTTCTGGGCGCCTGTGGAGCAGGGACCCCCAGGCCACATCCGAGTGTGCGAGGCTGGGGGACACTTCCTTGCGCCCATCTGGAGTAGGGGAAACTGAGGCACAGAGGGCAGCATGTGCCAAGGGCACAGAAAAGCTGTCAGAAAACATGCTGGGGCAACAGTGCCACACCCCAGGGAGCCTGCACGGGCTGCTCGGGATCATACAGCAGGGCTGGCATCGCCCGTGGTGCAGAGACCCAGGAACAAACGCGGGGGGCTGGGAGCCTAAGAGCAGGGACAGCATGTGGCCCACAGGACCCTCGCCCGCCTCGGGCTCCTTGCTTGCTGTCCTCGTGTGCCCTGTGACCGTCTGTCTGCTGTGTCCCCAGGCTGGCTGTGCGCTGGCCCTCCTCGCCGCCTCACTCCAAGGCCCCACGTCCCCGTCCCTGGGGTGCCACGCAGACACTGCCGTGGGACGGGTGCTGAGGCCCACAGAGGTTCAGGGGCCACGTGCGCCCTGGAGCCGCTCGGGTGGGGCTTCCCAGCTGGACCTAGGGGAGCCCTGTGCCAGGCCCAGCAGCCATCCAGGCAGGACGAGGCAGCATGCCTGTCACCCCAGCACTCTGGGAGGTTGAGGAGAAGGATCGTTTTGGGTTCGAGCCAAGCCTGAACTGCACAGTGAGACCCTGCCTCAAAAACAAAACAAAAAACCAGAAAGAGAAGAGAAAGAGTGAACAAGCACATAGGAAACAGAAGCTGAGAACTGCCCAGCCGGCAGAGCGGGGCGGGGGGCAGCACCTGCGGCAGCAGGACCAGGCCAGACCTCGGGCGGTCCCAGCCCAGGACTGCAGAGGGAGACACTGTCCAGAGCACCCTCAGCTGCATGAGAAAGGCTCAAAGTGCAAGCCTGAAAAGGCTTAGTGAACCCACAGAGACAGGAAAACGCAAAGAGGTCAGAAGGAGGGACAGAAACAAGCGAGGAAATGGCGGGCCTTCCCCGGAAACCAATCCTAGCGGGGAGCGAGGCCGGTCTGGACCCGACGGCGTCACAGTCGCTGTGACCGCAAGGCCTCGCCTCGGACGGGCGGCAGCAGGGAAGGCCAGGTCGGGAGAGGGCGGGCACAGAGGGGCCCTGTCCGAGACGAGCCCGGGAGCCCAGGACCAGTGAGCAGCAACAGGAAAGTCCCCGGGGAACGAGGACGTCACAGAATCATGCTAGGTGAGGACACAGGACAGCAGCCGCCCCGCCGCCCCGCGCAGGTTCCCTCCACAGTCTTGGTCACTGGGTGTCCCGGGAGCGGGACCTCGTCACCTCTGCTGACAGAATATTTTAAGTCCAGCTTCCATAGAACAGACACTGTGACCACGATCAGGAAAAACCACTGAGCCGTCTGCAGTTCTGCTGACCCCAGAGGAGTCTGAGTAAAGAGAAGGGGCGATGTCCTTCTTCCCCCCTCCCCTCCCTTCAGCTCTGCGGCCAGCCGGCCTAGCAGAGGCCCAGGGACCCCAGCTCCTCCGGAAAACACAGCGTTGGCCAGGACGCCGGAGCTCTGCGCCCGGGGGGGACCAGCGAGGGCCGACGCAGACACACACGTCGCGCCAGCTCCGAGACAGGAAATGGCCAGCCGCACATCTAGCAGCACCGGAGCCTGGAGGGAGCTCTGACATGCCGATGAGGGAAAAGACGGCGCACCCTGCTAGACACGCACGGAGACAGTGTGTTCCTGCATCGGGGACTCCGGCCAGCAAGCCGCCAGCCTACACGCTGCCATCTAGAGCTGACACCACAGGGTCCCTGCGCGCCTGCTGGCTCAAGCTGGCTGACCGACACGCCCTGCGGGGAACAACTTGACCTCGCTCTGCTTTCTGCGCTGTCACGCAGGCACTGGACTCCAAGCGGCTGTTGTTGGGGTGGACAGACAGGCAGCCGGCAGGACAGAATAGGCCAGTACTGGGCCACGCGAGCGCGGACGATGACTTTGACAAAAGCACAAGAGCGAATGAGTGGAGAGAGGGCCTCTCATGGGAAAACGGTATTGGAACAACTGCAAAAATTATTTCCTATGCAAAACAACTTGGATGTAAACCTCACACTTTATGTAAAATTTAATTCAAACTGGCCATAGATCTAAATGTAGGTGCACAGAATTTTCAGAACGCACAAGAGGAAGCCGCCAGGCCCTTGGGTTGGCAGTGAGTTCAACCTGGCGCCAGACAGCACAATCAACAACAAAAAGGGTTGGAGACTTAGCTCAGTGGTTAGAGTGCTTATCTAGCAAGCACAAGGTCCTGAGTTCAATTCCTGACACCAAAAAAAAATAATCAACAACAAAAGCTTTGATAGCTGGATTTCATCAAAGCTAAAAATGTTTGCTCTATGAAAGACACTGCTGCCAGGTGTGGTGATGCACTTCTGTAATCCCAGCATTGGGGAGGCTGAGGCAGGAGGATCGCTGGGAGTTCAAGGGCAGCCAGGACTACATAGCAAGACCCTGTCTCAAAATACAAAATAAAAAGACACTGCTATGAGAATAAAAAGACAAACTTGCAAATTGCGCACATGACAAAGACTTGTGTCTGAAATATATAAAGAACTTTCAACACTTGACAGTAAGAAAACAAATGACCCAATTTAAAAATCCTTGAGGGCTGGGGATTTAGCTCAGCGGTTAGAGTGCTTGCCTTCCAAGCACAAGGCCCTGAGTTCGATCCCTAGCACCAAAAAAAACACAGAGCCCTGTGTCCCCAGAGGCTATCAGGCGACAGAGAAGCTCATCACACATGCCCCACACCATGAGCCCCTAGAGACAAATGAAACTGAAGCTCTCCGAACTCACAGGTGCCCCAGGGCCACCTCATGGTCCCCGAGGGGTGAGGTGTCCCTTGGTTCTCTGGGTCCCACAACCATTTCCAAGTGCCCGGCACCCCACTCCCGGGAGTTTAGGCGGTGAGATAGGAACTCGCATGCACACACCCTGCAGCCAACACTCACAGTTGCTGTGTTTGGCTCTGCCCACCTGGAAACAAGTATGTACCCTGCAGGGTGGACACCCAGCGAAACGGGACAGGTCACGGAACAAGTGCCGCGTGGCGCAGGGAACATGGCCCGTGCTGCTGCCCACCACAGCCGGGTGACCCGGGGCAGGGCCGCGGCTTCACACAATGCCACTTGCACGAAGGCTTCAAAGGCTAAACCGTGCTCATGGGGAACAGACTGGCAGTTGCCAGGATGAGAACGGCACAAAGGGGCAGCGGGGGTCTGGTCCCATGGGCGAGGGACCACACACGAGAGAAGTCACCTTGGGCCACAGTGTTTAAATAATAAAGACGACGCTGGGCTGTGGGGGGGCTCAGGTGAGGCGAGCTTCTGCCCCCAGCATCGCAGGGGAAAAGAAAGCAAAGAAGAAAGAAGCAAATAAAAAGGAAAAATCACCCAAACACAGCCAAAATAGTGAGATAAACCCAAAACCCAAACCCTCAAAACCAGGACGGGCAGTGGGGAGGACCACACCTCAGGACTTTGCCTGTAGAGCGGGGCCCCGAGGTGACGGGAGGGACCCCGGGGAGGCTTGGCGGCCACAGGAGCCCTCGATTCCGACCCAGAACAAGCGAGTCAAGGCTGCAGGAATGCGGGACCCCCACTCGGGGTCGTGCCCGTCTGTCCCCTTCCCAGGAGACTGTCTCCACGGCACAGCGGCAGGAACCTACCAAGAGGTTGACGGACTCGATGACGTCCAGGAACACCTCATTCTTCCGGTACTTGATGCCCTCCGACCTCCAGGACACGGCGTTAGTGACGGTGGCTGGGGGCCGTGGGGCCCCTGTTTCCAGCTTGTGGCCTTCCTGTGTGATGTACCTGCGGGCCACCACTCACATTAGGGCTGCTGGCTGCAGGTCCCACCCCCGAGGCTCCACCATGTCGGCAGGCCCCACAGGTGGTGGCTTGTCTACTATGGAATGGCCTTCCACATCCAGAGGCCACCAGACCCAAGTAACAGTGGCCTGAGGCACTCATTTCCAGGATTGAAGGAGATGGTGTTAGGAGGAACACAGAAAGGTGCACACCTGTCATCCCAGATACTAGGGAGGCCGAAGCAGGAGGATCTCAACTTTGAGTACAGTCTGGACAACGCAGTCAGATCTTGTCTCAAAATAAAATAAAAAGGGCTGTGGCTGTGGCTCAGGGGTGAGCATTTGTCCGGTGTGTGAAAAGGAAAGAAAAAGAGAAAACAAAGCAAACCCAACCCGGAAGCCTCGAGCTGCCCCTGGCTCTGAGGCCCACTCACTCCTGCAGGATCTTGCTGTCTGTGGTCTGCGGGTAGCCGAAGTCCATGAGCTCGTCCAGCAGCTCGTAGATGATGACGAAGTTGTCGCGGATACTCTCCTCCTCTAGCTCCTTGAAGTACTCGGAGAAGACCTGGGGGATGCCGAGTGTGGGTCTGGGCTCCCCACACCCCACCTGGCCCTCCACCCTGCTCCCTGCACCACCCCCCGGGCCGGGCACAGCCAGCCACCTGCCCGCCTCACCTGCACCACCTTGTAGAGGAAGGAAAACACCAGTGACACGCAGGCGTTCTTCTTGGATGTGGCGACCACTGCAGGCGGCAGGGTTAAGGAGTGCCCCTGCTTCACGCCTGCATCCTGCCGCCTCCCCTGCCTGCCCTGGTCACGGTGGTCGGCAGCCAGACATGGCCCCACCGCCCCCTGGAGGCAGCCGGAGCAGCCCCTTCAGGGCAGAGAGCAGCACAGAGACCCGGCACCATGGTGTGGGCCAGTACGCCCAGCACGAGGAGGCTGAGGCAGGAGGACTGCAAGTCTGAGGTTGGTCTGGGCAACTTAGCGAGAGTCCACCGCAAAATAAAATTAAAATTAAATTAGAAGGGCTGGTGCCGGAGCTCAGTGGGAAGCCTGGAGGGAAAGCAGGCACAGCAGTGCTGACCTAGGACAGGCCGATGGCCCTGCCCTCTAAAGCTGAGGTCATGGCCGGCCAGGCTCCCGGTGCAGCCAGGGCTGACTCTGCCTCGAGCTCCTCCTGGCTTTGGAAGAAATGAACCTCCCACAGCGCCTGGCTCAGAACCGCCCCTGTCCCCGTGGGGCAGTTCCTGGTCCTCCTTCCTGGCCCGGGAGGCTGCTCCTCCTCGGCGGCCCTGTGCTGTGCCATGGACACCCTCTTGGTGATGCGCTTGTGCCACCTGGCAGCCAGCTCAAAGGGAAACATAGGGTGTGGGTGGGGAGCGCCGCTTTCTAAGGAGGAATGGTGGGGACTTCAGGGCCTGTGGACCAACACAGTACTGGGGTCTAGGCTGCAACGTGGAAGGACTCATGGGGCCCCCTCCCTGGCCACCCACGCAAGGAAGGGGGTGAATGGAGGCCCCCATGGACCCAGACCACACACACTGGCTGGCTCCTCTCGCACCTGGGTAGCCAGACCCAGCGTGGCAGCTTCAGAGGACGTCAGATGACGGCCACTTCCCAGGTGCCGGCCGACTGTCACTCTGTGGAGCTGTCCCTGGCTTCCAGAGAGTACTTCATCTAAGCACGGGTACCCTGGACGTCACCAGGGTGCTGTATGGGCAGCATGGCCTGGCAGGCCAGGTGTCCCTCTCCCCCAGCCGGGGCATGGGCTGCCCTGAGGCTCTCCACGCCCACCCCAAGTGACCCTGGGACTGCGGGAGGCCGAGAACATGCCTCAAAGCCAGGTCCTCTCTCCAGAGCGTGGGCACCAGGACATGTGAGAGGGCCGTCCCTTGGGGCAGTCACTTACCCCTCGGGTACCACCTGGCTGCTGATGCCCTTTCCCTGTCCCCTCCACCCCTGTGGCCCAGGCTGGGCCCTCCATCCCCTCCCCACAGCCAATCTCCAGTCTGGCCCCTGGGACAGTACGGCCTGCCTACAGCTCCCAGGACTTCCTGTGGCACCACGGGGCCTGTAGACCCCGGTGGGGGGCACCTGCTGGGCACCTGAGCCCTCTCTGGCTGCACCCACCACTCATCTCCCAGGGATGAGACATCACGCTGTCACCCAGGCCACCACAGCCTGCCCGTGGGTCCCTGCCAAGGGATACAGTAGAGGTTGTTGTGCTTGATCCACATGAAGCGCACACCGCCGTGGGCCAGGATGGGCGACAGCACGCCCTCCTCCTCCTTCTCCATCAGGATGGGCATGAAGTGCTCCACCTCCGACATGTCCACGTCGCCACGGTAGTTCCGGCAGATGAGCACCTGCAGAGTGGCGCTGTCACGGGGCAGTGGTGGCCTCTGTCCCTTTGACCAGCCACTCCCCCATCCCCCGAGGGACTGAAATGGGGCCACCATGTTGGGAAAGGTGGCAGCACACGCTGGTCACGGTTCTCCTGGGCATCGACCCACAAGATACCAAACCACACAGTGGTGGCACCGAGACTTGTGTGAGATTGTTCAGAGCAGCATCATTCATTCGTTTATTGACCCTTCACGGGTGCTGGGAACTGGATCCGGGGGCACTGAGCCACACCCTGGCCCTTTTTTTAATTTATTTTCAGACATGGTCTGGCTAAGTTGCCGGAGCTGGGCTGGAACTTGCAATCCTCCTGCCTCAGCTGCCCACAGTTCTGGGAGGACAGGCAGGTGCCACCGTGCCGGCCTGACCTTTGAACCAGGGCCTGGAGGGACAGGGTGGGGTGGAGGACGGCTGGCTAGAGCTGCAGGCAGAGCTGTCAGGCTGCAGGGAGGCAGGGACCCAGCAGGCAGCAGCCCTGCCCTGCTGCCGCCTCCCCCCGGGAGGGTCGCTACCCAGGCTCTGGCACCCAGATCACAGCCCCAGGCGTCCCAGGCTCACAGGATCCAGGCTCCACACCAGCTCCTGTCCCAGGGTCCTGGCGCCCCTGCCTTCCTGGGTGACGTCCCTGAGGACAGCTGCCATGCCTGTGTCCTTCACCAGGGCAGACCTGGCCCCCAGCAAGCGCCGGGAGGAGAAAGAGAAGAGGGGACAATACCTCCCTGGTGGGTGGACTGCAGGGACAGCAGTGCTTGGCTAGGATGGTGAGACAGGAGGGCTGGTTACCGGCCCTGCGGCGCTCTGGGGCCACCACAGACCCCAGAGGCGACGGTGTTGCCAGGGAGGGGAGGAAGTGGGGCTGAGCGGGACTATACGGTCCCAGCACACTACGGGGCTTGGTGACAGGAATCGCAGCCTCGGAGAGGGGCAGCGGGGTGGTGCCGGGCCCTGCAGTCTCCAAGGGTGGAGAGGAAGGGGGGACATGGTGCTGCTAGGGGTCAGGGCACAGAGGAGGGACCTGGGTGCTGCCCAGCTGCTTCCTTCTTTCTGCTCCCAGCAGCCTGCTCGGGAGGCGGAAGCCTGAGGCCCCTGAGGAGGGGATGTGGGCAGCCTGGTCACCCGTCTCCCTGGGTGGCACCTCCCTACCTAAGTGTCCCCTCGGTGTCCTGTCTGCATGTTCTTGACACTCTGAGCCAGGACTTCCTCTGCCTGCCCTGGCAGCTGCCTGTCACCCTCCTGCCCACAGGGATGCCTTGCCTCCACCTGACCATCACCTGTCACCTCCATGCAGCCTGGCCACCTTGCTCTGCCTGTCTTGTGTGTCTGCACGGCTGCCCCACACTGCCTCTTGTGGCGATGAAAGCAGGCCCAGAGGGGGGTAGGCGCCTGTCCATGGTTGCACAGCCAGAGCCACAGCTGCCCACGGGCCCGCAGGAAAACCTCTTTCAAGGGACAAGAGGCTGAGACAGGGATGCAGCAGCCAAGCAGGAACAACAGCACCAGGCCCTCCAGGACAGGGGTCTCCCCACTTCCAAGGCCTGCGCAGGGACACAGCAGTGTTGATTCTGGGTGACATCCAGGACACCCAGTCCAGGACGTGAGAAGGTGCAGCCACTAGCTGCTCACCTTCTGTGGCTTCTGGGCCAGCCCCTGCTGCCTCATCAGGACGACAGGACACCCATGCATCCCTCCTGATGAATGTGGGGCTTGTCTGGCATGGCCAGACCTGTTCTTGTTCCCATAGGGGAGGCCAGACAGTCACTTGCTGTCCACCTGGGACGGTCTTGGGGAAAGGCGGGTGCCCAGTTCTCAATGGCTGGACAATCCCGCCTTTAAGAAGTTTCCAGAGCTGTACACCCACCAGCGAGGTGGGTCCCCTCTTCTTTTTCTCCTCCCGGCGCTTGCTGGGGGCCAGGTCTGCCCTGGTGAAGGACACAGGCACGGCAGCTGTCCTCAGGGACGTCACCCAGGAAGGCAGGGGCGCCAGGACCCTGGGACAGGAGCTGGTGTGGAGCCACCCAGCATTCTGGGAGGCTGAGGCAGGTGGGTTGCAAGTTCCAGTCTAGCCTGCCCATCTTAGTGACCTATCCAGACCCTGTCTAATAGGAAAGGGCTGGGGTGTAGGTCACTGTGAGGCCCTGGCATCAATCCCCAGTGCTGCAAAAAAAAAAAAAAAAAGTTTTGGACTGGGGTGGAGTTTAGTGGTAGAGGCTCCCGCGGCACACAGGAGGACCTGAGTTAAAGCTCAGGACCACGCATGAGGACCGGATTTAAATCTCAAAAACAGAAATAAAAGTTTTCTTCCTGTACTACCCCAGGCTCCACGGATGACACCCAGCCTATCTGTCCTCCCCTCAGGGAGCCGGGGTCGACGGTTCCTGTTCTCAGGGCTGCACCACGGCAGCAGACACCTACCTGCTTGTCAAGCCTTTGAGCCAAGGGTCCCTCTCCGACCTGAGCCCCGAGGGAACCGCGGTACTCTCCGCGGTACTCTCCGCAGGCTCTCCAAAAATCCTAGCTCCATGCACAGACGATCCAGGGTGGCCTTTACACCTGCCACCTCCCCTGCAACACCCGCATGCCCTGGGGGCCCTTGGTTGCCGCTGTGCCTCAGTTTCCCTTCGCACCGCCCAGCCCACTCCCCAGCCCGGCGTTTGGAGGAAGGTTGGGAAACTGCCTCGGGAGAAGGCGGAGGGAGGGCGGACAGAGCAGGCAGCGGCCAGGGTGCCCGCCCCGCCTTGCCTCACAGAGGGGCCACGGGTCGCACGGGTCCCCGGTGCGAGGGGGCGGGGATGCTACCGCTGGTTACCCGGTAACGGCGAGGCCGCAGACCCCCGCATTACCTAGCAACAGGGAGGGGCTCCAGAGCCTAGACCACCGCCCGTTACCTAGCAACGGAGCAGGCCCCTGAAGGAGGCTTATCGGCCTTTGCGCCTCTGGCCAGGGTGGAGCCCCTCGGCTAGTTACCTAGCAACAGGGTGGGTCCCTCTCAGGGCGAGGCCCCCCGAGGGTTGCCTGGCAACGGGAAGTGTGGGCGCCCTAAGTACCTTGCCCTTCAGGTCCAGCACGTAGACGGCGCTGGCCGACATGGTGCCTGCGGAAGGTCCCGGCGGCGCCGAGGGCGGCGGCAACGGCTCTCCCGGCCGAAGCTGAGCGAGCACGGCGCGCCCGGCAACACTTCCTCCCACTTCCGGCCCGGGAGCGGCGCGCAGACCGTTATGTCCGGTCCAGGTCGAGTGGCGCTCAGTGCGCAGGCGCCGGGTGGCTTGAGCACAGGCGCAGTACATATTTATGGGACCATATTTTTCACACTCCCAGAAACATCCCGGAAGTGAGGCCTAGGGGCGGCGCAGGGCGGAGCCGACCGAATCGACGGAGTAGGAAGAGGCCAGGCAGATGGAAAACCCCTTCTTTGGGCCAGGTTGGATGACAGAGCCTGGAGGTGGAGCCGACTCGGGCCCAGCCCTATGGAGCCTGCAGTCTGTGGGGCGTATAGGAAGGAAGAGGGTGGGGCCGCAGGGACAGAAGTCACGCCCGGCAGCGATCCTCGCCTGGACCTGTCAGTGCAGCCTTTGTCGGGGAGCGGGGCGTGTCACGCCCAGAAAGCGCTCCTGTGACCGCGCCCGGGCGGTACAGGGTAGCGAGTGCCGCGGAGACTGACGCACACCGGGCCGATTAACCCGTTGCGTGATGCCCATTCGGTTGGTTTTGCAGGGCTGGGGGTGGAACCCGGGACCTCGTCACGCAGCACAGGCAGCCACCCGAGCAGGGCACCTGGAGCCTCTTCCTTTATATCCTGCCCCACCTGATCTGCTGACCATCCAAGTCCTTAGCATCCCATTTCCTTTTTTCAGTTAAAACCCAAGTACCTGCCGTAGCCCGCTCTCTGGGCATCCCTGGTCGCCCTGTTTACATTGATTCATGCACTCAACGAAAACGAGCGGCGAAAGCTCATTTTACAGCACGGATCTGCCAAGTCCACATTTCACCTGGAGGCCAGGTAGCCAAGTGTTGGGCGCTGGGTTGAAAGCAGTGGCCTCAACCTGTTTGGCACCAGGGATCCACTTTGTGGCAGATGGTTTTTTAAAGGACTGAGGGTGGCAGATGGTTTCGGGATGAGTCAAGCACATTACACTTATTGTGCTCTTTGTTCTATTATTACTACATTGTAATAGATAATGAGATCATTATACAGCTCGCCACAGTGCAGAGTCAGTGGCGCCCTGAGCTTGCTTTTCTGAAGCTACATGGTCCCAGCTGGGCCGAGGGGCGGTAGTGACACTTGAAGTGTGTTGCTCGTGTCCAGTCTACTCTGTGATCTCATTTTGGTTGCTGTCACTGCAGAAAACCTTGCTTCACAAACAAAGGATGTTGGAAATGGGAGCAGATTTTTCAGTGCTGCTGTGGCAATCTCAGGGTGTTCCATCCTGACATCAGTCTGGTGTGACCTTGTCTCAGATATGCTCTTAAGGCCAACGGCATTTGCTATCTCAAGCAGTTGATCCTCTTCTAGCATGACAAAGTCGGCCACCTGGTTTATTCACAAACAGGTCACAGAACCATTCCTCCCTGCTTTGGAGGTCTTTTGTGGTTGGGGAGCAATGTGCAAAGTTTTGGAAGCTGAGATACGTGATCCTGCACTGGCGGGGAGAAGGCGGCCCTGGCTGTCTCCTTCAAAATCTCTGCTAATGTCTGAAACCTGTTAAAAGTCCCACTGTTCACTCCTTGCCCCCGTAATTCCAGTTTGGCTTTGAATGCAGCTGCTTTATCTGCCAATTTGAGAACCGCTGTCATTCTCCCAAGGTGACTGAGTTCATTGAGCAAGGTATGTCATGTAAGGTTTTTTGTTTTTTTTTTTAGATCTTGCTATGTAGCCCAGGCTGGCCCCAAACTCATAGCAATCCTCCTGCCTCAGCCTCATGAGTGCTGGGGGTACAGGCATGTGCCACCACAGCTGGCCTCCCTTTCCAAAGCAGCTCTGCAATAAGGTTTGTGTTTTACTCATTTTGGCTAGTGAGCTTGTAGGTTTCCCAAAACTGCAACAGAGGCCAGAGTGCAGTGTGGGAAAGAGGCAGATGGAGTGGTCAATAAAACAATGGGTGGGCCACATGCAGACTGCAAGGAGTGTTGGATTCTGACTGAGATGTCACCAGGTGCAGCTTGATTGTCACTTGGCAGTCACTGATGGGCTTCTGACCTGAGTCTGTGAGCAGCTGATTGTCCTGGTTGCTGCGCAGTCAGACCTCTCTGCGGATGTCCATGGGCGTTTGCAGCTGCTCTCCAGCACCAGCGTCACCACCTCAGCCCACTGTAGAGCCTCAGGCACCAGATTCTCAGAAGGGGCCCACAGCCTGCATCCCTGAGACAGACAGTTCACAGC
The DNA here is from genome assembly GCA_004026905.1 of Hystrix cristata. NCBI lineage: Eukaryota > Metazoa > Chordata > Mammalia > Rodentia > Hystricidae > Hystrix > Hystrix cristata. The sequence continues at coordinate 236,005 of PVJO010000338.1, forward strand.
AGGGCTGCGCCCCCGTGAGTCTAATGTTGCTCACCTGGCCGGAGGCAGAGCTCAGGCTGTGATGGGGGCAGCTGGACAGGAAGCCTCACTCCTCACAGGCCACAGACCCAGGGGGTGGGGACCGCGATCCAGCACGTGTCAACTGCACTCTCTTGTTCCAGGAGGCTGCAGGGTTTGTTTGTTTTTTTTTTTTTTAACAAAACCAGTATTTTTAAACTCTTCTTGCTAATTTTCCACACTGGGTGGCCTCTGCCTTGGAGGGAACAGGGGAGCCTTGTCTTACTCCTCTGGGCAGTGGCAAGGCAGGGTGTGACACGCAGACATGGTTGTCAGCAAACGGGACGTGCACTGTCCCCTGAGGAACCAGGGACCACCATCGTACGCTGATAGCTCAGACCTGTTTTTGGCACTGTCACTGCCTGGGAAGGGCTGGGGCAGGGACCAGTGACTCTGCAGGGTTTCCCTGTCGCTCTTCCTCCTCAATCACAGGGTGCTGTAAAGCTTCAGTCATTTTCAGCCATTTTGACAAAGCTCTTATTTGTCCGTTTCTGTGCAGGGACCATGTGTGGGGTGGTCCCACCACCTGCTGGTCTCACCAACGCGCCCTGCGCCTTGACAGTATTTTGATAACTTGCTCTGAAGTAAGTTTCTTCTATGAGAATCTACAGCCGCCGCTCTGAGCGAAGCTGAGCTCAGGTGGTGATGGGAGTGATCAGAGCAGCTGGAAACAGGGAGCTTCCTGGTTCCTCACCTTATCCCCTGGCTTCAAAGACACCTTTCCAGTTGGGCTCAGTGGTGCACTTCTATAGTCCCAGCTATTCTGGAGGGCAAGACAGGAGGGTTCTGTTTTTTGAGGGGTTTTTTTTTTGAGCCAAGATCTCACCATGTTCAGGCTGGCTTTGAACTCACTATGCACCCCAGGCTGTCCTCAAACTCGAGGTGATCCTCCTGCCTCAGCCTCCCGAGTGCTTTGATTACAGGCATGTGCCACCACACCTGGCAAGGAGGGTTACAAATCTGAGGTCGGCCCTGGCAATTTAGGGAAACACTGTCTCAAAAAATAAAAAGGGCTGGGGTACAGTTTAGCGGTGAGCACTCATCTAGCATGCAGGAGGCCCTGGGTCCTACTTTCTTGAGACAGGGTCTCACTATGTAGATCAGGCTGACCTTGAACTCAGGGCCATCCTGCCTCAGCCTCCAGAGTGCTGGGATTACGGGCGTGTGCTACCACACCCAGCTGTTCAATTTAAAGAAGCCAGCTTTGCTTCTGCAGTACCAGAAACACCATGCCCATCACATGCAGCAGTGTCACAACCTTTGCTGCCTGCTAGGTCCCCCTGGGAGCTCTGAAAAGTCCCCGGGGCCACAACCTCCCAGAGCTCTGACATGACACAAGTGGAGGATCCCACATTGTAGAACTGTTTCACACATGAAATTACTAAAAACATCACCTAGCACTGCAATGTGTGACGTCCCAATTCACCACGAGGAGTGTATTTATTATGCATTGCAGACCACGAGTAACAAAAAACCCCCATAAAACAACCTCCAGGCTGTGTGGACAGGGGCCTGTGAGATGGAACCGGAGCGAACTCTAACCCTGGGCCCCCTCCCCATGCCTCTGACCCATATGCAAATATCCCAACCCCCCAAGGATCTGAAATCCAGGCCACTTCTGGTTCTGAGCTCAACCTGCACTTGGCCACTCTTAGGTGCAGGCCCTGTTGTAACCAGCTGCCATCTCGTTTGCCCCAAATAAGGAACAATTCTGCACCATGCACACTGTTGATATGCGCTAAACTGGAAGGCAGCACTTCCGGGATGGTCAGGGAGCGGCAATGATGATACGGAGACCCTCAGCGCTGTTGGGGTTTTGCTTTATTCTGCACTTCACAGGCGCGAACCCAGCCCCCGTGCTCAGCTCCTCTCTGTGCACTCACCGCCTGTGCCAACCGCAGCACGGGCAGTGTGGCCCAGAGGTCCCAGTGCCAGCACTGGCTCCAGGGTCCTGTGGGCGCCAACTCCAGACTTGTCCCTTACAGCCTGAGGCCTGGTGCTGGGCCTGCTCCCGTCACTAGGAGCCACAATGGGCGAGTGGCATCACCACAGCACACGTGGGTGCTGGGGACTTCGTGCCAGCCCGAATGCAGGGCATGAGGCTGATGCCCACGCTGGCCGGGTGGCAGCAGGGCCAGTGGCACTGGCTTCTTGCCCTCAGGAGTTTGTCACCCAGGCAATGGCAGCTGGTGGCCTTGGCATGAGAGGTAACCTGGGGGTGGCAAGTGTTTTCTGTGGCACTCACCCCAAAATGATCTCAACCTCTGGAGAATCCTGAACTTTCCAGTCCAACCTAGACGGGGTTTTCACCTCTGTGCTACTGAGAACATCAACGTGGAGTAAAAGGACAGCACAGTGTGATTTTAATCAGGTTCCAGGATGACGGGACAGTTTCCGAAAGCGCCAGCTCTGAGGCAGCAGACCCAGGGTGGTGTGGGAGAAGTTTCCAGAAGACTCTGCCAGGCTACTTGGTCCAGCTGACTTTGGGGATGTCATAGTGCTCGGTGAGAGTGTCCAGGTGCCTGTTGAAGTCCTGGGGAGCAGAGATACCACGTCGCTTGAGCCCGCAGGACACCAGGGAAGCCGACACCATGGTGCCCATCTCCCAGCCCATCTCTCTTGCGCAAGGCCCCGCCCCAGCCACCCTGCCGGGCCCTGCAGGAGCTGGGAGATCCTGGGTCCACGGGCGAGCCCTGTCCCCGACTCACCTCCACACGCTGCTTGTGGGTTTTGGATGCTTTCTTCAGGATCCGCTCCATTTGCTGGAGAGAGAGATGTGTGGTGAGTCACAGGCTCAGGTGGGGACAGGGTCAGGACGGGGCTGCAGGCTACACCCCTGCAGACTGCCCCAGTGGGGAACCTGGCTCAGCTGCCCTTTGAGAAGAAGGCACTAGAAACTAGGAAGGCAGAGGAAGGAAGACAGAGGTTGGAAAACAGACACCAAAATACCCCTGGGGCGGCTTCAAGGCCCCTGCACGGCAGGGTAACTGATTACAATCACTCACCAAACACTGAACAATACCCAGAATGGCTTGAAGGTTTTCAGCACACAGCAATACTGCATTGAAAGTGGAGATGGGGGCCACTCTGACTTGATCATCACACTGGACACATGTATCGATTTATAACAATAATCCTATACCCCATAAATAGTCCAGACATTTAATTTTAAGAATTAAAAAAGACCTGGACCATTTTCCCCAACATGATTCTCAAACTGTTCCACACCATGACCACTGCAATCCCCATCCCTGACCCTGATGACACCCACTCAGGTTGGGACCACTTGGGGGAGGGGTGAGAGGGGAAGGGCCTGGGCTTCATATTTGAAACAGAAGAAAAGGGAGGGGTGCCCAGCACAAATGGAAGCCACACCAGCCCTGAACTCGCCAGCTGGGGACTGCAGCCAACTCTCTGGTAGCCGTATCACTGAACTGCCCAGGCTGATACTGAGTCGGCCCTGGGCCCCATGAACTCAACAGAATGCACACCTGTGATCCCAGCACTCAAGAGGCCGAGGCAAGAGGATCACCGTGAGTTTGAGGCCAGCTTGGGCTACACAGTGAGTCCGAGGGCAGCCTGAACTGCACGGTGAGACCCTATCTCAAAAAACAAAAACAACAACAGAAAAAACCCCCCAAACAAATGCAGAGCCAGTTCTATGTCAAGTCAGGGGAGACCCAGAGCTTTCGCTTTGGAGCCACCACCACACAGGAACCTGATGGCCCCACTGGACAAAAAGGACCTGGAGGACGAGGCAACAGGAGGGAAGAGGCTGGGAAGGCAGCACTGGGCTGCCAGGGATGAGGCAGCAGAGCCACCTGGGATGTTCCTGCTCAGAGAGGCCAGTGATGGTTCTCAGCCTCTGCTCCAACTTCGGCAACAGAATCTCAACCCTAGCTGGGTGTGGTGGTGCACACCTGTGATCCCGGCACCCTGGGAGGCCAAGGCAGGAAGACCAAAAGTTAGAGCCCAGCCTGAGGAAACTCAATTTTAGTATATGTGCTGCCGAAGTGACCACAAGACCCTGTCTCAAAATTTAAACATTTTAAAAAAGAGCTGGGGATGTAACTCAGTGCAAAGGCTACCGGTTCTATCTCCACAAAAATTAAGGGGCTGGGGATGCAGAGCACTTGCCTAGCAACTGCAAGGCCCAGAGTTTGAACCCCAGCAGCCCCACCCCCCAAAAAATCCAGAAAAAGAAAACAATAAAACGTCTCAGCCATGCTTCACCTCAGGGATACAGGGGACAGAAATGGGTTCACTTGCGCTAGCCTCATTGCAACCCCACGAGGGAGCCTCCAGCCCTACTTTTAGTGGATGTAAATTGATCAGGGCTACACCACTAATGAAGGGCAGAGACAGTGGCATACTGGGCCTGTCCTGCAGTGCGAGTGCGTATCAGTGCTCTGTGCATGAGTGAGACATGAGACTGAGTCGACTTTCCCCAGCGTCACCTCTAGGACCACACAGGGCAGGACCAGGGACGCCCATTCTCCACACTCTGGACATCCGGGGGGTTGCTGCCCCACACACCCTTCCCCTGCTGTGAACCCAAAATGTCTGCAGAATGTGCTGGGCAGCGGGAGGGGTCATCCCCCACCAGAACCGCTGGCCTAGACTGAGTCCTCTCTCAGCAGCACGGCTTATCTCCTGCACCCCGACCTCTGCTCTCCCCGACACCCTGGCTAATTATGAGAAAAGCCGGAGCTTGCAACTGCCAGGCACGGTCGCCATGGAAACAGACAGCGTCCCTCAGGATGCTGAGCACCAGATCTGCCCTGGCCCGGGCCCCTAAAACTTCAACTGCATTGCTTCATCCAAAGGTCCTGACCCTGTCGGAAGAAAACCATCTTGACTTCTGCAGATGGGGGAACAGAGGCACGGAGAGACAGGAGAGCCAGAGGTCTAGCGTCGCGCGTGGGGATCAGCCCGGACTGCAGCTCTGCACCCCGATTCCTCCGGCACCCGCCCCCCGCCCTGACGCCTCACCCGCTTCTCCTGCATCTTCTCGAAGGCCGCCTGCGCCGGAGTCCGCTTGTCCAGGCAGCGCCGCTTCTCCTCCTCGTTCTTCTTACTCGTCCCCATCGCCTCTAGGAGTTTCGCCTTGTCCTTGTCCTTCTTCTTCTTCTTCCTGGCACAGGAAACGAGAGGGACGAGGGTGAGGCCGACCAAGGGGTCAGGGCTGGGAATCGGTCTCAGGGGGCAGAGAACACAGGGTCCCACGGGTCTCACCGCTTGGTCACGCCGAGCTCTGCGACGCCTTTCAGCTTCAGGGGCCCCCTTTGGACCTGCTCGTAAGCCTCCATGGCGCCTGCCCACAGTTCCGAGCGCAGAATGCCACACTTCCTGTTTGCACAGCCTATTTCCGCCCGAAGCCTCGCCTCGCGTCTTTCTGATTGGTCTAGCTGGGCTGCGCGCATGCGACCTTGAATTCAGCACTTCCGGTTGCGTGCGCGGCGGAGAGGCGGGCGCGTGTCTAGGCTGTACGTCCTGTGTGCTGGCACACTTTCTGATTTGGCTCTCACTTCTGCTTTCTCAGGGTTTTGTTTTTGTTTTTTTTTTTTAGGCGGGGTGCTTAAAATCTGATTTTTTTTTTAGGGTGTTCCTTACTTTTGGATGTCGTATTCTCATTTATTGTCGTATTTTGAGAGTTCGATAGATAACTAGGCCTGATTTTGTAAATCTAATCAGTGCTTATTCGTTTTCAAGCTTTTGGTAGATGACGCTATTATGTGAAATACGTCAGTGGTATATTAAAAAAAAGAGTATCAGTTTTATGGAGGCATCTTTATATAAAGCGAACCCTTTTTAAAAACTGGACTAATTTTTAAAGTGACAAAATTGTGTACATTTATTGTGTAGAACGTGTTTTGAGATGCGTGTACACTGTGGAGTAGTTACATTGAGTTAATACGTGTTTGTCACTTATTTTTGTGGTGAGAACACGTGAACCCTAATTTTTCGAGAATATAGTGCATTACTATAAACTATAGTCACTATGTTGTACCTTTCTTTCTTTTTTGTTTTGTTTTGTTTTGTTTTGTTTGAGACAGGTCTTGCTTTGTAGTCCAGCCTGGCTATGAACTCGCTGTGTAGCCCAGGCTGGCCTTGAATTCGCAGCTATCCTCCTGCCTCAGTCTCCTGAGTGCTACATTTCTTTTTTAAAGTAAAAAGTGCCCAGGCAAGGTGGCACAAGCCTGTAATCCCAACACTCTAGAGGCCGAGGCAGGAGGATTGCTGTGAGCTTGAGGCCAGCCTGGGCGACATACAGTAGTAGGTAGTAGGTCTCTGTCTCAATCAATCAACCCATAAAGCTGACTTTAGTAAAAGACACATTGACATTAACCACCCTCAGAATACACCACCTCCCCTCATCTCATCTTTCTTGTCACTTTCTTTTTTTAAAAAATTTTATCCTGTACAATTTTATTTTTATTATTTAAAAATTTTTATTAGTATATGTTGGTGATACATCATAATTACACTCACTGTGGGGAACCGGTAGTACGCATATCGCACCTTGGATGACATTTCCCCTGAACTTCCTGACTGAAAAGCTGTATCAAATGCTCAATCTCTCTCCAGCCTCCCTCAGCTTCACCTAACCAGTGTTCTACTTTCTACTCCCACGAGTTCAATTTTAAAAGTCCACATGTAGAAATGTAAGGGAAAGCAAGGCACAGACTGATTAGAAAACAGAGTTTATTAGGGCTGATCAGAGTTGCAACAAAAATTTCAGGCATGCTGAGGTATACGCTTGTGTCTTACAGATTTCAAACGAGATTGAAAGGTAAAAACCACAGATGGGACTGGATTACATCAGTTGTTTGTCAAGAGTTTAGGTCATTGTAGGCTCTGCTATAAGAAAGAGATTGAGGTTGGGTGCAGTGGTGCCTGCCTGTAATCCTAACTAATTGGGAGGCTGAGACAGGAAGATCTCAAATTCAAGGCCTACCTGGGCGAATCAGTGAGATTCTGCCTTAAAAACTAAAAAGCTTTGAGGCTGTAGCTCAGCATTTGCTGGGTTCAATTCCCAGTGCTGGGAAAAATGTATATAGGTTCCATTTCTGCTGGGCTCACTCCTGATGCTTTCACAACTTGGAGCAGAATTGTGACACCGTACAGGTTTCCCCAGGAAAAAATACATGTTTTCAACTCTCCTGCTTTGAGGCTTCAGCGGAGCAAAGAGTTGCACAGGGCATGGTACAAAACCTGACTTCCCAGGACCCTGATTTTGGGCCCCAACGACTTGGTGTTTTAGTCCCAGTACCACGAGCGACATGTTTCCGGAACAAGCAGAACGATGGTCGTGACCCAAGTACAATTCTAGTTGTGTTTCCTCCCATCCTTTTAAACATTTTACAACATGGGAGTCGTCTCCCTGTGGCCCTGGAGGAAATGCTGCCGGGTCCCAGCGCTTGGCTCCCTTTTATGTCCCATTAAGTAGCAGAGGAGACCGCAACGTGCGGAACTCGACTGGAGAGCAGCATCGCCTCTCCCTCGCTGGCCTGCCGCACCGGCCAGGTCCCGCCCAGAGCCCCGCATTCCTGGGGCTGGGCAGAAGAAGATGGGCAGAAGAAGTTACCCATGGCTCTTACCCATCGCCACACTAGCGATGGGTAACTAGCGGTGGGTAACTAGTGATGACTAACTAGTGATGGGTAAGAGCCATGGGTAACTAGTAATAAGTAACTAGTGATGACTAGTGATGGGTAAGAGAAATGGGTAACTAGTAATAAGTAACTAGTGGCAGATAACTTGTGATGACTAGTGATGAGTAAGAGCAATGGGTAACTAGTAATAAGTAACTGGTGATGGGTAGCTAGCAAGAAGTAACTAGTGATAGATAACTAGCAATGGGTGACCAGGGAGGGTATGTAGTGGTGGGTAACTAGTGATGAGTAACTAGTGATAAGTACCTAGCAATGGGTAATTAGTGGTAACTAGCAGTCTAGTATTGGGTAACTAGCAAGGGAAACTGGCAATGCATGCACTCCCTGAGTCCCCGGGGCTCCTGGCGCTGGCCTGACCTTCTGTCCCCGACCGGAAGCCCTTGGCCTGTTCCTAGTTGTTCCTAGTTCATGCCTCAGCCCCTTTCCCCGGCTGTTTCTGGCTCACTCAGTCGCTCTAGACGACTGGCTAACTACAACCTGCAGAACTTGCCGGGAGAACAGCCTTTCCTCGCCCTCGCTGGGCCTGCTGCTCTCTAGGGAAGTGAGGAAGGCTGGGCCCTGTCCCCTCACGTCTCGGTGTTTACGGAAGAGTGGAGGAGGAAGAAGTAAGAGAATAAAATAATTTTGTGTGTGCGTGCGTGCATGCGTGTGTGTGTGTGTGTGTGTGTGTACTAGGGGTTGAGCCAAGGGCCTTTGCACAGAGATACATCCCCAACCCATTTTTATTTTATTATTATGTTTTTTGGTGCTGGGGATCGAACTCAGGGCCTTATACTCACCCCAACCCATTTTCAAAATTTAAAATTTTGAGACAACACCTCACTAAATTGCCCAGGCTGGGCTCCAACTCGCCATCCTCCTGCCTCGGCCAGCTCTGCATTTTCCTCTGACAACTCGCGTCCAAACTGTGCCAGGCAGGGTTTTTGAGGGGTGGCAGGTAGCAGCGGGAGGGCTCGTCCCGGCGCGCCCCGGGCTGGGACGACCTCGGGTCCTCTCCCGCCGCGCCCGGCTGTGCAGAGCGGGAGGCCGCGCCGGACGCCGGGTGCCCCTCGCGGCGGCGTCCTTTCCTTCCTGCGCGCCGGATTGAACGCGGCGAGCGGAGTTAGAGGGCAGGACGAGTCGGTCAGCAGGGCTGAGCGCTGAGCCGCCAACCTCAGAAACGGCTCCGTGTCTTCAGCCAAATTCCCAACCGAGTTTTGTCCCTTTAGGGAGATACTGTATGTTTTTTCCTGGTCCTGGAGACTGACCGGGACCCTGGCACGGAGCTGCATCCCCAGCCCTTTCTGTTTGGTTTGAGACAGGGTCTCCCTGAGTCGCTAAGCTGCCGTGCTGGGCTCCGAAGTGTGATCCTCCTGCCTCAGCCTCCCAGAGTGCTGGGATGACGGGTGTGTGCCGCCACGCCAGGCTAAGTGGTGCTTTTTGTTCACCTCCTTTTTATTTGTGTCCATGTGCAGCATCACAATATTATGTGCTGCTTCTGCGTCCGCATCCAGTGAAAACACCAGGTCAGCTGAGGTCTCCTGAACTTCATATTCGGTGGACACAGTTCCACATCACTTTTTGGGGGGATGGGCCAGAGGTCTCACTGTGTGGCCCAGGCTGGCCTTGAACTCCCTGGGCTCAAGTGACCCTCCTGCCTCAGCTTCCGGAGAGGCTGGGAGTACAGGTACATGCCACCGTGCCCAGCTAAGAGCGGTTCTTTGTTTTCTTGTTTTGTTTTGTTTCTTTGAGACAAGGTCTTGCTGTGTAGCCCAGGTTGGCCTCGAACTCATTGGCAATCCTCCTGCCTCAGCCTCTCAAGTGCTGGTGTGACAGGCGTGTGCCACCACGCCCAGCAAGAGCACTTCTTTAAAAGAATCCCCACTGTTTCCAAAGAAGAGAGCATGGAAAGGAGAAAAAGTCACTTGATTGTGGAAAATGTGTCAAACGTCACCTGAGCCAGCCCCTCAAAGTTAGCATAGTCCATGACATCATGGAGTCACCACGGAGCCCCAGGTCTGATGAGAGGAGGGCACCTACCCCGAGGTTTCCCTGGGAGGAATCATAAATCCAGTCTGATCATAAGAAAGCATTCGATGCCAGGCACAGGGGAACACACCGGTAATCCCAGCTAGTTGGGAGGCTGAAGCAGGAGGATTGTAAATTTGAGCCCAGCCCAGGCAATTTACTAAGGCCCTGTCTCAAAATAAGATAAAAAGGACTCTGGTGTGGCTTAGTGGTAGAGTGCTTGCCTACCATGTGGGGGACCCCGGGTTTAAACTCCAGCGCGGCAAAATAAGTAAATAAATAGGATAAGAAGTGGGTTTTTTTTGTTTGTTCTTTGCTTGCTTGCTTTTGCGGGACTAGGAGTGGAACCCGGGGCCCCCCACATGCTAGGCAAGCGCTCGCCTCTGAGTGGCGCCTCGGTCCTATTTTATTTTGAGACAGGGACTCACTGAACTGTCCGGGCTAACCTTGAACTTGCGATCCTCCTGCCTCACTCTCCTTAGTGGCTGAGATTATAGATGTGCAGCACCACTTGGGCACATGCAAGCTTTCAAAAACATGCTATTATCTAAGAAATGTATCGTCCCTCGTACAGGAGGATTTAAAAAAATCCTATGGCATTTAAAAAAATATAGTTAAAATTGAGATTCACTGTGGCGAAGAGAAATATCTTGTTAAATAGCTAGGCATGGTGGTGCATGGCTGTAATCCCGGTACTTGGGAGGCTGAGACCGGAGGATGGAAATTTCAAGTCCTGTCCAGGCAATTCTGGCAGCCAAGCTTCAGCCAATCACAGCAGCCAGCTGACCGGCCCAACCGTAGCCAATCAGCTGTTTCCCTTTCACCCCTTCTCTGGCAGTGCTGCGCCTGCGCTGCTGGGAGGCGCTCTGGGAACTTGTTCGGTTCTATTTTTTTTTTTTTTTTGTGCCGGGGATCGAACTCAGGGCCTGCTGCTGCTTGCGAGGCAAGCGCGCTCTAACCACTGCGCTAAATCGCCAGCCGTCAACTTGTTTCGTTCTATGGGCTGCTTGATTCATGCGTCTTCCTTTGCTCTGATAATTTCTGCTGAATTCACTTTGTCCAAACTGTTCCAACACAGCCAACGCGACAGAACTGTTCTATCACCCCCTCGTATTTATTCATTCCCTACTCACAAGAGAACAGAAAGCAGATTCTGGACTTGTCATATAAAGAAATCGTACAATAGGCTGAGGATTTTTTGCTCAGCATAACATTTCTTCTTGGGTTATTTGCCTTTGTATTGTTGAATTGCAAGAGTTCTTTATGTATTACGCATACTAGTTAGTCCCTTATCAGATATAGGATTTCCAAATATCTTTTCCGTTCTATACGCATGGACGGGTTTTTGTGTGAAAACAATTTTAAAATATTTTATTAGAATTTTGTAAGTGAATAGGTTTTGTTTGACTTTTTGAGACGGGGTCTCACTATGTAGTCCAGGCTGGCCTTGAACTCACTATATAGTCCACGCTGGCCTCCAACTCATGGTGAGCCTCCTGCCTCAGCCTCCCGAGTGCTGGGATGACAGGTGTGTGCCACTATGCAGAACAAAGAAGTAGTTTTAAATTCACAGCAAAACTGAGCAGAATGGACACAGATTTCCCCCGGACTTGCTGCTTCCACAGCTGCAGAGACTCCATTATGCAAGAACTCTACATTTATTATAGTTTGTGAGTTTATATTGATACATAATTATCAAGCAGAGCCGGGCATGGTGGGGCATGCGTGTCACCCCAGCACTATCAGAGCGACAGTGCACAGGATGGTTGCGCACACTTGGGTCAAGTGTGACCGGCGAGGCTGCAGCAGGAAGCCCACTGGGGATCGGCAGGGTCTGGGCCGGGGCCTGCAGGATGAGGAGGCAGGAGCTGGGGGGCTCCGGGTCTCAGGATGCAGAGCCCCAGAAAACCGAGTCGGCAGGGAAAGTGGGCAGACAGGTGTGACCCACAGCGAGGTGGGCACGGACCTGAGACCGCTCTTACCGCTGCTGACTCTGCCGGGATTCTGGGCTTTAATAAGCCTGGCGAGGCGGCGCCCTGTCTTCCCTGCGAGCCTGCTGGGTGAGTGCAGGGACAGCAAGGCCCTGACAAGTCCTGCACAGAAGGCTCCAATGGCGTTACTGAACACCTCACGCGCTGGCCTTGGGTCCTCAATTCCCAGCACAGCATATGACAATAACGGCAAGTCTGTCACACAGTCAGGGCCTGCTTACACTCCCTGGGCCCAGAACTGAGTCCTGCCCAGGGGTCCATTAGCTCCTTAGGCCCTCAAGAGACCCCACGAGGTCTGTACGAATGGGGCCGACATCCACCAGCAGAGCTCAGAGGCTGGCCTTTGAGTGGGGTGCCCCAGCCCTCCCACCAGCCTGCCTGTGTCCCGACAGGGCCGCAGACCCGGCCTTGCTGTGGGTGGTGGACGCGGTCTCCCGAGAGGGCCCTTCTGTGACCTATCCCAGCCCCTCTCTTTGCCCCTGGACGCGGCCACACCGCTGCCCAGAGGGCTCGGCTGTAACTTGAGTCTGCCAGGCTGGGGGTGACGGGGCAAGTGGGCGGGTGACAGCCAGGCAGAGACACTTGCCCACACACTGGTGTGCAGCCGCCTGGCCCCAGCGTGCCGGAGACGGCAGCCCTCGCCATGGGCAGCAAGCAGACAGTATTCACGCACGCGCAGCTCGAGGAGTACCAGGTGGGCGCGGCGGCAGGACACGGCACAATGTCCTCTCCTCCGGATGTGCCACAGCATGGGCTCCCGGCAAAGCTCCGTGGGCTGCCCGTGTGGGTTGGGGTGGTAGCAGGGACAGAGGACAAGGCCAGGGCTAAGGCCGCACTTCTGTCCCCAGGACTGCACGTTCTTCACCAGGAAGGAGATCATGAGGTGAGCTGGGAGGGAAGCGGGGCCCTGCGCACGGGGGAGCTCAAGGTGTCAGTGTGTCGCGGGGTGAAAGTGCTGATGGGGGAGGGAACGCAGGCAGATGGGGGACACAGAGAAGCCAGATGCTAGCCAGTCATCCATGCACTGATGAGGCTGAGGCAGGAGGATTGCTGCAAGTTCCAGGCCAGCTGGGGCCACATAGTGAGCTCAAGTCCACTCTGAACTACATAGCAAGATCCTGTCTCAAAAAAACAAAAACAAAAAAAGCCACAGGCTGTCATGTTTTTACTGTTTGTGCTGATGAGCTGGGGCCTCCTCCTGGGATAGCAGGGACCATGGAGGGTTGTGTGTTGGGGGGTGGCAGCTCAACACCACTGCAGAGTCTGAGACCAGCCCTGGGCTGCAGGTGGTATCGAGGCATCTGCTGGGGATGAGCCCAGTGAGATGGCATAGATGAGCCCCGTCATCACCCAGCCTTGGGGCTTTGTCCAGAGGCCCTGACCCATGGCCCAGCGGCTGTGAAACCCAAGCCGGTCGGGCTTCGGTGGCCACAAGGGCAGGGTCGGGGCCCTGAGCGTGGGCATGGGGCATCCATTATTGATGGGCACACTTCTCACCAGGGAGCCCATTGTCTGAGCCAGGACAGCCATGGGGTCACCTTGGCCATCACGATCGGATTACTGCCTGGGAAACTGAGGCTGGGATACAGCCAGATGGATCTCATGCCCCAGGCTGGTGTCTTGCCTGGCCCAAGCTTCCTGATTGTCAGAATGACTGAGGCTCAGAGGGTAGGGAGACTTGCCCAAGGCCACACAGGAACCCACACTCACGGTGTCGTTCCTTGAGGGAACCCTGATAGGGTCAGGACTCAAGTTCCAGATACCACACTGAGTTCCGAATGAGCTGATGAGCTCGGGCTTCCTCCCAGGGTGGCAGGAAGCCAGGGAGGGTTGTGGGCAGGGTTGGCGCCTCCCAGGGACCCATTGACACAGTGTTCTGCCCCTTCGGGACAGTCCCTAGCAGCCTGGGGACCTCAGAGTCAGCAAAGAGGGTCCTCGCACGGCAGCTGCCCAGCCTGTACCAACAAAGATTCAGGTGGGGGCATCTGATGGAAAGCTGGCCTTCTGGACTAGGGTGCGTGGCATTCGATGCTTTGTCCTTTAACAACCTGCATCTGGCCCTTGGGAGAGGGGAGGAAGGCGTGAGAATGGAGGAGGCAGGGTCTCGGTGACAGTGTGACAATGTCTAGAGCGGCAGAGGTTACTGAGGGGTCTCTGAGTGCTTGCTGTGAAGTGACCTGGCCTAAGTGCACTCTTTTCTCCCAACTCTATCTCCCTGGTAAGCTCCTACTCATACTGCTAAACCTAGTGTCAACCCCCTCCTCCAGCAAATCCTTCCTGGCTGGCCGTGGTGGCTCACTCCTGTAATCCCAGCACTCGGGAGGCGGAGGCAGGACTGCCATGAGTTCAAGGCCAGCCTGGGCTACATAGCAAGAGCCTGTCTAAACAAACAAACCAACCCACTCAAAAATCCCTCCCTTCTCCCTGGCTTGCTTTCCCTACTGCAGTCTTCCTCAGCCTTGGGGTGCTCTCCCCACATCGGTCCAGTCCTTGGATGGCTCCCAGGAACCCAGCTCTCTGCAGTGTGGCTCAGCAGCTGCCAGGTGAGCGAGGTGGGATGAACTCCTTCCTCCTCCTGGCTCCAACCTCCGTGGCATCCTCTCCCCACCAGGCTCTTCTACCGCTACCAGGACCTGGCACCCCAGCTTGTGCCCTTGGACTACACCAGCTGCCCGGCGGTGAAGGTTCCCTATGAGCTCATTGGCAGCATGCCTGAGCTGAAGGTGCGGCTGGGGAGCTGGGGACATGGAGAGGGACCCCTCGCAGCGTCCTGCACTGCGGGTGCAACCTACCGTCACCCCATTCACGAAAGACGGGAAAGCAGAGGTCAGATAAGTTAGCACCCTTGTTCACCTCACACAGCTGCAATGGAGCAGGCAGGATCAAAGCCCAGGGTGCCGGGGAGATGTGGTGACACTACACGGGTGAAGGGCTTTTGTGAATACTGAGGGGAAGGTAGTCTTCTCTGTATTAGGTCATCTGAAAAAAACTATTCCAAACCGCACGCGGGGTGGCATGACTCCAATTCCAGCCCTTCGGGAGGCAGAGGTGAGCGATTGAGAGTTCCAGCCCAGGGCCGGGGATTTGCTCAGTGCGTAGAGTGCTTGCCTCGCAAGTACAAGGCCCCGAGTCCGATCCCCGGCACCAAAAAAAGGAGAGTTCAAGCCCAGCCCGGGCAATTTGGTGACTTAGGCAGACCTTATCTCAAATGCAGAACCAGGGACGTAGCTCAACGCAAAGGCTCTGAGTTCAATCTCCAATACTGAAAAAAAAAAATCTAGGAGCAGGGTAGTGACAGGTGTGGCTGAAATCAGGACATCTGACCACGCGCTCAGAAAGCGCTCCCTCAATTCCTCCCAGCAGTCTCAGGCAGCCTTTGATTGGCCAAATTGAGTCACATGCCTATTCCAGAGCCAATCATTGTTGCCAGATGACTGGCATGCTCCGATTGGCTTCTTCTGGGTCATGTGGTGCTTCTGGAGCCGGAAGTCATGTCAGGCCACCCAGCCCAGTATTAGGGCTGGGGGTCTCCGGAAGTTCCGTCTTGGCAAAGGGTACAAGGTTCCAGGAGGGCAGGCAGGAGACTGATCTAGGAGGGCCCTGGAGACCCTGCCCAGGACCGTCCTTCCCTGTGGCTTTCTTGTCCCAGGACAACCCTTTCCGCCAGCGCATTGCCCAGGTTTTCTCCGAAGACGGTGACGGCCACATGACGCTGGACAACTTCCTGGACATGTTCTCCGTGATGAGCGAGATGGCCCCGCGCGACCTCAAGGCCTACTACGCTTTCAAAATTTATGGTGCGTGCAGAAGCCTGAGACACGGAGCACAGAAGGATCCCTGGGTTTTAAAGCCTCGAGCGCCTCTTCCGGCCACGCCCACCCTTCCGGGCACGCCCCTTCCAGCCGTGCCCAAGGGGCAGTGTCCGGGTCTCGTCTCCGTGGGCCTCTGATTCCGGAAGTCAGGGGGAAGTGGGGCGCTGCCACTTCCTGGCTGTGTCTCAGTTCTCTCCTGTTGCCAGGCCTGCGGCATGAGCTCTTGGTCACTGATCTGCTTACCTGCGTTGCTGTTTGTATCTTTAGTTTTTTGCTCTTGTTTTGCAGTGCTGAGGACGGAACCCAGGCACATCCCCAGCACTGATCTGTCCCTGCCTCACGTTCTCTCAGGAGACCAGGGGTGGTGACAGTATCCGTTTTGTTCACCATCTGTCTCTCATGCCAGATATGCAGTAGGTGTTCAGCGAAAAGGCGCTGAGTGAATACACGAACAGAAGAAAAGCAGTTTCTGGCACCTCAGAGGCCCCCAGTAAATACTCAAGAGTGAAGGATGAGTTATCACGGTGGCTGACACGTAGTAGGTGTTCACTGGATACTGATTTAGGGCATGAATGAAAAGTTGTCTCAGTGCCCGGGACACAGTAGACACTCAAGAAATACTGGACCTAAGTGTGGTGGTATATGCCTGTAATCCCAGCACTCTGAGAGGTTGAAGCAGGAGGACTGAAAGTTGGAGCCCTGCCTGGGCAATTTAGTGACTTAGAAGGACCCTGTTTAAAAATAAAAAAAAATTTTTTTTAAAGAGCTAGGAATGTAGCTGAGTGCGATGGCCCTGGGCTCCATCCCCAGTACCGGGGGGAAAGATAAATACCTTGTTAGTGAATAAGTGAGTTACCACGATACCAGGTACATAGTAAATTCTCAATAAATGACTTGTTTGAGAGTGAATGAATTCCCGGCTGGTTCCTGCCCAATTGCAAAGCAAGACCCAGAACCTCCCCATTGGTCTCGGGTGCTCCCCAGTGTGTCGGTCTCCTCTGTCACAAGGTACCAAGACGTGCCTGCAGGTGCCCGGCCCAGTGGCCGCCTCCTGTCCCCACCCGTGTGCCCTACAGACTTTAACGAGGACGGCTACATCTGTGCCTGGGACCTCGAGCAGACGGTGACCAGGCTGACTCGGGGGGAGCTGAGCGCCGAGGAGGTGAGCCTGGTGTGTGAGAAGGTGCTGGATGAGGCCGACAGTGACCATGACGGCCGGCTGTCCCTGGAGGACTTCCAGAACATGATCCTGCGGGCCCCCGACTTCCTCAGGTGACGTCCCCGCCCCACCCTGGTGGAGGTGTCTCCTGGATTCTGTTATGGAAAGTCTTCTGCTGGTCATGTGTGACCTTGGGAAACTTTCTCAGTTTCCTGGTCTGGGTCCCTGTATCTGAAGGGATAAGAAGGAGCCCCACAGGTGCCTCAGGTGGGCGAATGCAGCACTTTTGTCACAGGCAACACAGCTGGACTTCAGTTCTCACCCCCTGCAGAGTTATGCAGTGAACACCCTGTGCAACTGTACTTGGCAGTCTGAGGGCTGAATGAGAGCCCCAGCTACAGGGCTGAGATGGAAGAATTAAGCAAGTTAACAGAGAGTTCGCAAGAGACGAGTCACGGGCCACCTCCATTCTGTTTCTGGACTTTCCACGAGCCATGAATGGCTTGTACATTTTGACATGGTTGAGAATAAGAATAATAATACTCCAGTCAGGTGTAGTGGTGGCACACATCTGTCATCCTAGGGGATTGGAAGGCTGAGGCAGGAGGATCCCAAGTTTGAGCCCAGCCTGCATAATTTAGGGAGACCCTGCCTCAAACAAAAAAAAAAAATAAGGGCTGGGGATGGAGCTCGGTGCAAAGGCTTTGGGTTCAGTCCTAGTACAAAAAGGAAGGGAGATGCTTCCGTGCCTGGTGACAGTGATATGCAATCAAATTTCTGTGTCTACCATACAATTTGATCGGCACAGTGTCACCTCCCTGTGTGGATGATGGCTGTGGGGACAGGAGGTGGCCGGGCTATTGGCGTTCATGGTCTTCTCCTCTGCAGCACCTTCCACATCCGCATCTGAGGAGCCCGCAGCGGGGTCGGCCGTCGCCTTCGGGGCTGGGGAATAAAGATGAGTCGCCGAGTCATGCCTCCTGTCCCCCTCCTTTGCGTCTCGACCTTGAATCTGGAGCCGGAGGGCAGCTCAGTGTCCTCTCTGGGCCCTGGTGTGACCTGGGATGGCTGGGCCCTCTCTGGGCCTCGCTCACTGCCTGCGACAATGTGCTGACCTCCACGTCTCCGTCCCCCAGAGGCCGCCGTGCAGCGACAGGCAGGAGGCCAGCTGCCTGTCCCGCCCACGGGCCCCGGGCCGAGTCCCCACTGGCTGCTCAGGTCTCTTCCCACCCTCGGTTCCTCGAGGGGACTGCAGTTTCCACTCTCGGCTGATTCCTTGGCGCTGCCCTGGGCAAGCTGAGGGGGAGGTGACCGGAGTGTCATTCTCTGAGGCAGGGACTGTGCTTTATAGTTCCGCACATCTGCCCCTCTGCTGTGGCGGTGGCTGTGAGTGATGTCCTGGCAGGGTTGGGCGAGCGGAGTCACTGGTGGGGCTGGCTCGCCTGGGAGCCCCTCACTGCAGGCCCCAGATTGGCAGAGCTGTGAGCTTGGGGGACCCATGCTGACATCGCCCCAGAGCAGCCCTGCCACCTGACTGTGTGCCAGAGCCCCAGAGTTTATGTCCAGGTCCTCCCAAGAAGGAGGGCCTGCCCTCTCCCCATTGTCCAGGTGAGGAACAGGCCCAGAGAGGTCTGGGCTTGCCAAAGGCCACACAGCACTGCGGTGTAGGGTTCCCTCTGGAGCCTACTTCCAATCACCACCTCTTTTTAAATCTATTTTTCATTTTTTATTTTTTGAGACAGGGTCTTGCAGTGTAGCCCAGGCTGGTCTTGAGCTCACTGTGTAGCTCATGCTGGCCTCAAACTCTCAGTGATCCTCCTGTCTCAGCCTCCCCAGTGCTGGGACTACAGGTGTGGGCCACCACACCCAGCTTCCTTTTTTTAAAATTTTGAGACAGGGTCTCACCGAGTCACTAAGTTGCTGGGCTAGAACTTGTGATCCTCCTGTCTCAACCTCCCTGAGTGCTGTGGTGTGCTGGCTCAACTCCTTTTTTAAAGGGAAGGGCTCCTGCATGTCCCCTGAGGCTGATGCTGGTGACGTGCTGCTGAGCACCACGCCGTCTTGTTCTAAGGCCCGGACTTCCTGGGGAGGTGGCCCCTTGGCCCGGGCCCTGCGGCGCAGTTTGCACAGAGCGCGACCATGTTTGGGACCGCTGTGGGGCTCTAAACGCCGCACGGCCACCGCAGCCCCGTACCTCTGGCCGTGCCTCCCCACCAGCTTGTGAGGATGAGCCGGGGCCTCTAGGGACACCACTACCCTGGCTGTGCAAATCCCCGTGTAAGATGGTGCAGGATTCCTGCAGGACCCGCACACCGCCTTCTGCTGCCTGTCCACCCCTCTGGATGGCTCCAAACATGGTACGCCGTCCTCACTGTGCGCTGTCTACACTGTCCTGTCTAGGGAACCCTGACAAGGAAGCTAGCCTGCACATGTCCATACATGCACAATTTTTAGTTTTACTTTTTGCTTTTTTGAGACAGGGCCTGACTATATAGTGCAGGCTGGCCATGAACTCTGGGAGATTCTCCTGCCTCAGCCTCCAGAGTACTGGGGGGACAGGTGTGCATCACCATGCCCAGCCTATAGATGCAGTTTTTATTTTTATTTATTTTGTATTTTTTGGGGTGTCAGGGATGGAACTCAGGGCCTGTGCTTGCTAGGCAGGTGCTGTACCACTGAGCTACATCCCCAGCCCCAGATGCAGTTTTTAAAGGAATGTTTTCCGTGGCTGGTGGTTGAACCCGGTTCAGAACTGTGGGTATGGAAGGCAACTGTAGCTAGCACGGAGGGTCCGGCCAGGCCGGGCACAGGGCAGGCCCCCACCATCGCTGTGATGCTGACAGACACTGGCCCTGGCAGGGTGAGACCCCAGGCCCCTTTGTCCCATGCCTGGGTCCTGGAGGATGGGTGTGGGGTGTGGCCGCTCGGCAGCGAGGGTCCAGATGAGGGGCCTGGCCAGGTGACACCCTAGAAGTACCCGGGGGCGAAGGGTGGGGGCTGCAGGTACTCCTCGGGGAGCCAGTCCTCTGCCTCTGGCTGGGACGGCTGGGAGGACAGTGCCCTCACGACCTTCTGGCGCCAGGCCCCGTCCCCTGGGGTCGCCCCGCTCCAGCTGGTGGGCCTGGTGGCCTTCCTGGAGGGCACATTCCTGTCCCTCAGGGCCTGGCGCTGTGGGGGGTTTTCCAGGCCTGTGGCCACACAAGGGTTCCCGGGGACCCTGTCTTTCCAGGCAGTACTGCCCCAGCGTCCCCGACTGTCCACACTGGTCCCAGAGCTGTGGGCCACGCCTGATGTCCAGGCGTCCCAGAGTGATGTCAGGCTCACGGCTGCCAGGTGGCCTTTCAGCCGCTGCTGCACCCTCCTGCCTGTCTCAGGCAGCGCCCTGAGGTTCTTCCAGAGTTTCTGGCGGGCCCTCTCGAAAGGTGCCCTCGGAGGCCCAGGGGGGGCAACTTCCCCTGCAGGTTCGGTCTCCTTCTCTGCAGATGCCCCCTTCTCTTTGGGCTGATGGAGGGGGGTGGACTTTGGGGGACCCTGAAACAGAGGCAAGGGCGACCTGGGCCATGCGTCCATCCAGCCCTGGATCGACCCATCTCTCGGGCCAGGTCCCTCTGGGGTGCCTTGTGGCTGGGGTCACCTCACAGCTGTCCTCTGCATGGTGGCACCATCTCCCTGGGTCAGGCTTGGCATGGTGTGGTGGCTGGAGGTGGCCCTGGGTCCATTCCAGCCCCACCAAAACAAGAAACCCAAAAGACCTAAAGCAAAAAGACATAGAGACAATCCTCTCGGTTCTCGCTCAGTCACTGTAGAGATGTGTCACCAGGCTACTGTGCTGTCCTGTAAACACCTGGTGTGAGCCGACAACTCGTGAGGTTAACGAAAGCATAGGCGAAAAGCACGCGGACACAGCGGGAGCTGGGCCTGGTCTCTTACGGAGACCTGAGCAGAAGGGCCGCACTAGAAACTGATCAACGGCACTGTGCGGGCCTGGTGCACCTCACAAAAAACAAACAAAACAAAACAAAGTATGGCAGGTGTTCCTTTTTTGTTGTTGTTGCTGCTGGGGATCGAACTCAGGGCTTGTGCTTACAGGACAAGCACTCTAACCATTGAGCTAAATCCCCAGCCTCTAGCCATTCATTACTGACATCAAGTGCCATTAACTGTACATAACTTTATTTATTTTTTGTCTTTTTTACATATATAATTTTATATGCTACTTTTTATTCTAATTAATTAATTGCAGTCCTGGGGGGTGGAACTGCATCCCCAGCCCTTTTTTATTTTGAGACGGAGCCTTGCTAAGTCCCTAAATTGCCAGGTTGCCCAGGTTGCAACTCCGTTTGATAGGGAAGCAAACAGGAAACAGAGACACACAGGTAAGCAAGAGCCTCCCAACTGCCAGGAGCTCTTTGCGGGGATAGACAGGGTGCAGTTTGGGGCTGTTATTTAGGTCCAGAGATTGCAGAGGGGACACGTGAAGCCAGCTAGAAGCAGAAGCTGGGTGTGGGAAGCTGGAGAAAGAGGCGTAGTGAGTGCAAAGATCCTGAGGTCGCTGCTGACCTGAACCACAGCAGGGCAGGCAGAGGCAAGTGAGGGGCTGACATTGTGGTTTGGTGATGACCTTGGGGTCAGATGTCACTGAAGGCTTTAAGCCCCCAGCGCTGGGCCCTAACTCTCCCTCTGGAAGACTCCCCTCTGGTGGCGGGGTCAGCCCTGCGCCCCCTCGCCAGATGGAGGGGCCAGCCTCCTGTACCTCTGGGCACGAGCAGGGCCCCAGATGCTCCTCGGGGCCGGGCTCCGGGCTGGAGGCTTCCTGGGCCATGGCAGTGGCATGGAGGAGGAGGTCCTCGTAGTCCACAGTGTCCGGGTCCTTCTGCACGGAGGAGACGCAGCTCAGGTCCTGGGGCAGGACCCAGGTCACCGCGCCCCGCCCAGGGGAACTATGGTGGCCTGGCCCCGCCCACCGAGCCCTGCTAGGCAGTCAGCCCCACCCACCACCCGGCCTGACACCTCAGGCCACACCCACGGAGCCATATGAGGAAGATAGCCCCGCCCGCCGCCGTGCTCAGCCCCGCCCACAAGGGAAGTCGGTACCGCCCACAGCCTGTCCGCGGGACCCAGGCCACGCCCACTGGCCTTATAAGGCAGCCCCAATCCCAGCAACTCAGCCAGCAGGGCCACCTGAGCCCTTGTGCAAAGTCAGCCCAGACTGAGCCTCCCAGGTGGAGGGCGGGCGGCCTGGGGACAGGCCCGCGTGGGGACAGGGCCCGCGGACCGGCTCACCTGCCCGCAGCCCCTCGTGAGCAGCTGCCCGTGCGGCCGCAGCGGCCTGCGCTGGTAGAAGGCGACCAGGGCGCACAGCGAGGCGTGGGGCACGGTGTCCTGCCCGCACAGCACCAGGCAGCCGTCGTCCAGCAGCATCACCATGGCGTGGCAGCAGCGGCCCTGCACCCTGCGACACATGGAGGGCAGTGTGTGCCCCTCCTGCTCTCCTTCCGGCAGCCCAGGGCCTCCCTGCCTTGGTTTCCCCACTGGAGCTGGCCTCAGAATTCTGGGGAAGGTGATGGAGCTCAGCCCAGTGCCTGGCTGTGAGAAATGACCCCCAGAAATTGTGAGGAGGAGGGTTTCCAGGGCCGGCCCAGAGCAGGCTGTGTGCAGGGCATGCAGCAGACACTCAGCAGATGCACAGTCCATCCGCGCAAGAGTTGATGGCCCACTCTGTGCTTGTCGTATCTCATTTAACCCTGCATCAGATCTCTGGATTAACTCAGTATACTCCATGGGACATGGTGGCTTTGGGGGGACCCTGACAGGTTTGCGCTGTGCCCAGGCTTGCAAGCACGGAGGTGCAGAGCCCAGCATCGACCGTGTGACTCCAGGCTCAGGTCCTGCGGAGCCTGTGTCTGCCATGTCCAGCTGGACCCGTGGCTCCTGCGCCACGTCAGGCCCACCTGCACCCCGTGAGCTCCGTAGGAAGTCTTGGCGAGGGGCACCCTGTCCCCTCCCTGCCCGCCGGCCTGCAGCCCCAGCCTCACCTGTAGGACAGCGTGTAGCCCACGTGGCTGTGACTGACCCTCAGGAGGAAGGATCCCGGGGGCTGTGACTGCAGCAAGTTCTCGGCGTCCCTGGAAAGGCGGGCACGGGAGGGCGATGGCTGCGGCCCGGCTGCCCTGCACTGGTCCCCGGAGCCCGGGACTGAGGCCAGGAGCCGCGCGTTCTGATTCTAAACGGACAACAATCTAAAGCCACTTTGTCTTGGTTGTGTGACCTTGGGAATTTCAGGGGCAGTCAGCCTCGGGGGTCTCG
>PVJO010000339.1:0-258918 GCA_004026905.1 Hystrix cristata
TTTTTTTTTTTTTTTTTTTTTTTTTTTTTTTTTTTTTGCGCCAGGGATCGAACTTAGAGCCTCGTGCTTGCAAGACAAGCACTCTAACCACTGAGCTAAATCCCCAGCGTGGGGCCATTTTTGGAGATTCAGCTTTTCTTAAAGTTCACACTTGGTTCTCAGCAACCCATTCCATTTAAAGGCTCAAATCCATGCAGTGTCCCCATAAAACACCTAGTATCATCCTGTGCTCTGTCACTTAGCACCAAGTCAGGGCTGGAAAGAGCCATACTGTCAGGATGCTATCTATGGTAACTCGATGTCAATTTTTCTTGACTTCGGGTGTTCATGTCTGCCATGTCTAACACTCAGCAAAATTCAAAATAGGCTGTTCTTGAAGGGAATAAAAATAGGAATGAAGATGCTGTACATCTGTTAGCCAATCACTTGGATGTTATCTGTCAGATCTCCCAAAAGTTCATGATACAGCTGCACAATACAGTTGCCCTCGTCAGGCATGTTTATGATTTTTTGAGAACCACAGAATCTAAAACAGATACTGTGATTCTGTTGGTCAAATAGTATACTTTTTACAAAAAAAATATAATTTTGAGGAAATCCTGTCAGACCAATGGGAGTAGACATTTGAGTCCCTATTTTAGGCATAAGTTTTACATATTATTTTTCAAAAATGAAAAGTGAACTTGCACTGCCCCCAACTCTGACTTTCTTTTTTTGAGATTGATTGGCTTCTTCAGAGTCCTGGTGGAATGCTGAGAACACCTATCAGAAGTGTAGTTTCACCCACGTGTTTTCTTCAGGGGACTCTGTTGGCTTTCCAGAATAACTGGGCAATTCAGTCCTCTCTAAGCATTGCAGGTCATGGTTACCCTCTTGCTTACATCTCACCTCCTGGCTACCCCATCTGATGTGAAATCATTTGCCTTTCGCAGAACAAAATGGAAGGTGACTCTAGCTGAAAGGAAATATGGACCCAAAGTAATTCGATGTGTAGGAAATGATAGCAATGAGTTGGCTGTTTCTTTTAGAGTATATTAAGTTAAAATGGCACAGGGACAGACTCTGTGCTTTCTTTTGAACATACCAGAATGTATATGGTTTTGTGTGTTGTTTGTTTTGTTCAGAGGGAGGAGTGTGTGAGAGTGCAGAACACATATAGTTGATGGGAACGACTTTTTTTTTTTTTAAAGGTTATGAAACACTATCTCCCCCTTGAACAACAGTCCAGGGGAGCAATCACATATCACAATAAAAGCAAGCGTGTAATAATACAGCAAGTAGTGTATGATTTGGTAACTTTGAGAGATTACTTTATTGGTTAGGTAATGAAGCATGCCAGGAAATTTCACCAAACATGAGTCAACACACTACCAAGGAACATCTGAAATGAGTGAACTACAAGTTGAGGAAGCAGGGGGTGAGGTGAACTCTTAAATGATTCTTGGGTTGTAAAGTGTTCCTATGGTTCTTCCATCACTACCTGGAGAAGCTGATCAAGAGTTGCTTGGGGAAACCATGAGACTTTGAGGACTTCTGGAAGCCCTTTTCACTACTCTTATTTTGTTGCTGTTTTTGTTTGTGTTTTTTAACAGGAAGGCCTTTGACCAGGAAGGTATTAACACAAGGCATCATCAACTACAGGATATTATTTTCCTTAACTGTGTACATTTTTTCTTTAAAAAGAATTGGCGTTTAATTACCCACCTCCCTCTCTCTCAGGTTTCTTTCAGGTCTGGGGGAGGGTTGGGAGAGAGATTTCCTTTGTGATTCAATGTAATTATTCATAACGACTACATATGGTCATTTTATAAGTTCCTAATTATTCTGAGTGATTGGTGCATGGTCATTTGCATAGGCTGTTTAGCACAGCACTCATTTCATTTGGTGACCTACATATAAATCACAGAATATTCTCCAGGCATTTGAGGCAGGTGGGAGAATCCAACCCCCACCAAGCCCGGCATTCATGGTTCCAAAGTCTGCATCCCAGAATGTTTGGTGTAAATCATGACAGCAGCTTGGATTCAGTGCTCTTGATATGGGTGTGTAGTTGATGTAAAGAAACATGTTTACATTTTTTCTTTCAGTAGCAGATGGCACATGAATTTCTTTGGTAGAGACACTACTTTCCAAAGTAATTGTCGAGGGCTTTTGCCCAGGTTAAGAAAAGTGGGAGAGAAGTAGGCTTCTGCGTCGACCTATTCATTTTACAGATGAGCAAACTGAGGCCACAAAGACTGAGTAATTTTCCCTAAATCATTAGCTTTTAGACAGAATGAGGACTAAAATTCACATCTTCTGACAGTCATCTCAATTCACTTTTCTGCATACTGTACATTTTCACTTGATAGTTGATATGATGTATGTCACTCTAAAAAATGGAATTCCATTTCTGGTTGTATTTTATTTAATTTCTCCTCTACAGGCCAAGTTCTCTTTATTCATAGGAAAGTACAGATACTTCACAGTGCTCATTCCAAACCAGGTATAATTTGTGCCACCTAGGTTACCCAGCCATGTCCCCGTACCACCTGACTTTGTGGAACTATGTGTCACTCTGATACAAGTGGCCCTGAAAAAATGTCCAATCCATGGATTTTTCCAATACTGATTTGAGGAGTGGTGATACGCATCCCATTTCTCCTCTGTCCACAGCAAAATTAAAAAAAAAAAAGAAAATGTTGTGAGGACTTTTGTCCTCTAGTTAAAGGAATTCCCTTTTTACCTTTAATCCTTATGTGAGACAATGTTGATGCCTTCTGTCCTTATTGGGAAAACAAGGGATGCACATGTGTGTCGCCTCCCCACCCTGACCCCCATCCTTCCCTTGCTCCCTTTATGTTTTCCCATGCTCTTAATGTGTTTTCCTGCGACAGAGATCCAAATATTGAGAGCCAAAGAGGTAAGGTGTTATTTTCCGAAAAAAACATACTTTTAAAATGTGGTTACCACAGTCATCCTCTGGCTAAACTGAGAAATAGAAAATTTGAGCCCAGTTCTTTAAAACAGATAAAACATGCCGCCCTCTGTGGTCCACTCAGCCTTCACTTTTCCTAAGTCATCTTTCACTGTTGAGAAATAACTCTTCCACTATAGTTAAAATAATTGGTGTCTGCCTGTGAATTGAGTGCTTAGTTTCTCACTTGCCTATTCCTTCTACATTTATTCATATCTAGCTTAGACACCCTGCAAAGGATCTCTCTCTCTCTCTCATGATTCTTAAATATATGTAGCTAAGACTGATATGCTGCAGATACTTATTTGATGAACTGAGTCACCGAAGTACACATTGCGTTCATTAACTTTCCATGAAAAGGTGCCTGTTTCTGCCATCCTGGTTTTTCTGTGCACTTCAGCCATAAATAACATTGTTGCTTCATTGCTAGTTTGGGGGATGGTAGGGAGGAGATAATAAGTTGTATGATTACTACTTCTCCTGCCATTTGGTATCTGGCCTTAGACCTCCATTCCCCATGTCTTCTACATCTCTAGTTAGAAATCACTGAGTGGTAGGAGGGAGGAAATAGGGCATTGCGTAGCAGGCAAGCGTAAGATGCTGTGTATAGCCTGAACATCAAGATTTTGACTGCTAGTCTGAAAGGGTTCCATTCTCTGGGTTGCTCCAGTGAAGCAAATAAATAGAGTAACATACATCGATCCTCCCAAAGGCAGGAGGCTCTGCTGTTTGTTGTGAGACTGCTCTGCAGATTGGCAGAAACATTTGCAGCATTTGATAGCGAGGATGAGCTGAGCCACTTGCACCTACGGAGAAATCTCTGTCGAACACTGCAGTGCCTTGCATGGCTACTGGCATCCTGGTAAACCTTAAATAAAGAACTTTCTATGAGGTTCAAGTTTGAAAGCAATGAGTGTGGGGAAAAATTGTGAAACAAGGAATGACTTGATTGTGTAATCGAGGTGGGGAGCTATATGGCTTAATAGCAGTGAGGTAGAAGAGTCAAATACACATGATATATGTCATTTCCTCCATCGCATGCCTAATGAAGCCTAATGTGATCCTGCTTTCTGGTTCCACTGGCACAATGCACTTCCTGCATGTATAATATTATAGTGGGGTAAAAGGAACATTTTCATGAAGGACGAGATAAATTCCAACAGTAACAAACTGTTCACAGCAACCACTGTCCTCGGTCCTGGTGGAAAGCTGGAGATTTATGAGTAATTTGGACCATTCCATCCACATGCACTGAAGTTCTTACATTTCTGAGATGCTTGGCTTCAAGAAGCTTAAAAACACACTTGTCTGGTGAGAAACAGTGTGACACAATATCTGCAGTGATGAGCTCTAGAGCTTTTCTGTTTCTACCCAACTTTTACCAACTAGTTGTTTCACCTTGAGAAGCGAGATGTGCTAATCCCCTTTGACAGAATACATGAAAACAGCCTTGAAGGAGGAAAGATTTATTTTGATGCAGTTTCTGAGGGTTCAGCCCACTCATCTGCCTAGGTCCCACCCCTGGACATCGGCACCTTGAGTCCAGCCCTCAACATGTAAGTCTTCGGGGAAGACTTCCCAGCTAAAACTGATGGCAAGAAACATTCGTGACTTTCTATGCCTTTGTTTCCCCATCTGTAAAATGGAAATAGTGCTGGCGAAAACATACAGTTCATAGGCATAGTGGAAATATTGTAAATATATATCACATTTCTGATAAGTGCTTGGCACATAGTACTCACATAGTAAGGATTGTCTCTCCTTGTGAAGAACATCAATCAAAAGAGGGTGTCTGGTCCTGTGTCTAAGGGGAATTTAGCGTGCCTCAGAATCGCTGGGAGTTCTTGGTCCTGAGCACAGTTCCTGGGTCCTACAGCATGCTTCCTGAATCTTCCTTGATTGTGCCTAAGAACTTGTTCTTCTAATAACCTCTCTAAAAGGTCGAAGGTGGAGAACCAATGAACTTTGGCGAAGGTGAAATCCTTTTGGAGAGAGAGAGAGACACGGAGGCTACCACGAGGTAGTCCTGTTTAATAGACAGTGAGAGACAGAGAACTTGTTTAATTCAGAGTGCCAGGGAGCTGAAACATTGCCTGAAGCAGCAACTCCAGAGCCCTGATGCTTAAACATAAAGCCCAGATAACACCCTGAATTCTAACCGTACCTATGCAAACTGAGATAACAGCTATCTCCACTCAAAGACATATAGATCTGTTCTTTTTTGACTTGTGCCTTTAGTTTCTGTACCCAGACAAATGTGCTATTTTGGCTTTAATTTTGCACTTTAAACTAATTAAATTGTATATGTGAACTAAAATATTTATACACTCAGGATAATGAAAACGACATGATAAATGGAATAAATGGAGTAAAAGTAAAGTAGATTTAGTAGCACTGTAGTTTATTGAGCATCTGTGATTAGATTGTATTCCCTAGCATGCTTTGGGGACTGTAATTCCATCTGCAGCTTGAACTGATGACTTTTCTGTAGAGCTTTAAAGTAAAAAAAAAAAAAATCTTGTTCTGAAGATCACAAGTTTCTCTTTAAATGGCCATTTGTTAAGTTTTGGGGTGAGAGGTGGTGTTTTAAAGACAAAGCAAGACGAGCATATTTGAATGCTGTCCTTTTGTGGATGGGGGGCCAGAGAATGAGGCTGGTGCTCTTTGGAGCTCGTAATTTTGCATAGGAGCGCGCGACGGCGCAGGGTGATTTGTCATCCCTGTTTACTCAGGATGGTTGCTGGACCCAGAGTGCTGCTCAACAGCATGGCAATAACTCGATACTGGAAAAATCAGAAGGGTTGGTCTCCCTAAATTTGGTGGTTCTTAAGGAAGTGGTTGGCTTGCTCTAGCATAGTCCTCCTGTGCATAAGTATCACCTGGGAACCTTGTTGGGTGCAGATTCTCACTCGTTAGGTCTGGCCTGGTCATCTGCAACTTTAGTAGTTTCCAGGTAATGTAGAATTGCCTCATTCATGCACCTCACCTAAATAATAAGCTTCTACACGGCATAGTCATCACCTGGGAGGATCAGAACACAGAAAATTCAGCCTTCCCATGAAACTCCTCTCCTTTCTTCCTCCTAGAATATTCCTTTTAAAACAACCACCAGAGTTGGCCCATAGATCATTTGTTTTTTTGTTTTTTTTTTTTTTTTTGAGGGATCATTTGGTTTTAATTAAAATCTCTCTTTACCTGCTGAATACTCAGTAAGGGTTTCTGGAAACTACTGGATGAAAAAGTTGTTTTTTAAACTCAAACATCATGTGAGTGATTCTGTACAAGTATAATACCAAGTAGAGAGATTTTTCATTTTCTTCTGGTGGTTTTGCTTTGAAGTTGAAAGTTACTTCACTTCTTCCATTGGAAGTCTTGATAACAGTTTGCTATCATTCTGTGTCCTGTTTGAGTATCTCTCGAGAGTTTCTGACAACAGTGTGGGCCATCAATATGCAATTGTTGAATAAATGAGAGAGTGAGAGATTGATTTAGAGCAATGCTTCTTAGATTTTAATGTGCATGGAAATGGGGTGGGGAATTTATTGAAACTGTGGGTTCTGAGTCAACACATCTTGGGGTTGATCTAATATAAAGGATTGCTGATATGCTCCTGGGTGATGATTAGATCATGGACCACATTCTGAGTGGCAATAATCTAGATTAAACATGCAAAAATTGTAAAGCTATATATTCATATGTATTTCTGCATACTATACATTTATTATGAAGTATAATGGTGATTTTGACCTCCAGAACGTAGGAGACCTATGTTGAGATAAAACTATATACACTTCTCCTGTTGCTATCAGGCTTGTTTGAGATACAAGTACATCTATCTTTATACAGGATTTTTCTCATGGAGACTGCCCAAGTTATGATAAATATACGAAACAGATCCACATGTGTAGTTTAGAGGTCAGCAAATATAAAGATCCTCTAGCCAGTCCATAGTGACTCAATAAAACTCTTATCATAAAGAAGTCAGCAGAAAACAAATAAATGAGGAAATGGAGAGAAAAACCTCACATTTGGGTAAGGCTGGGGAGAGGGTCAAAAAGCTCGGCATCCACTACAAACCAAATCAGTGAGCAGGGTAGAGTTCTCGCTCTTGTTCCTCTGGGAATTTCATTGTTTGGGTATTACTGGACATTTGCTTTTTACTAGTTAATTTTAGGGGAATTATGTTATATGATAGCTTTCATTGTTCTTTATTAGTTCAGGCAACATATTTCCTTCATATTGTTGCAAGGAAATAATTATTAAATGGCGTTAGGCTACTAAAGAAGGTTGACTCAAGAGATTTTTTCAGAGATTCAGATGGAAAAAAGTTTGTAAAATATGCTAATTGAACTCTTTCTCTTTTTGCATTTTTTCTGGTTCTAGGGGTTGAGTACAGGGCCTTCACACTGAGCTACATCTCCAGAACTTTAAAAAAAAAATAAAGTTTTATTTTGAGACAAGGTTTGATAAGCTACTAAATTGCCCACCTTTCGATCCTCATGTGACAACCTCCCAGAGCGCTAGGCTTATTGGTTCATGCCACCTCTCCCTGATACCCTCCGCCCTTTCTAGACATCAAATTATGAGACTGAGCAAAAAAGCATTTGAGACTCCTTTCATTTAAATAGAGAAGGAAAAAAAATGGCTTCTTCAACAGAATGTTTATTTTTCCTCTTCTAATCTGTTTTAAAGGTGTTTTTCCTTGTTTTGCTATTAGGAAAGGGGCTTAATCATTTCTATTGTACTAAAAACTGATACTGTGTATGCGTGTAT
Source organism: Hystrix cristata (assembly GCA_004026905.1). Classification (NCBI taxonomy): domain Eukaryota; kingdom Metazoa; phylum Chordata; class Mammalia; order Rodentia; family Hystricidae; genus Hystrix; species Hystrix cristata. Next base: position 7,730 of record PVJO010000339.1, read on the forward strand.
GTATGTATGTATTTATTTTCTCTATCCACCCTGTGCACACCCCTCCACCATGAACTGGCTATTGGAGAATACCAAGTGATAAAAATTAATCAAAACATGTTCATTTGACCTTTGCCACCTATGCAATTGCTGTTATCCCTCTGCCTGAAGGTGCAAGCTTCAATTTTCGGGAGGTCCTTGGCCCCAGACTGGCAATGTTCTCTTAGTCACTGGAAGCAGGAACTACTAGGGAAGTATGGCCAGATGCCTTAGGGAGACTCTCTACAGGTGCCTTCCAGGGAGGGAGAAGGAACAGTGGTTTTCTGCCCTACCAACAAAACAAACCAAATAAAGCTAAAAGAAAAAAAAATGTTTTTCCCCCCTGGGGACTGAAATATTTGCTCTACAATACAACCTGTGTATAATTTCCATTAACACTATTTAAGAAAAATAATGAAGAAACATTTTTTTTAAATTATGGGCATAAAATAATTGAAAGGAAACAGGATTCCTAAACCAATGGCACTTCAGCCAAAGGATCATTCATCATTACTCATTACATCTAGCATAAGCATGCATATGTTTTACCGGATAGGGAATAGAGACCTTGCGTTTAGTTTGCTTAAAGGTAATTCTCGGGATCTGTTATTTCTGAGCGAAAACTCTTAAGAAGGAAAATTTATTGTATAATTGCACCAGAAGATTCACAAGCTACTTTTGAAATTTTTCCTAAAGAATACTTATTAGAACACTTTGTACAATATGAAACCATCTTGTTAGCTGCAAAGTGTTACAACGTGTTAAAATGTAAGTTTGACTATTACTGTAAACATAGGATACTGGTTAGAACTTAGAGTTTTCTGACATCTGTATGTTATTTCTGAGTCTAAGCTGTATTTGCAAAATGAATCTCCAAAGACCATGCATTGTGTCTGGATGTATTAGCTCCATAGAGTTATGTAAATTGTGGATCTTGCCCAGTGTCCCCGTTTTAGGTACTGGACATGTAGAAGTAGACAGAAAATTTCCTTCTTTCATGGAGCTTGAATTCTCACAACATCTATCTACCTCTTCCAGCCCTGACACCCTGCAGGTGCACTATTACTCTTTGTTGATGGAAGGCTGGCTGGCTTGTGCATGCATTTGATGAAAAAGCATGGTCAGCAGCTCTAGATGCATCAACCATCTCCCTGTGACAAAGAATTCTAAACTGTATTTTAAATATTGCATATGGCTACTGTGGAAGTTAGGAAGATTGATGGAATGAATGATACAGGGTTTCACAATGTGTTCTTTCATTAGGATGTCAATAATGAGAATGAACTATTCATTAGAAGAGCTTTCCTGAAGAGTTGCAGCCCTGACTTTGCAAATGGGTTGGGGCAGAACAGAGTGGCGGTAACTGGGGAAGAACTGTAGAGTGAGATGCAGGATATTGAGAGTCATCCCTTCCTCCATTCCCATGGGTGTGTGTTTGCTGCTCTGACTTCCCAAGGTGAAGTGTAAGCTGCAGTCAAGTCTTTCATAGTCTATTTCACTAAAAAGGCCATTTGTCCCACCAGTGACATTTCATTGTAACTAGAAAACAAAAAGCTATATCCAGTAAGTTCTTGTATCAGTTATGGTCACATTCAAAGAAATATAGATCATCCAATAATTAAGAGAAAAAACCAAACTATTCTTGAGTATCTTTTTAGGGATGTTTACAAAGAGGAAAGTGAATGCATAGGTGCTAAAAATGTCTTTAAAGTTCTCTTGGCCCATTTTGCCCACTCTTTGCTTTCTCCATACAAAGAACACTGCTCCTCTCTAGAACATTTTCCGTACATTACCAATTCCCAAGTTTTCAGCATCCAAATCATGTGAAGGTATCTTCCCTGTTGTTCACAGTTTCTATCCTGTACAGTTATGTAGTCAACTTCTCAATTTTTTTTTTTGCCTTTGTGCTGGGGATCGAACTCAGGGCCATGTGCTTGTGAGGCAAGGACTCCAAGCACTGAGCTAAATCCCCAGCCCTTCTCACTGGGTTTTAATTGGCATTTCTATGCATATTAGTGAGGCTGAGCTTTTTTTTTTTTTTCATGTAACTGTGACTTATCACTTATATGTCTGCTTTTGAGAATTGTCTCCTTTGCCCATGTTTAGGGTTGGGTTGTTTCCTTGCTGTTGAATTGAGTTCCTTATATATGTCATGCATTAACCCTCTATCAGATGTGTGGTATGCAAATGTTCTTTTCTACTCTAAGACTTGCTTTTTCTCTTCATAAGTAGTTTTTATTTTCCCTGTATAATAGAAGCCTTTTAGTTCGATGTAATCCCCTTTGACTATTTTTTCTTTTGTTCCCTGAGTGTTCAGGGTCATATCCCGTATCTCCTTGCCCAGATCAATGTTGTGGAGTTTTTCACCTGTTTTTTTATAGTGGTTTTATAGTTTTGGGTTTTAAATTTAATTTATTTGATCGATTTTGAGTTGATTTTTGTGTGCAGTGTAAGATAAGGATCTAATTTGATTCTTCTGCATGCGGATAATCGATTTTCCCTGCACCACTTGTTGAACAGACAACATTTTCCTTATTGTGTATTTTTGGGACCTTCATCAACAATCAAATGACCAGAAATGCTGAGTTTACTTCTAAACTTCCATCTCATGCCATTGGCCAATGAGTTGTTTAATGACAGTAGCATGCCGTTTTAGTCACAGTTGCCTTATAATTTATTTTGAAGTCAGGGAGTATAAGGCGTCCAGTTTTGTTCTTTTTGTTCAAGATCATTTTGCCTATTTGGGGCCTTTTATGATTCTGTGTGAATTTGATTGCCTTTTCAGTTTCTATGAAAAATAATATTGACAATTTTATGGAAATGGCATTGAATATGTAGGTCGTTCTGGGTAGAATTAACATTTAACAATATTAATTATTGCAATCCATGAACATGACATAGCCTGTTATGTATTTTTCAGATTCTTTCATCAGTATAGGAGTTTCGTGTAGAAGTTTTTCATCCCATTAAATTCACATCTGAGTATCTTACCTTTGTTTTGCTATTGTGAATGAGATTGTTTTCTCAATTTTCTTCTGAGATAGCTCGTTATCAGTATATAGAAGTTCTACTGATTTTTGCATGTCGATTTTGTATCCTGCAACTTAAATAAATGTATCAGCTCTAACTGTTTTTGGTAGAGTCCATGAATGTATATACTCATGTTATTAGCAAACACAGACAGTTTCATTCTTCCCCTTTTACTTCTTTCTCTTGACTAATTGCTCAGGCTAGGAAGTCTACACTTTCGAAAAATAAAATGGCAAACTGACTTATAAGGACAATCCAAGAACAGATATAATGTCCTAAAAGGCATTTTCATTCTTTCCACATTTGTAAATTAACTAGAGTTGATTAGTAGTAAATAATTTCAGAAAAAAAATATTTGCTACTTCTCTTGTGATGAGTGAAGAAAAGCATTTGTATGTGCACCCCACCTTACGTAGATAGTCTTTGAAAAACATTAGCTTGTAAGGAGACTGGGCTATCTCCTTGAAAATTGTATCATGTTTTCAGGTTTTTAAAAACATGCCCTTTACTTTTAGGTAGTACCAAATTTGTATTATCATGTTTTAAGATGGCAAATTTTGTATTAAAATGTTTTATTTGTATCATCAGAGGAGCATCTTTAAATGATATGATTCCTTTCCTCTTTCTTCTCCTTCCTATTCTTTCTTCCTTTCCTTCTTCTGTTCTTTACTCCTTCCTTCCATCCCTCCCTCCATCCCACTTCCTTCTTTTGTTCCTTCACTGAAGCACTGGTTACAATGTGAGAAACAGATTGAAGGGGATCAGAAAGGTCAGTTAAGAGTTTGTAAAAATAGTTAAAATGCGAAGTTATGTTATCTTGGGCTAAAGCAGTAAGAGAGATGAAAAAAAGTATGTGGGTGAATGGATTTGAGAGCCCTCAGGCATAAAATCAAGATCGATTGTCCATAGATTTATAGTGGAGATTTTGGGAGAAGGATGAGTGGAAGATGACTTTTGCCTTTCTGGTTTGTTCAGAAGGTGAGAGAATTCATTGAGATAGGGGGTATTAAAAGAAATTCAGGATTTAATAAAGCGTGGGCCTCATGATTGCTTCATTATCTTATTTTGAGTTTGCTTAGCATATGATATTAAAATTCATAGCATATCCTATACATATACAGTTTTATCGAAATATTGAGTGGTGTATAGAAGTCAGTCCCTATATTCCACTGATTTCTTTGTCCCTTGGGATCATCTCAAAATCATCTTATCATTTTCTATCCCTCCTGCTATTACCCTAACCTTAATTTCTATCTAATTTTGACCAATTTACTTAAACAACCTTTAAACTCCCCTAGGTTCCTAAAGGATTGCTTTCCTAAAAGTTATGGGACTAGAGTTTCTTTTCTTCAAGGGGATGAAGTCCATCCCATTGAGTACTGTTTCTCCTGCAAGTAACCTTCACATGGAAAAAATAATAGTATCGTTTATTTCTGAGAGTCTTAAGAAGGACCATTTTAGTTCAGAACTTTTGCTTGGTGGAGAATATCTTCCAAATTCATCCACATTTGGGGTTTTGGTGATTGTTGTTAGTTTAATTTATTTCACATTTTGAATATAAAAACCGTTCACATGCAGGTTATTTTACGAAGTATAAAATGAAAACCAAATCTTTGTCCAAACTCTCTTCCCAGTAATCTTACTCCTTTAACTAGAGACAAACACGTGTATCTCTGTCTGCCTTACCTCTATGTCTGTATCTTCCCTCAGTCATAAGATACAGAATCTCCAAGTTATAGGAAATCATTATCCCTGTACAAATAAGTACTTACTGCACTACCTTTAGAAGTTACCAAGAAAATCCCAAGCAAAGGGAAGTAATAAGCTAATGTATAATACCTCTGAGTGCCAGACACTTACTCTATGCTTTTCTCTAAGTGGGGGAGATAATTTAAAAAGAAAAAGAATCCAAAGTCACAGGTCGAGGACACTATGAGGAAGTAGCAAGAGTTGAACCCAAATCTGTTTTCACTTCCAAACCCACATGCAGAGTTGCTATTCATTCCAGGAGGTAGAGTTTACTAAGTTTCTATGCCCTTGAGACTTTTTTTTTTTCTGTTGTATATAAAGCCTTAAACCAAAAGTGTCATACACCTTGGTACAGAATTGCTACCTATCAGAAGTTTGTAGGAACACAGCTGAGGACACAGTGAGGTTGGAGACGTTTAGACAAGATCTGCGGAACCACAGAGAAGGAATTTTGCATTGTCTTTGAATTGGTCATTCTCAGCGACAGAGTCATTTACGAGATGGGGGCAATCATAGAAAGCAGTGGCTTTTAAAAAACGTTTTAACTGCCAAAAATCTTATCCGAGCTCCCTGGAAGAGTGCTGTCATACCCAGTGTAATTCACCAGCCCAGTGCCTTTCTGGAAATTGTGAAATTGGAGAAAGTTGTTTTTGTCCAAATGAATAAACACTACCAAGATGAGCCGACTGACTTGTCCTGAGTTGAGCTTGATATGATCAGACATCCAGAGCTTGTTCTCCTTGTTGTATTTCTGAGAAAACTCACTATTCATCTCTTCTCCTCCCCCCCTCCTCTCTTCTCCCTTCCCCTCGTCCCCTCTCTCTTCTCCGCCTCTTTTATTTTCTTTGAATAATAGAACAGTATCAGTTGTGAAGATGACTTGAAAGGAAATAGGTATTTATATTTTCTCCTCAATAACAATGAATTACCACTGATGGTAATTAAGAGCAAGTGTGCCTCCTAGGTACATAATTAGGGATTACAGATCCCTGGTATTAGTTTATGTGTACTTGTCTGTGCAACTTGGAGCAGGTTGTTTAGCTATCCAGGAAATAGCCATGCCTGTTTTTGTTTGTTTGTTTGTTTGTTTTTGAGAAATTGCCTTTACACCACATCATATGGCCTAAATAGGGCTGTCAGTAAAGATGCCTAGAAGGTAAAAACTCCCCCAGCGGGTCACACAGACAGCTTCCGCACTTCTTTTCTTCTCCTTGACTAAATGGGGTGAAAAGTATGGCACATGGAGCCTTTAGGAAAAACTTACTGCCCAAATAAATCAGTTTTTAATTAATGAAAGCCTTTCCAAGTACGGCTCTGTAGTAAATGTATTTGCTTTCTTGTTAGAATGAATGTCTATAAGTATTAAGAAGCCCCTCACATTTCTTATTTTGTTTCAAACTCCATCCAATATGGACGTTTCTGTCCTTAGCCTATCTAGCATGTTTTCCCAACAGAACCACAGGAAGATGACATGTCAAATGAAGTTCTGGTTTCCACTGAACACCTGTGGTTTGGTGTTCACTGTTTGATGCCATCTGTGTTTTAGATGCATACGCGACCTGGTGCACCCTGGAGTTGGAGGCTGGCCCTGCATTTGGGCAGGTACCTGGCAGTGTCCTGTGGCTGCCTATCTTATTCCATAAAGTTTCCTTCCTGTTATCAGGGAATATGGAAAACTAGAGATGATGGGAAGCCCCTGAGCCCTTCGTTTTCCGTGTCAAAGTTAAGACGTTTCTAGAAGCCATCCATCACTGTTTTTCTTTGGGGCCTGGAAAAGCAGGGACGCAGAAGAGGAAATTAACAAGTTTTCCTCCCTCTGTTGATTTTTGTTAGAATTTTTATAAAATTATATCTTAAAAATGATACATCGTCATGGCAACCCAATAACACAGACATATATGAAGAAAAGCATGAAGTTTTCCCTTCACTCTCATTAAAAAGAAAAAAAGAGACCCCTCCAACAAAAACAGAAAGAAAAAAAAAACAAATCCTAAATATCCAGTTCTTACCATTTTATAGCTAAAGCTCAGGTCATGGGGCTGGGGATTTTAGCTCAGTGGTTAGAGTGCTTGCCTTGCAAGCACAAAGCCCTGAGTTTGGTCCCCAGCACCAAACAAACAAACAAAACAACTCAGGTCACATTTACTTTATGTACCAAAATTATGTTTGTAGGGGAAAATGCCTGGCTTATTGATAACAATTAGGTCTCTGTATCACAGGTATCACACTTATTTCTGAGCATCTTCAAAGATCTCATGGAAGTCACTGTGTCATAATCGCCCATCTCCTTGTCCAGCCTCCAAGTTGTATCTGCCTTCAGAGTCTGCCTGTTGTAACTTCTCACCTTGGAAACTTCGGGGTCCTCTTCCTGTTAACATTTCTGGATGCACTCATGGCTCTAGTTTGTGGACCCCAGATCATTCTCTGGCTTTATATTAGCATCAGGGCAAATGTTCCCCTCCTCAGCCCTCTGCTCTGATTTATCACCTGGTCCCCAAAGTGTCTTCACTTGAACTGGGTCTTTCTAAGTCTCATCTTCTGAGCCCAAATCTTTCTCTCTACAGGTGGCTCAAAATCAATCTGAGGAACTGAGCAGGGAGCAAATGCCTTTCCATTTTACATTTCCTCATCACTTTTGCAAGTGTCAAACTCCCCTTCCCTATCAATATCCCCATCTTTTTCCAATTTTAAAGCAAATCGCCTGAGCATATTAAGGGGCAGCAAGTACAGGCAGAAACTGTGCCGAACCTTTGGTTTGATTTGAATGAACAAGGAAGCATTGTTCCCTCACAAAGCCTCCTCATCAGCTCAGCAAAACACCTCCTTACGTAATTTAAGGGAAATAATGGCCCAGGATGGTCACATTTCCTTCCTGAAGTGACCCAGCAGATTATTAACCAGGCTATACTAGTAATACGCTCATCTTGGCACTGACAATATCTGAGGTTCGGTTCAGTGAGCTGCACAAAGGGAAATTAGATTCAAACAAACATAACAACTTGTCCTGGAGTGAAAAACAGATGCATAATTTCTCTCATTTGTCCCTACTTTATTTAATAGCCCACATGGGGAGCTTATTTAAAACTACAACAACAACAACTTGACAAACCAGCCAATAATTACAAAGAGACCTCATTGAATGAGTGACATGATCATAATGTTATTATTTTTATTTGTGACATAATAATATAGAAAGGAAATTGTGGAGGATTATAAATGTCTTCTTGTGTTCCTCAAACTAAAAACAAGAGACTGAATATAGACACAGCTCATGGACAGGTCCTAAGTATTTTTACTTCTTTATGTAGTAGTGTTTTCCATGCATTCACTCAACCATTAACTTGAATAGCTCCTACACAAAAGGCCTGAAATTGGGTGCTGAGGTCCACAGGAGAACAAGGTAGACCTTCATCTCTAGCTTCATGAGGCTTAGAGCCTGGAAGGAGTGGATTGGTGGACATTGATCAAACCAGCCAATCAACAATTACAATCTTTGATATTTGCTCTAGAGGGTGGTTACCCCAGGACCATGAAGGATGGAAAACAGGGATTAGAGATGCTAGTCTGGGGAGATTTCTTCAGGTAATAGCATTGAGGAGACAGCTGAAGGATGAGTAGGGACTAAGTAGCATATACTGGCGCAGGGAAAACCTTCCGAGTGGATGACGCAATATTAGCAAAGGTCAGGGAGATGGAGGAAGTGAAGTGAAATGACATAAGGATGGAATCCAGGAGGGAAGATGGGCTGGTGGTGAAATCAAGGGCTTTGAGTTATGTCCATTTAGCAGTGGGAATCACCTGAAAGATGTGATGCGGATGAGTTTCTATTTTTAAACTATCATTTCAGCCTTTCCAATGTAGACTCTGTGCCTGGCTCTATCCATAACTCTCTCATTGAATCCTACTGCCCTTATTCTCATTTGTACCAATGAGTAAACCAAGTCTGGAGCCCATTCATGATGTTCCAAGGTGACGCCCTTATGACTTGCCACAGCCAAGATGCAAATCAGCCTGTCCTCCAGAACACATACTCAGTATACTCTGTGGCCTTGGGTCCCAAGCAAAAACCCTCCTGCTGTTTTTAGTCAAACCTCGTCCTAATCTGAACCATCTCAGAGTTTGCTCTTAATAATTATTTCAGGGGAAAATTCAATTCTCAGCAAATGCATCAAAACTGGGTCTGTGCCAATGGGTAAATTAGAAAAATGGTATCCCTTTGTTGACGCCAAGGGTAGTGTTGAGACTGCATAGATAAAATACTGGACAGCATTCAGACCTACGCTCTTAACAATAATAAGATGAGGAGACACTTTGAGGGAATAGTTCCTTGCTGCATATTGTATTGTTTGAAATAATCATGGTATCTCTGCCTGCCTGTTGAAAAACCTTCTATAGGAAAGTCATTCTTGGGTTCTGTGGCTGCAAGACTGCCCCTAGTTTACCTTCACACAGTTTTTGCACACCAGTGCATCAGATTTCAAATCTGGATGGCTGTGGCTTTAGAATAGAATTTGGGTCCTCAGGAAGGTAATGTTGTGGCAGGGAGGATACTGCTGAATAAGTGCTGCCCTCTAGACTGCAGCAGTAATACATCACACTGTCCACATGATGGGATGCGAGGAACTTTGGTCTGGGAGTCTTAAGGAGACATCAGGCACCCAGGTAATATTCCTGATTGCCTTAATCTGTCCTAACTTCAGATACACTTAATCAGAGCACCTCTTTCATGTAGGAAGAGGATGCATGTCTGTCACCCTTCTTTAGGTCCATTGATGGAAATAATTCAGTTGTAAAACATAATTTGAGCAGTCTCTATTAAAGTTATGTGCAGAAGACACATCTCTGTTGTATGGGGCTTTTCTGAGTTCACTCCTGACAACACTATCCTGTTGTTCAGTATAACTCAGGATTTACAACAAGTCTTTTGAATACAACTCTTATCAGGCAACAGAGACTAAACCCTCTGTGAAGGCTTGCTTTATACTCTATTCCTGTGCCATTTCCCCCATAACCTATTGTGTCCTGCTATTGTGCTTTAGAATTAGATGACTCGGTTTTAAATTCAACTCTATCATCTTTTAACTAAATGAATTTAGGACAAGTGCTACACATTTGTGTCTGCTTTCTTATCTCCAAGTGGGAATAAAAATATCATAGATGCTATGGGTGTATTGATGTTTCAAGTTTTTCATTCCTCTCTCTATTGATGGTCTTTGCTGGTATCCTCTTTTTAGAGTACCAGATATATAGTTCTCTGCCCCCACAGAGCCCAGTTTTGGTCACGTGACTTAATATAGCCAATGAAATGCCAAGAAATATGATGTAAGTAGAGGCTTTGGAAGTGCTAGTATGGCAGAGTTCATTTTCATGGGCTTTTTCCATCACTATGAACATAATGATCTCTAAATAGTACACTGGCTACAGGGGGTGACACAAGCAGATAGACCCATCTCATTCCACAACCACAGTTAAACCTAGTCTAGATCAATGGAGCCCCAGATGCTACTAATATATGGGAAAAAAAAATCCTTATTGAATGCCATCACAAAGTTTAGGTTTGTCATGCAGTATTAATGTAGCAGTAACACGAGATATTATAAGATTTAAATTCTAGCTACATTTCCTCCTCCAAAATTGCTATGGCATTCTCATTTTACCTTGATTATAACATGCAACATTTAGCAGTTTGGATTTTATGCTCTGCTTTTTCCCTTCTCCTGGTGTGAAGCACTTCGGTTCCTCTTTGGAGAACTCTGCCCCAATTTCAGTCTTTATCATCAGGTGGAGTAAACCCTCACCAGACTCAAGGTTAGCATGTACTCCGAGGCCAGCCCTTGTTCCTTCATCTTCCTTGATTTCTTAATTGGTGGGTGTATTGGCACATGACCCTATTTAGTCCATTGAGATTTAGTATCAGAAATTGACAAGCAAAAGTTGGGAAAGTTAGAGTTCATTTCCTCTGGGGATCCTGAACTGGTGGAATGAAAGCCTAGAATTTCTGGCAATTATTTCTGTATAGATATAAAAGCATTAATGAGAATAAAATTGACACAGAAAAACAGAAATGAGGAGTGGAGACAGATTTCCAACAGCACTGCATAAAAAAATTGAATCAGTTGTATCTGAGTCCAGATACCCATAGACTTCCAGTTGCATCACCCAGTAAATTCCATTTTGGGTGAAGTTCAGCTTATACTAGGTATTTGACCCTTGCATACTAAAATGTCCTAATATTCTATTAATATCACTGTAGACATGATCTTCATACCTGTGGCTCACAGTTGTGCCTCACTTCATTTTGTGTTTCCATGCAGATGCTCACTTATGTTTGAATTATAGCTTAAATAAATAAATAAGTAAATATATTGGTTTATAGTGAAGAAACACACACATCATTAAATTATAAAAGATAATTTTTAGAGACCAAAGATGTATGGTATAATAGACATGAACATTGATTTCAAAGAAGTGAACTTATTTAGGACACATGAATACAGAAAATTCAGCATTTGAGTCCAGCCATCTGATTCCAGTCTAACTTCCTACAACACGGTGCTTTCTCAGGCAGATGTGAAAAAGCCTCATATCAGGGGGAATGGTTTTACAGGGATGATGCTGTCCTCTGGTATTTTCACTCCTTTGCCTCATCAGATATTCTCCTGAGTGCCTCAATGGGAGGGTAGGATTGTTACAACAACTTCAGTCCACTCTCATCATCAGAACAAGTTGGACACAATCACAAGTCTACAGCAGATGCTAAGTCAGAGACAATAATTAAGGAACCTGTGAATAAGCACAGGCTTATGGATTACTGGGCCTTCCAAGTAGCCTGTGTAGAAGTAAGTTTTTTTGAATCACAGTGTTTTACTTGTCCATCCTTAGCAGCTTTAACTGTACATTCTGTGTACAGTGATCAAATGAATTAAAACTACCATTTACTAAATCTTTATTATGTCTTGTACCAAATGACTTCAAGGAAAGGTTTCATTTTCATTTAATTCTGGAAGCAACTCTACAAAGAATATTCTTACTTATTTCAAGAAGTGTGGAAATGGCTAAGAAACATTAAGTAGCTATGACTACATGGTCAAAAAGCAGTAGCACTGAGATTCAGTGCCAGGTCCATATGCCTGTGTTGATGATCCCTTTCCTTCGCGTTGTTCTTAGACTTGACTAGCAGCTTACTTAGGAACTCTGTCTTGCAGCTGCTTAAGACTTGGTGTCTCCTGATGTCTAAGTTTTGCCATGTCTTTAGTCTCTTGTATTTCTCTTCTTGCCGTTGGTTGGGTTTTGCTTCTTGATCCTGTTTTGTCTCAGAATTTGACAAGTACTCTATCTTTTAATTTATTATTCTATTTCAAAAACTCATGGAAATGAATTTTATATAGTACAGAATCAACTTATTTTGAAGTGACACACAGTATATTTAGAATATTGTGTGAATACGGGGTCTTGTTCCAAAACATTTTCTTCACCTGGAAGGAAACCCCATACCCATTAAGTAAGTACTTTGCATTTCCCCTTCCTCCTAGTCCCTCACAATGACTAAGCTGCTTTCTATCTATAGATTTGCCTATTCTAGGTACTTTACCTTAATGGATTTATATAGTATGTGACTTTTTTCTGGTTGCTTTCACTAGGCATCAGGTTTTCAAGTTTCATCTATATTGTAGTATGTTTCAGTACTTCATTCTTTTATGTGATTGAATAATCCTTTGTATGGATAGGCTACAATATGTTCATCTAGTCATTGGTGCTGAACATTTGGGTTGTTTTCATTTTCTAGCTATTGTGACTAGTGTGGCCATTAACATTACTGTACATGTACTTGTTTGACTCCCTGTGTTCAGTCCTGTTGGATATATATGTAGAAGTGGAACTGCTAGGTCATATGGCATCACCATGTTTAACCCTATGAAGAACTGCCTGGCTATTTTGTTTCGTTTTGTTTTGTTTTTTAATATAGCTCTAGTTTCTGATTTGCTTGTCCCTACTGTTTGGGGACAAGTGATTCTAGGCTGACATAACTTCTCTATGGCCAGCATGGATCTATGAAATTGAGGAGTGCTCATCCGATGGAGGGCACTGCCCGCTAGAGGGGTGTGTGTGTGTGTGTGTGTGTGTGTGTGTGTGTGTGTGTGTCTGTGTGTGTGTGTGTCTGTGTGTGTCTGTGTGGTTTTTACCAGCCACTAGTGGAAATATGCTGAAAAACAATAGAGGAACAAGGAAGTTCTCATCCTGCACAGAGTCCAGGCAGTGCTCAATGGGAGAAGACTGGATGCCTGGTGATGGTGTGAAATGCTGAAATGTCAAGATTTCTCTGAGTATCCACACTCAGTAGTCCCACTCTCTGCCTTTCCCATTTCATCACCATTGTTCTTTCTCAGACGTGCACATACTTCAGTGCCTGTTGACTCTCAGCCATGCTGTGGTCTGTTACTGTCACTTGTAAGAATTTGGCTGTCAGGGAAGATGCCAGCAGGCCTTTTAAAAGCTGCCGCAAACTTTCATTGCTAACTTGTAACTTGGAGGAACTTTCAGAGAAAGGGTTATAAATAAAATGCACGCATCAATCTGGGTGTCGCAACGGGAATGCAATTCCACTCCGTGGCTGGAGATAAAACATGTCTTACGGTGCACAGTGAGCTCTTCTCTGTGCCTGCATTTTATTTCCCATCACAATCTAAGTTATGGCAGATGAAGCTGCTCATAAGGTATGAAGTTAGACAACCCCATGCTAATTCACACTTGCACATTACGATGTGTTTTTAAAGGTCCATGCTCTGCTCTATTTGGCAACTCGGGCTTCACAGAAAGGAGAGGGGTCTAAAAAAACCCACAAGACTGGGTGAATCTGGTCTGCCTCTGCAACCAGGTTAAGCCTATTGAGAGTAATAGCTCAATCTTAGATCTCCTTGTGCCTTAAAAATGCCTGGCAGAGTGAGTCACCTAGGGTCAGGCGTTTGTATTAATGTGTGCTGCTGCTGCTGCTAAGAGTAGTTCTGGTAAGCATTAGAATTCATAGACAAAACAATGATCTCTAACAGCTCCTCAATGTGTAGACATTTTACTCATGTTTTATATGTATTATTTCAATTTCCTGCTCATTATCAGCGTGGGTCCAACACTGCTGTTATTTCCATTTTACAGATGGGGAACTGAGCATCAAGGAGTAGTTGCCATTTGATCAGTCTACCAATTGTTAGGAGAAAAGGACCAAGATTTGCCCCAAGATGATCAGGGGTCTGCGTTCTTTCTCAGCCACTTGGGCATCCTGCTCTGTCCACCTCTCAAGCTGCTTATAAGGGAGTGTGCTGCTCCCCAAGTCCTCGACTGGGTCACTCCTCTTTCCCCCCTTGGTTTTGAATTGCCCTATTCTTGAATTCTTACGTTCATTAGAAAGTACTTTTTTCATTCTCTTCTCTTTGTTATTGTTTCAGTTATTTGCTACTCAATTGACATTTTTAAGGAGGGTGCTAGGATTGAAGCCAGGACATCATAAGCATGAGCTGTACCACTAAGCTACACTCCTGGCCTCAGTCTGTGTTTTGAGTAAGTATTAAATGTCAGCCCTTGGTGTAGTTGCTGCAGATACAAAGATAAGTTAAAAGAGAGTCCTGCCTCTGGGGACCTTCACAGCTAATCAGACAGGTAATCATAGCAGATTCCTCTCTGAGCACCTAGACAGATAATCAGATAAATACAAATCTCTGTTCTGGGAACTGGGGATGAAGCAATCCAGGAAGGAGCGCCTCGGAGATGCACCTCACAAACCAGAGCGCTGGAAACACCTTGGAAGGGGTGGCATAAGGTCTGGACCTTAAAGGATTCACATGACTGTGTGAATGAATGTGTAGACTTCTCTTCCATCTGCATTTTCGAATCTTTGCCGACACTGTGCAACTTACAGTAATGGAATCATTTAGAGAAGGTTTAACAGTGTAAACAGTTATCTCACCAATAGAACAGCTTGAGATGTTGCCTCACTTTAAACACAAAATAGTGATGTGTAGCAAATCTAAGATTTTAATTTTATCATGAATATTTTAAATGTATTTCCTCTACTTTTAAACAATCATCATATTAAATCTTAATAAAAATCTGTACGTTAAAATTATCCTCTTCTGTCACAATACTGAGAAAAGAAAACTGACTCGTTGCCTGTCAGAGAAGGTTTCTTTCTGGATTAATCATCACCCATTAACTTGAGAGTTATTTTTCTTACATGTACTTTTAGTTTTACCTTTTTTTTTTTGAGGTGGGGTCTCCCTAAGTTGCTCTGGCTGAGCCTGAACTTGCGATCCTCCTACCTCGGCCACCTCAATGCTGGGTTAACAGACATTTGTCACCCTGCCCCGGCTAGTTTTGCCTCCCTTTAAAAGTCCAGTTTTTTTTTTTTTTAATTTTTCTTAAAGAGAACATTGAAAAAATGAACATATTTTATATTTCATAATGACATTTCAAAAATAATGCATGTAGATAATAAAGAAAAATTGTCAACGGTTCAGAAGTGAAATGCTTAGAAGCGATGCTGTCCCTTTGACCTGTCTCTTCCCTGGAGGTGCCACTGGCCACAGCTTTCTGTGCTTCCTTTCAGATTAGGGGTTCTCAGCCTCTCCCAGGCAGGCTGACACTGTGGGCCGGGTGACTCTCTGACATGGGTCACTGCTCTTTGTTGTAGGGTACATAACGGCATCCCTGACCTGTATCCCTCCCCTCCCACATGTACCAACCCAAAACCTCTCCAGATACTGCCAAGTGTCCTTGGCGATAAAACTGCCTTTGTTGAGTAAAACCTCCGTAGATATTTTTAAATATATAATTAAAATTCAGGAATTAATGAAAGAGGCAGCGATTATTGGGTGTTTGTAGAATGGTCTGAAAGGAGAGAGGCAAAATAATTATAAAAGAGTAAATTAAGAACATAGATAAAACAAGCAAACTGAGAACACCAAATGAGGCCAACTTTCTCAACAGGCTATTTGGAGATGGAAGGTCCAAATAACTGTGTGTATGAAGCCATTTTGAGTTCTATTTTTTTCTTGCTTTTAGCACTGTGCATCATTTGTGGGTGAGTAGGTAAGTATCTGCAGAATCACTGAAGGAAGCACGAGTCCTCCATGGATCAATAGCACAAAGAGAGAAACTGGTGTGGGATGAAGAGTGGAATGAGGGGGAGGCAATCAATGCAAACAGCAAATGCCATGGGACCTTGGAGAGCAGGCAGCTAAGGCAGGTAGGGGAGGAACAGTCCTGGGTGATGGAGAAAGAAACGCAGTTCTAGAGAGAGACTTTGATCTTTGCACAGAAGTGAGTTTTCTATCCCAGCGAGCTTTCTGATGCAGAATGCAAGACCTTGGGATTCTTGCAAATTTGGATTCAAATTCTGGTTATCCACATATGGTGCTTAACCATGTGCAGTCTGATTCTCCATATTTGCAAAGTGCTATCCATTTTGGGTGGGCAAACCACATGATGCTGAAGACAACAGAATTGAAGCTGGGCTCACTGCACAGGTCCCAACATGGGATTTGTTTCACTGTACTCATGTCCTCTAGTGTCTGCCTGTCTCCTCACTGATAAGTTCAGGAGTAATTTTGTGGAATCATTCAGCCAGTGCATATAAAGAGCTTAGAAAACTGCCTGGAATTCAGAATATGCTCAACATGTTCAACATGTACAAGTTGAACATCCCTAATCTGAATAACTGAAATTCAAAATTGTGCTGGTCAGCTTTTTGTGACTCTAACAAAATACCTGAGGAAAACAACTTGCAGAAGGAAAGACTTATAGTTTCACAGGTTTCAGTTCATGGTTTGTTAGCTCCATTGCTTTTAGGCTTGTGCCAGGCAGACAGATGATGGTAGAAAGACATGGAGGAAGATAGCTGCTCATAGCATGGCAGCCAGGAAGCAGAGAGAGTGAGTGAGCCAGAGAGAGAGAGAGAGAGAGAGAGAGAGAGAGAGAGAGAGAGAGAGAGAGAGAGAGAACAATGGGAGCGAAGATAAGATATGCACTTTAGACAAGATCGGGCGCGTTCAGGGTGGTATGGCCGTAGACAAGATATGCACTTTAAAGGCACACCTCCAGTTATCTACTTCCTCCAATGGGGCCTCACCTCCTAATATCCCATTCAACTATGAACTCATCAATGAATTAATCTATTGATGAGATTAGTGCCTTCACGATCCATTTCCCTGTTTAAGGCTGTCCCCTGAACATTGCTCCATTGGATATCAAGCCCTCAAAATGAGAGTATTTGGGAAATATTCAATATTTAAATGATCAACCTGTTACCACAAGTGGGAAATTCCGGTTGACTTCATCTAATAGTCAAAATATAGCTGTAGTGAGAATACTGTATAAAATTATCTTCAGGCCATGTGTATAAGATGTAGGTGAAACATAAACATGCATGTAATTTTGGGTTTGGATTTGGATCTCATCCCCAAGTATCTTCTTATATATGCAAATATTCAAAACATGCACACAAAAAAATCTGAACTATCTCTAGTCCCAAGCATTTCAGATGAGAGATTCTTATCCTGTATTATTATTACATAATAATATTTGAGTTGTTTAGAAATTGAGAAATGTGAGTAGGACCCAAAATTGTGCCTAGTATACAATCAGTGCTCCATGAATGGCCATGCTGGTGATGTTTTACCTACTTGTTCTATGCCCCTCTCTCTTCATCCCTCTTTATCCAGTTTTTCTTTCTTCTTTTTTACTTTTGTCTTTTCTTTTTTCTTCTCTGCTACAATCCATTGAGCTCAGGAGAGAAGAACTAACTCTAAGAACATGCGATTTATTTTTCTCACACTCATTTCTGTTTTAATAATTATATCGACTCTGAATTTATTACAGTACAAGAATGACTTTATGTGGAATCTCATGAATTTAAACATTAACGTAAGATAAATTAGTTTTAAATTGAATTCCTCAAATGCAATTGAATGTGTTTCCGTATGATGAATAAGGAATTTTCCAAATAAAATCTAAATCTCTGATGTTCCATTTTTGAACAGGTAGAAGAAATATGTGGGGATATTTGATAAGGTTAAAATATGATTGCACTGCAATAGATTAGCCATGCTATAAAGTAAGTTTTTTAGTTGGGGAGAAAGCATTTGGGGGCAGAATTTAGTAGATAAGATGTGAAGATTTCTATGTAGATGTGTATTAAGTCTTTTAGTTACCTCCAATTTAATACCAGTTATTATGAGATATAGTACTCTTCTGAAGAGGATGCTCCTTTTCATATTTTTAAAAATTAATCAAGTCCCTGTTTGGAGGTTAATTTCTAAAAACTGGCTTCTACTTTAACCCCATTTTCTCTAAAAGCTGTCCTCGGGTATAATCTCAAAAGGCCAAGAGTGCTCACCTCCAAAGCAGGCCAGAAGCAAGTGGTCACAGATGAAGAAAGTAAACCCATTAAAGAAAAAATGGAAAAACATGTTCTGTACCTTATCAGACTCAGGATTATCACTGGAAGAGAAATGCTTGTGGGGAGGGAGAAGGACTTTGCTCATTTGATGGAGCCTCGGTCTGGGGACAGCTGGTGACTTCCCCTGTGTTATTTGTCACACTTCAGGACGGCAATCTTTTCAAAGACTGAATGTGACCATATCACTTCTGTGCTCTCCAGTACTTTCAAAATAAAGTCCAAATCCGTCTCAGCCTGCGAGACTTAGAGCTTCCAGCTGCCAGCCCTGTCTTTCACTGCTTGCCCAGCCTCCCCTCCTGACTTCTACTCTCAGCCAGATCTCTTCTGGTCTCCATGGGGGCATCTTCTCTCCCACCAGCATGCATTTGCATAGACTGATCCTCACCTGGACCTGTTGCCACCTGCCTTGTCTCACATGCTTGACCTTCCTTGGTCTTTGGCTCCCAGCCCAACTTCCCCTTCTCTAGGAATGGCAGCTATGAGACTGGTAGGCTCCATCTTCCCTCCTAGAACACAAGCCTACTCTCCCTCAAGGCATGAATTCCAGGTACAATTGTCCTTATATTTGTAAGCACATCCGATTAATGCCTCCTGACTACTATACTACAAGGAGTGATCAAAGCATACAGTGAATGTTTAAATTTTAAAAATTTATTACAATAAAAGACACATTGCCACGAATCCCTCTCAAAGTAGTACCTCTCATTTTAACACATGTATCCCATCATTCTTGCCACTTTCTGAAGCAGTTCTGGAATTATTCTTTCATGAATGTCTTTACAAGGTGTGATAAAAAATATAATGAGTGCTCTTGTCAGGTGCTATCCAAAAGAAAGGCAGGCTTGTAAAAACGTTATGGTGTACCTTCATCCACTTTATTCACGGATCTGATACTGTGCAACTCCTGGCTCTTCGTCAAAGTCAAAATGACCATGAAAGGTTTATATTTTGAATCAATTTAGGACATAGAGGCAGCCATGACAACACAACTAAAGATACTTAGGAAGGAGGTTTTGCAGAACTGATGCAGAAAGGAGCAAGAGAGGGGTAGTATTTTGAAAAAGATTAATGACAATGTGTCTTTTACGATAATTTTTTTACAATGTAACCATTAACCATAGCTTTCAGTCACACAGGATCCTGTGTCTGCTTTTTGCTCCTCCATTCTCCCCATTTCCTGTATCGAGTTTAATACTGATGCACAGTAAATCCTTGAGAAAACGAGTAAAAGGCTCTAAGTCATGTAGTTCTACAGAACCAGTGGAGAAAATGAGTAGGTACTTGTGGTGTGGGACAGGACCATGGAAGTGATTTGCCTTAAGGAGGAAAGTCACTAACTCATAGATGGAATGTTCTCACCATCCCCTGCTCCTAGTTGGGTCCCTATAGGTATTTGTTTAATAAATGGAAGGTGGACTTAATACTCTCACAAAGCCAAAGAAATGTTAAATGTGCCATCTGATCCATACAGAGAAACCATTTGGAAAAGAGTTAATTAAATGCAGTCAGAAAAATGTAAATGCTATGAAGGAAATAGGAATGGGAGCGGTTCCACTTTTAGGAATTTTATCTATATAAATATGTATGTAAGTGAGCAAGAATATATAAGCTGTAGATTCACTGTATACACATACATTCATATGTAAATATTCATAAGATGAGATTAAAAGGCTACCAACAGGATGATTTATATCACAGTATATTTATTTATTTATTACAGTATATTTTGATCTATCCCTACAGTGATATACTGTTCAATCATTAAAAAAAAAAGTTATTTTATGGATAGTAGATGGAAAGGTTTAAATATTTGTTAAATGAAAGCCAATATTTACATAATAATGAAATAATATAAATGTATTTTCTTCCTTATTTCCTGGAATTACGGTTGATCAAGGGAATTTTTTACCTTTTTTCCCTGTTTATATTTGAATTTTAACAAATAACAAAGATGTAATAACAGATCCGTGAAGAAAAGTGCCGTGTACACTAGGAGGAAGAATTTAGAAAACTAAGCAACATAAAGCCATCTTTTATGCCAGTGGCTCTCAACTAGGACTGCCTTGCTCCTACAGGGGACATTTAACGATAGCTGGAGGCATTCTGGTTTACCATATTATAGAGTGGGGAGGATACTACCATCATGTCCTGGGTAGAAGCCAGGGATGCTGTTAAACGTTCTGAATAGAACAGTGCCCAATAAAAGGCTTTACTGATCTGAAATGTCAGTAGTGCCAAGTTAAGATCCTTCTCCGTGTGGGCTCCTGTCCTTCCTAGTCAGATATATATGTCGGCTGAGGGTCTCTGTTGTGATGGTAAAGGGCAGAGAGTGTTTTCAGGGAAAAACTGCTATGACTTCAGTACACCCAGATCACTCATAATAATACCCCTCAGCATTTTTTTTTCTACCTGATGGCTGAGCTGACATTTTAGCAAAGAGGTACAACTGCGTAGGTTGTGTGTCTGGTGGAGTCATGAATTTTCTATTTAATTGCAGTACCTAAGATATTCTCCAAATTTAGGCACCATGTAACTTTTTGGTTTATGTGTACGTCTTCCCTCATTTTTGTTCTCTACATAAATTTGTCTGAAACTAAGGTAGAACTGGGCAGATCAATGACCCTCAACTCTCACTGAGGTGCATTTTATTTTCATGAAGTTTTTCTCATTGTAATTTCCTTACCATAATTAAGAGTGGAGGATGAGAGAGGATGAGTTTGATCTTACCATAAACCTTAGCTCGACTTGGTCTAATTTTAACTATATTCTTACTTACTCCAGTGTCATGTTTCAAGGTGTACAAATACAGAAATTTCCTCTTCATGAACTTATGTTTTCTCCCAGTGTCTTGCTAGATGATACGTACTCCTCATACCTTACTGAGTTTATGTATTTCAGTTCTGTTAACTAAGCATAAACTAGAAATACTCTGAAATATATCTAAGTACATGATACCTATGTAAATGTGTAAATGCTCTGACCAATTGGCCATTACATATTAGTTACTTAGCCTAATATATTTCCCTTCTCAAATACAAGAGATTTCCCCTCTGACCATTACACCTACAGCTGAGCAACTGTTTAATATAATTATTTGAGTAACTCAAGGAAATTATTTTCCACTAAGAGTCAGAATAGTTGGAATGTCCTCAAACAGAAGAATGTTAAGCATTTTCCAATACAAAGATGATAACCTACAACCCAATTCCATTATTCATAGCTTTACCTCTTTAGTTCTCTTACATTTGAGAAGAACTGGTTCTGTGGGCAATGATTCCTTCAGTTTCCTCATCTCTGGGAGGAAGAAACAGTGGAAAGACCAAGACCCAGCTCTTGGGAGATTTTTACAGTCACCCCCTGCTGTGAATGCGGGAGTGGGGGGGAGTATCATTTATGCAGTGAAAAGAATAGGAAAAACAAAGTCTTACTTTTAAAAGAGCCAAAAGTTCTCTCTAAGGAGGTGGAATAAAATTGCTGTTGTAAAACCAGGAAGATGTTGCTAATGGGAATATACCGAATGGTACCACTAATTAAATAAGGCACTTTGGAATTAATTGACAGCCTGCATTTAAGAATATAATTGCATATTAACCATTTGTAGACAAAACTTAATGCTATTTATTATGTGAGGGTGAAACTTTTTCCTTATATTTCAAAGCTAGGGATTCAACTTTGTTCCTTAATTCATCTCCAGAAATGAATCTACTGTAGTGTGTGAGGAGCCCAAGTGAATAAATAAGCAGGAGTTTCTGAGGGGAACAACACAGTGGGATTTATCTTGAAAAGAGCAATTGCAGACATATGTCATATGTCATTACTGGAGAGTTGGTGACAGTGTTATTCATTACGTGGTTTCGGAGTGTTCTAAATTAGAGAAATGGATTATTGGAAGTGGATGATTTCCCCAGATTGCTACTTAATAGTGACTAAGGGGTCTCCATTACTCATATTTGCAATGAAAATGGTGCCAAAACCCAGCAGTGGTTGGCTGGAATGAAATGCAAGGCCCACTGGGTATCATCTTGAGATTCCGCCTAATTGTATGCCTCTTGCTTAGCATAAGTGTCCTGGGTCTCAAAGGTTGTGGTACTTAAAGCAGTGGCAGACAGAACCTGAAGATTTTTGAGTCATTTACCTCTTTGTTTCTTCCTCTTCCCTTGCTGCCATGTAAGCACAAATAAGTAATTACTTCACTAACTAAAATAAAGTTCTCCATTTGCCCCTTTCAATCATTGTAGCAGCTTTCTGTAACTGTCCTGATCTGCGTTTGAGCAGCCCCAGTTTATGTCTGAATGAGCAGCCCAGCTGCTGTATTCTTTCATTTATTCATTTAACGGTGGTCCCGCTAGGTGTCAAAGCATGTGCCAGACACTGATTCAGGATTGACAAGCAAACTAGTATCCTGCATTCCTGGGGCTTTCGTTCTCCTGGTGAGAAAGAAATGCAGAATTATACTTATGCCCCTGTCTTTCCTATTCACTTCCTGGGCCATTGATTACTGCTAATTCTTTAAGCAGCTATGCCCCAGTTCTCCTGGCCTTTTGTCTTTTATTTACAGTTTACAGATTTCTGGACCTTTTCTACCTCAAGACCACTGCATTCATCCCAGTCTTCTCTTTGCCCACAGCTGTCACTTTGATTTAATTATGAAGTGTCCTCCAAAGACTCATATACTGAGGGCTTGATTTCCAGTGCAACAATGTTTAGAGGTGAGGGCTAGAGGCATGACTGGATCATAAGTGTGCTAACCTCATCGATGAATGAGCCCACTGATGAATTCAGCTGAATGAAGTATTAGAAGGAGGGGCCCAGCTGGAGAAAGTAGGTCACTGGGGTTGTACCTCTAAAGGATATATTTTGTTCATGGCTCCTTCCTTCCTCTCTGTGGTGTTCTTGCTGTCTCTACTTCCTGTCTGCCATGAGGTGAGCTGCTTTCCTCCACCATGCCCCTCTGCCATATTTCTGCCTTGGAGTCAGCTGACAATGGACTAAAACCTTGGAAACTATAATCCAAATGAAGCCTTTCCTCTTTAAATTGTGTATGGCAGACATTTTGTCCTAGTGATAGAAAGCTGTCTAATGCAGCTGTTTCCTATTCATTCTTCAAGACCAATTTTAACTGCTTGATACATGGTCTAGAATAGCCCCCTGCCCTATTACTCCTTACCAGTCACCCAATTACTTTATTTGTTGCCCTTATAAATCTTTCAATATTTGTTCATTTACATACGCATTGATTGTTTCTCCCTCTAGAAGTCTCATGTCATTGAGGTGGGGATTTTTGTCTTTCTTGTGTTTTACCATAAACTCTCAGAATAAAATGGGTGCTTAGTATACATGTTGTTGATGGACATTGATGTCAGCGTGTTGAAAGAAAAGCACCTCAAGCTTGGGATATTGTAATAGAAAGACCTAATTTGGATCGAAGTTTCAAGGAAGATGTTTGTGAAGGGCCGACATAGGAAAGGATGGTTATGTAAGAATAGGTAGGAGGCAAAAGGAAGGGGGTGGTTCAGCTAATAGAGACAGCTGGAGGAGGGGAGAAACTTGGCAAGTTCAGTGGCCCTACAGAGGGTTCTGTTGGGATTCCATTGAGTGAAGGGAGAATGATGCATGTATGGATTGGAGAAGTCAGCCTTGGAGCTCAGGGAGTTTGGGAAATATCATAAGCACTTTCGGAAGCCATTGGAAGAATTCAAAAGATGAAGATTATGAGAACCAGTAAATATTTTGATAAAATCTCTTGGGCTCTTGTGAGAAAAATATATGTGGGAGGGAAGAGTAAAGGAAGCCCAGGGCACTGCCTTTATTGAGCAAACCAATGTGGTACTCTCTGTTGAGTGAATGAATTTATGAATATGAAAAACAGTAGGAAGTAATTTGTTCTTAAAAGAATGTTTGCTGAAACTTGGAGATGTGGGTTTGGGATTGCAAAGCAAGAGAGACAGAAAGTTGTCCCTCGTTGTTAAAATTCATGATAATGTTGTTATAAAATAAAAGGCCCAATCAAAAAATGGACAAGTGAAATGGTTAGACACTCCACAAAAGAAGTACAAATCGTCAATAAATACGTGAAGAAATGTTCAACATCACTGTCCATTAGAGAAATCAAGTTAAAACAACATTGAGATTCCATCTTACCCCAGATAGTGTGGCTATCATCAAGAAATCAAATGATGATAACAAATGATGGCAAGGCTGTGAGTTAAAAAGAACCCTTGGTAAGAAAATAAACTAGTACAACTATGGAAAAGTAGTATAGAGATTCCTTAAAAAACTAAAACTAGAAATTCCATTTGAGCCAGCTATCCTGGAAGAGAAAAAGATAACACAATACAGTGATACATGCATACCCCTGTTTATAGCAGCACGATTCATAATAGCTAAATTTTGGAAGCAGCCTATATGTCCATCAACAGATGAATGGGTAAAGAAAATGTGTACAGTGGAGTAATACTCTGCCATAAAGATAAATTTGAGTTGTTTGTAAGAAAATGGATGTACCTTGAGACCATAATGTTAAGTGAAATAAATGAGACACACATACTTAAATATCTCATCATTTCCCTTATAGGAGAAACTCAAACTGTAAATTAAGAGCCAACTAAAAATACCATAGATACTAGGAAGTAGGGGCACAGATATTCCTCAAGTGGAAAGGGGATCAAGAGAATCAAGAGATGGAGGAAGGGGAAAAGAGGGCAGGGAAAGGAGATGAAAACAGGAATTAAAATGTATTATATACATGTACCAACCCCACACAAGGACTATAAACATTATGTACTGTAAACATTCCATTAAAAAAGCTGGAACACTTCAAAAACTTATAAATAATCTAAAGTCGTGAATCTTCTTCCTTTGCCCTGTAACTGTTAGCAAGACATATTTGCAGGTGACTCGGGGTCCCCTGACTCCAGAGTCACTCTCAGGGTTTCCTCTTATGATGGTGACTTTGTCCATGTGGAAATCAGAGTTCCTTTTGATCAGTCACTTCCATAAGACCAACCCATCGTGTAAAGATGGTTTCAACCAAGAAGCACTGGGGACAAACTCCACAAACTGTAGGCGGGGTCTCTTCAGTATATCATTCTGCATAATCAGGACAGGAAAAGAGGTAGGATTTGGATTAATTAAAGTGAAACAATCTTCAGAAGCAGATACTCCCTAAATGTTTAACATGCCTTTGTACAGAGCTGAGCAAAGATCTGACCCAAAGTTTTAAAGTAATAAGGAAGACAGATACAAAAATGAAGGTCCAACTTTGTTCTGCTCATTGTTACCTATTGGACATCTGTAGGCCTAGGTGAAGGGTCACTGTTTGTTTTGTGTGTGTGTGTGTGTGTGTGTGTGTGTGTTTGGCAAAAGCAGCTTTCAAGTCCATGGCTATCTCAGAAGTATGCACAAATTATGCTTTTCCTGGGTAGCAGGCTAAGGGCCCAGGAATTTTGTTTATCCTGTCTCACTTCCATCTGTGGCTCTGCCTTGATGGATCTCAAGAACAGGTAGAATCACCTGGAGCAAGACCAATGTGATACCCACCAGCCCCTTCACTGCCATTGCAGTGTCCAGAAAGAGTCACTTGGCTGCATCTGACTCTAAAAGAATCTGGGAAACCTGTCCCTGCAGGATGAAGAAGCCTGCTGGCAGTGTATGGCCCACCCCTGACACAGAAACCCCTCCATAGCAATGTGACATAGCCAGGGATTCCTTTTCTACAATTTATGATATTTAATGATTGAACTAGTTCACACATTACTGAGTATGTTAGGCATTTTTTCTCATTATTTCTGGGGAAAAAAAGAAGTTGTTCTATAGTTCTGACTTCCCACCAGGGCTCCTTAGAATCTGTTTCACAAACAATGGGATAGTTAAGGGTTTTCTGTTCTGCAGCTGAATTAAGCTACAGAAAACAAAACAAACAACAAACAACAAAAAAAAAAAAAACAGGCTTTGAAGTTGGGTACTAAAACACACAGTAACAGAGGAAGCCAGAAACCCCATAGGGTTTTAACCTTGTTTTGTTGCATCTTCCAACAAACCTCTGATTCGTCTGCGGATTTGTCTTGGCTCTTTGCAGAGATGTCTTGATTTCTGCATCACTTCAAACCTTCCTTCTGTGCATTTTAGTCTTAGGATGGGACCAGAATGGCACCTTAAAATAGGAACCTTTGCTGCTTGGAAAAATCAGATCCTATTTTAACCCTTGGCTTTAAGGATATCTGTTCCGTGAAGACTGTCTGGACTTGCTCAACCCCTCTCCCAATGCCACGGACTGTTTTCTTTCTTGTGTCTCTAATTTATCTTCTATAGACTGTGATAACTCTCTTGTTACTGTAATGAAGTTCTCTGTTTGTTTGTTTGTTTTTAAAAGAGAATACCAGTTCATTGCAGAGCACTTAGAAATTACAAATTTAGAAAGCTCAAGTAAAAAGACATGCATGATTTCATTATGCAGAGCACTTACTGCCGTAGGACACTTTCTCTGGTATTAGATCGAGAGCTTGTGGAATGCAGGGATTATGGTCTCTCTCATGCCTTCACAACTGAGTCTCCTTGGCCAAGCAGAAAGCCTGACTTGCTTTACCCTCTGTAACAAAAGCATGAAGATATACTATATACATGTACATATTTCCTAAAACACACGTAACTATTATATATCATAAACATACAATAATAATAAAAAAAAATAGGATGGAAAGATGGCTGGCTGGATGGATAGGTGGCCTCTGTAGCTTTGCAGAGATGAACACACATACCTTCACTGTTTGTGGAGTAAGCCCAAAACAATGTAAGGATGAGTTGTAGGTGATATATATTGATTAGTATCAGCTAAAGCAATGCTGAGATTAGAATTCCCCAGTTCGCAAACAGTTCAATTTTAAATTCTTCAGGAAAGTTGGTTTTCTGAGTTTAAATAACTGTAAAATCAGATTAGGCAGCTCTGACTAACACACAAGCTGTATACCTCAGTGTTTTGACTCCACTGCAGAGTTCATCCATCACTCATACAAATGTCCTGCTGATAGCGTACTGGGAGGGGGTTTCCAGGTTCTTATTTGCTGCAACCAAAGAATTGAATGGGTGAACTGAGGGCAGTAAGAAAATTTATTTAAGTAACAAAAGAAAAAGAAATTGCCACATGAATGAAATAGCTGCAGCCGGGCAGTTAGAATGCCAAAGAAGGGGGTGGGTGGGCTAGGGAGTGAGCTAAAGATAGAACATGGGATTAGGGAGCAAGGGGCAAGATAGCAAGAAAGTGGGCACATGGTGTGGTTTTTATTTATCCCATCTCAGTTCTCATGAGAGTTGTCCCGATCCTATGAGAAAAGGGGTTTTGAATTTTGTGCCCCCAGCTGACATCAGGTCTAGGCCACTCCCTCTGGTCATGCCCATCTTCCCAGCCAGTTCAAGCGACACCCTACTCCTACCTCCCTACAAGTCTCTTCCTCAACAAAGCTCATGATCCAGGCTGCTTTGATTTAATAACTATACCACCGAGGCTGTGTCTGCAGGAGAAACTGAGTCAGAGGCTACGCTTGGGCTTTCTATGATAGAAGTAACTGCCTCTTATGTCCACCAGTGGAACTGATTGACTGACTCAACCTCAAGAGTCTTCTGAATGCCCAGGAATGCAAGGAAGACTAGACATGAGTGGATGTCAGTGGTGTCTAACCACATTACCACGTCTTCATTAGGAAACAGTACAATACAAATGGTTCAGCCTCTGAGCACTGGGCTCAGACTTAGCCTGGGTCTCAACCATTAGTGGGGATGACTTGCAGGATCTTGGTCAAGTTCTCAATCCCTCTAAACCTCATTCATCTCATTGAAAATTGAGAATAGTAATAGTAATAGATTTAATTAAATAACATGCTGGTAGCTGAATCTGGGCATTGTGTGAGTTCAGTAAATATTAGCCGTATTCAAATGTTTGTTGATATGTAAAATCGTGGTCATTGTGACAGCTCTGTTATTGGCAGGAGGAGCAGAAGTGGTGGTGATCCACTGGCTCTGTGCCTTCCAGTACTCTCACTTGGACTTGCACACATGCACACACCTAGAAAAATGTATCGAGAACTCCACTCTCAATCTTCCCAGGTGCCCCAAGCAAACTCTGAATGACCATTGCGCTGGAATCCCACCCGCTCATAAAAGGGTTCATTGTTGAGTGTCATGTGAGACAGTGCACCCTCTATTTTTTAAGAAGAGAAAAAGGAGGGGTGTATTCATCATTTTCAACATTGCTGCCTCAGTCTGCAAAAGACTGCTGCCCACATCATCATTAACCCCATTGACTCCATCCTGCAGAGAGGCTGAAGTGGTGTTCTCTGCTGCGTAGCAGCCGAACCATCGGCAGACTCAATAACTGTGCTGAAATTCAACATGCATCTGCTGTCTGCCGAACAGCTCTGGGCACAAATAGGTTTCTTTTATTATGGACAGAAAGGCCAAGTGAAATTTTAATCAGACAGACAAGGAGGGTAGCTGAGAACACTGAAATGCCAGCCCTGCTGGTATTTTCACGATATTGAACTTGTCTTTTTGAGGCCTTTGTAGCTATTTCAATTAGCTCTGAAACACATTGTCTGTGTTTTTGCAAATTCCTCTTTTTTAATTAAGCTGCTGTTCACCGAGATATTAGAAAGCATGCAGTTCTTCTTGTAATATACAAACTATAGAAGAGAAAATTAGATAGTTGAAACATTTGGGTTTAGAAAGTGCATTGCTATCCTAATCCCATATGAATAGCCAAAGTCACAGCACTATTCTTACTAGGTATTTTAAGCATTCTCTTTTTATTTCAGTCTGCAGATTTCATAGATTTCTAATAGTATTGTCATAGATGTTTGTTTTAACACATGGAAAGTCCATATTTTTCTTTTTAAAATGACATAATGTTTGGTATAAGCAAAAGAATATCTGTAACAAATAATGAATACTGGGATGCATACTAAGAGAAAAACCTATGACCCTACCAGCCAACTGAAAAATTAAAACATTTCTCAGTACTATTGAAATGACCTGTGTGCTCTTTGATGAGTTTACTTTTCATGAAAATAACCAAACATCAGTTTGTCAAGTGAGGCACATAAACACACCCTAAATCACTGGAAGTGCTACAGTAAAATGAGATCTTTCTTTAGGTTAAATCTCAGTCTATGCATCATGTGGAATACATACATTGAAAGTTATCCCTAAAAATAAAAAGGGCACTTTCGGAAGTGAGAGCTATGGTGCCATCTCTGACATTCATTCATCCCTCCAATTCCTCATTAAATATGGAGTATAATTGAAGTCTTCCTTAAAATAAAGTTAACATGATAATTGCTATCATCTGAACGCTTATTTTCCCCCAAAGTTTGCATACTGCAATCTTAACCCCCAAGTTGATGGCATTAGGAGGTGGGAATCTTAGGGAGGTGATTAGGACTTGGGACAGAGCCTTCATGGATAGCATCACTGCCCTTAAAAAAGCAGCCCAAGAGACCCCTTCCACATATGAAGAGGAGAACAAAGGCTTTCAGGTCGTCTGTGAGGTTTTGGCCTGCACCTGGCGCCATGGCTGCCAGCACCTTGAACTTGAATTCTTAAACTCCAGAACAGCGAGAAATACTTTTTTATTGTGAGCATGCCAACTAGTCTATGGTATTTTGTTATCATAGTTCAAATAGACTAAAATGGTAAATATTATAATGTATAACAACACTTTGTGACATTGGGGATGTGTTGAGAATTCCTTGTGAGATTTGAGTTAGACATTAGGTTTTGTTCATATACTTATGGTTTCAGTCAGAAAATATACATTTCCTTGAAGAATACAAGAGATCCACCCGAAATACCCATTCTAACACTGAAAGGGCCAAAAGGCAAATGCAAGGTGCTCTAATTAACGTCCTACTTTTCACATTTTTAAACAAATCTAGTTTGCTAGAAGGTAAGACCCTCATGGCATCTGAGTGGAATTGCGGAGTCAGTAATTCTGCAGTTTGTGATGATTTTCTGAACCGTCTAACCTCAGGCTAATGAGGCACGTCTTACCACAGGCCTCCTCTGCTACAAGCTGTCCACCCACGATTCCAGTGCTAATTTCTCTCTCCACACTCTCACTAATGCGTTTGCTTCCTGCTGACTCTTGGCTAGTCAGGATTGCCACGACCCTTTAGGGAAAATGGTGAGGGAGTACCAGTGTACATGCACCCTCTGAGAGGAAGGTGTCACATCTGTACCCACCTGGAGGACGCAGCTGTGCACATCCAAGAGGAACATTGTATTAGTCAGCTTCACCATTGCCAAGACACAATATCTAACACTCGCAACTTAAAATAGGAGAGATTTAATTTGTCTCACAGTTTGGGGGGATTCAGTCTGTAGTAGACTGGCTCCAAGACAGGACCATCATGGTGGAAAGGCATGGGAGACCAAAGCTGTTTAGTCATGGTGGGCAGAAAGCAGAATAGAGGAACAACGAACAGGTAAGGGGCCATACATCATACCTAAGGCCACGCCCCTATGATCCACACAGACACCAGACGCGGCAGAGGACATGGTTTGGTAATCTGCTAGGTGTTTCTTAAGCCCATGAAATTTACATATCAGGATTAATGGTCACAACCCACTGCTTGTCAACTTCACACCCAAACACATCTTTTCTTAAACCATACTAAGTCTCCAAATAAAGCCCAATAGCAAATTCATAATTCTGCCTGCAACATTATGTCTCACTTGCACTACCTGAAGGAAGGTGCTATGCTCCCACCCCAAGCCAGTGAGCACCACTGTCTTTCTTTGAGTGTTCTTTGAGTGGATATTTTAACATAAAATTATCCTTGAATATTAGCCATTTGAATAGCTCCAGCCAAGGAATATCTAAAGAATGATATAGTTTCAGGAACAATTCTTCTTAAGGAAATAAAAACATCTGTATTAATTGTGTTTTTCTGATCAGAGAAGAAAGATATGTCCATCGTTGAAAAGACAAATACTTCCTACATGAATAGAGAAACTATTTCCTTTTTACTTCATCCTACCATTTGGAAATTATTTACTGCTTGGGGCACTTTTGCTAATACTGTTTTCCATATTACAAATATAAGTGTGTGTGCATGCATGCGTGTTTGTGTATGTGTGTGTGCATTTGAAAAAGAAATGAGATCTTGCTATTCTCTTTTGCTGTTTCAACTTCACAGACCTCCTAAGCCTACTTCTCTGGGAGTGTTTGTAAAGGCACCTTCCTTTGCACTACTCTGCTGTGTCCCATTACTGGGCAATACCTTAACTCATTTCAGAGTCACCTGCTGATGACATTTGCTCATGGTATTTCCTGTTCTTTTATTGAACACCTTGAAACACATTATAAGTCTTTGAGTCTCCAAGTGAGGGTTTCTGTTAGAGTGGACATCGCTTGAGTTTACACAATGGATGAAGAGTTTCTTTTGCTAAATTGGGCAGATGTATCAAGTTAGCCAAATAAAGAAGTCGCCCAGAGTCATCCTGGTTGTCTTATGAAAGACACACTGCTTAAGAAAACATATGTCCTAGAAGGAAAACCATATTCTATAAATGTTGGGTGGCCTACTTTTATTTCACAGCATAAAGCTTTCTGGGTGGCCATTCCTTGCAGAGAGAGAGAAATCAAGTTAGTGCATTTGGGAATGTAGCTTTGACCATTCTGATCCATACCCAGTAAATAACAGAAAAGGGATATGAACCCCAGTTTAAGGCTTTCATGAATGCTTGCTCCTTCAATACTTTCCTAATTCCTAGGCTTTTCCTTCTGTGTCTCACCCTGAGGAGAACAACCACTGAAGTTCTCACCTGCTTTGTGCACATCACAAGGCTTGTTTGGGTCATGGCATCTAGAATTCACTGTTAATTCAGGACATTCCATTCTCTGTCTGCACCTTCCCCAGGCACCTACCTGTTATACTCTCTCCCCTCTTCCTTCCTCCTTCCTCCCTTTTCTCTCTGCTCCTCTCTGCTCCAAAGCCACCATGCCCTCCTCCCTGGATAGCTGCGTTCTCTTTCTTCTGCTCATTTTCCCCATTGCTTCTGGATGAATTCTCATACATCACACATTTATTTAGGGCACTCTTTTTCTTAACACGTTCATTGGTTTCTCAGTCTACTTGAGGAACACTAAGATCCTACTGGAATTCTTCAGGTTTTTCTTTTCAACATGTCTCTGGGCACCTCAGCTCTTCTTCCACCCCATACTCCTCACACTGTTCTCTTACTAGGCCATTGAGAAAGTAGAGCTCTCTCCACCTGTCAGAGACATTGCACCTGTTCATCTGTACCAGGAAAATTTTGGCCCATTTTGCATAGCTGTTCATTCTTACTACTTATGTCTCTCTGTAAATATCATTATCTCAAAGGGGCCAACTTCTCCCCTCCCAGGGACAGTAGATGCTCCTTCCTCAGCTGTCACTGATCCCAGGTCATGTGTTTGTTCTACAGCATGCTTTTCAAAAAGTGTAATCCATGCCCTTCCTGTTTTCTCTCCCATAAACATATAGACTCTAGGAAGGTCAAGTCTGATTTGTTCCTACTCCTTGGAGGTCGGTCAAATCTATGTTTCTTGTGCTTATATTACATGCATTCCCTAGCCCAGAGTCTCGCACATGGTGACTACCTGGTGAGCATTTATTGAATTGAAAGATAATGAGAAGGGATGTCATGTCCATTTTTTGAGTCTCTGGGACATCTTTACATCCTGTTAGGTGAATGAACTATGATCTGCAGTTCCATACTGTATTAGTTAGTTACCTTTCTAGAGCCAATGGTTTGCATAAGAGTAGATTTAATACAGGACATTTACAAATTACACCATTTACACACACAAGCCAAATGCAGGAAGAGTGCCGAATGTCTTTCTATGCACCGGAGACCCAAAAGATCCAATCAAGGGCTGGGAGCCCACAGCAATGTCCCATGTACATCCCTGTCTGCACTAAATGGCTGAAAAAAGCTTTACTGGAATCAGGATGTGATGCTTTTGGCAGAGATGAAGACCAGAGATCCCTTGAAGCAAACAGCAGCCATCTCTGATGACAGCAAAGACCTGAGCTCCTTTGATGAAAACAGCCGAGTCCCCTTCGGGCCAACCAGCTGCAACAAAGCTTCTCCCGGGAAGCAGCCAGCAGCTATCTTCTGCTCCCGTTCTCCTTTATGTATCGGCAACAATCCTCAGGTGGACTTTCTACACCCAAAACCACACCAACTCAGTCCAGCTGGGCGTTCCTGCTCAAGTTGACCATATCAGTCCACCACACAATACCCAGAAGTAGATGCACAGAGCTCACAGGTCCCATCTCATTCATTAATGTAAGGAGGCCCCCAGTAGCAAGTTCTGTTGCCTTAACACAGGTCTTACTAATACAGAATGTGAATATTGGTCAGTGAGAGACTGTACTGTGTTCCCTCAAACTGAGTCACAATCAGGGAGAGAGAAATAAGGCAACAATAGATAGCACATAAACTGTGATTTACCCTAGACAGGATAAGGACCAAGGGAGCTGTTCTTGGAATGGCTGCCACGCCAGACAGAAAACGCTCAAGGACCTTTGGCCCCATGAATCGTGGATTGGGAAGCAGTTGAGTTTCCAGAGATGTCAAATAACCAATAAAATTTCATGAATGGTAATGTTTGCTGGTATCCCAGAGAACAAGGCTGACCTTACAACACAACCCGCTAACAAAATTAGATCATTTGTCTTTAATAGGAGAGGTCCATTTCCTTATTTTTTATTTATTCATTTGTAAGCTGCTGCTTTAATAAGCCTGTGTGATCTTGGAAGACATGCTCATGAGTTCTAGTAAAGTCTGGAAGAAAATTGCAGTAGGAAAGCTGCTTCTAAATTACCACAGGAAAAAACAGATGATGGCTGCCAATCCCGGGAGATGCTGTCTTCCCACATCTGCGGTTCAGGGGCATTTCCTGTTTTCACTGTCTAGTAGGGGTAAAAGGGAAGCTGTCAAGTCACAGTTCTGCAAATGGCTTCATTTCTGCCTCTCTTGGTTGGTGAAGGGTCCCTCTTTTCCTGAGAACTTTCTCTGTACTTCTCAGCTATGTTCCTTTACAGATGGTTTCCTACACCTGTCTCACAGCTGTTAAACGTAACAGCTCAAGCCCCCACTTCCTGGGCCTCAGATTCGGTCTCAGTTCCTACAAAACAGCAAAAATATTGCGTTACATAAACCTGTATCTCATGGCTATCTGGGCAGCAGGGAATTGGCTGTCCCAAACTGGATTCATTCAGGCCCTCTTCTTGGTCCAAATGAATCCAGTCTGCTGGATCATGATCACCAAAAGCGTAGGCGATCCTTGCATCTATTTAATATGCGATTGTGGAGTACATCCTGGGGAGAGTGGCCATCTGCGAATGCTGCTTTTGCTCCTTCATCATCTTCAAGTGATAGGTCGGGGCTTGAGCTAGAACCCTTCCACTGTGGCCCCTACTTTATGGGGCCAAAGTAAGTTACATGACTGAGGACAGAATCAAGGCATAAGGAAGTGCATTCACTGCCACGGGGCCGAGAAGTTGTAGGGCAAATAGCACAGATACAAACGGAGTAAAGAGCTGCATAACTGGGGCTGGGGATTTAGCTTAGGGGCCAGAGTGCTTACCTAGCAAGCCCAAGGCCCTGAGTTTGATCCTGGAACCCCCCCCCCCAAAAAAAAAAGAGCTGAATAACTGATCCAGATGACTCCTTCTAACACACCAAACCCAAGAACTGATGCAGTTTCCAGACAGCAGTGACTATGGTCATTAGCGCACCCACCACACTATGAATACTCAATTGTCTATACACTTTATTTTAAAACTGTTGTGTTTTGCTTATTAATTAAACATAATCTAATATGATCTTACTAGGAAAAGAATGCTGAAACTGGGTTACCCTTACCAAGACTTCCTAACGCAAACAAACAGTTAACGTCTGCCTCCTCATGAAATGACAGTTTGAGTGGCTAGCCCTGGAGAACTGAGAATCCTGTGAACATTCAAAGGGAGCCGATTCATAAGTACAGACAGTCACTGCTGTCTATATGTGGAAAAATAGACATGTGTTGCCAGGTCTTCTCATTTGTCCAGAGAAATCTGGCCTCTATATTTTTACATGTAAAGTTTCCATGCTTCAAATGTTAGTTACTGTTACAAAACTTTACAAAACTTTACAAAATGTTGCATGCCTAACAGAACACTTCTGTTAGGCAAAACTTTACAAAATGTTGCATGCCTAACAGAACACTTCTGTTGACCATACATGGCCAGCAGGCACCAGCTTACCAGTCCATCATAGGCTACAGGTATTGTTTGCTGTTTTAACATTGTTGGTCAAATCTGGATGGATGGATGGATGGATGGATTTGTAGGTAGGCAGGTATATAGAGAAAGAGAACAATAAAGAAAAAGTTGTAGGCAGATAGATATTGCGATAAAGAAGAAAGTAAGCAAGCTAACTATCTAGTACCCAGTGTGTTCCTAGTGTAGATATGATAAATAGGCAGCATTGTAAAGAAGAAGACACTCAGTAGCCAGAGATTTTAGAGAAAGTTTCAGACTCAGGGGAGGAAGGTTCCAGTGGCTAAGTGAGGGACAGTGGACTTAATTCACTGATTGTATTTTCTGCAGGTGAAAGTGGAACAGAAAACAATAGCAAGGAAATGACCAGAGAGATCCTGGCAGTAGGTGACTCCATAGTTCCTTAAGCCTTCTTTATTGGTGGCTGGCTTGTCCTGTTTTAAATCATATGTGTGTACCACCCATCCTCAGCCAGGCTTGTACGCCCTATATCTGCAGATTTAGGGAAAACTCCACATCTGTCCCAGGAGTTCCTGAGGCCCTCACAGGGTTCCTCTGGCCATTTTCCAAGGACCGATGAAAGGAGCAAAAAAACTTGCTGAAAATCCTGAATGTAGAAGAAACCAATGTCCACAGGTCAGAGATGTGTGTTGACAATGCCCAGCTTCATTATTCATGACTTCTTTGAGGAGGTACCTAAAAGTTGGCTCCTGCAATATTCTGTTAAATGGCAGGAATTATGTTCATTTTGTAGAGTAATAGATTCTGACAAAAGAGGAAGAATAGTATCCTGTGCTTTAGATAGAACTGAAAGTTTTCTGCCATGTTATTACATGTCTAAATCCCATATATCGCTAAAACTTTGTTTGAGTGTCCTCTTCTCTAAGAAGCTAGCCTTATTTCCTCCCGATGAAAGTCTTCTGTCCTTGTTTGTCTTTTAGGTTTTTGTTTTTTAATTTAATTTTTATTGGTACAACTTTGCAGTATGTAATGATTACGTTCCTCATGGGGACTCAGTACATGTACATAACACATTTTAATTCTTTTTTTACATCCCCTTTCCCTCCCTTCCCCCCTCCCTCCACCTCTTGATCCCCTTTCCTTTTGCAGAAGATCTGTCTCCGCATTTCCTATTATCGATCTTTTATTTTGCTCCTAAATTAATTATGCTTTGGTTTCCTCATATAAGACAACTCTGTTTTGTTTGCCCATGGCTCCTTGGTTTTATTTTACTTATTTCTTTGTTTTTGGTTTTTTGAGACAGGATCTTGCTATGTAGTTCAGGCTGGCCTTGAGCTCACTATGCAACCTAGGCTGGCCTTGAACTTGCAGCATTCCTCCTGCCTCTGCTTCCCAAGTGGTGGGATTACAGGCATGTACCACCACATCTGGTGGCTCCTTGATTTTATTCCTGCTTTGTCTATTAATTCTGTCTTGTGTTATAGTTGGTTGAGGGTGTGTGTGTGTGTGTGTGTGTGTGTGTGTGTGTGTGTGTATGTGTGTGTGTCTTTTCTCAAAGAATAAGAATGTAATTTAGGTCAGGAATCTGGAGAATTCATCTTTGAATCTTGCATGTAGTGTTGATTTATGTTGGTTTGTATCAGTCCACTTTCTGCTGATATGACAAGATACCAGAGAAAAACAAGGGAAAATTTATTTCAGGTCTTGGTTACAGAGAGCTTAGTCCATGGTTGGTTGGATCCATTGCTGTGGACTTGATGCAAGGCAGAACATTGTGATGGAAGAGAGTGGCAGAGGAGAAAAACTGCCCCACTCATGGCAATGGGAAGAAGACAGAGAGGGAAAGAGCATATATATGCTAGTGGGCTTTCTCCTTTTGTTTTTATTCAATCTGAGCCCCAACCTCTTTGATGGTGCCACCACATTTAGAGCAGGTCTTCTGTCTCAGTCTGCTGTCCCACATGTCGATCATCTCTGGTAACACCCTCACAAGTGTGGTTTACTGATTTCCTAGGCTTTTCTCAATCCAATCAATTTGGTGATCAAGAGTAATCATTGTATGATTTTAGTAAATTAAAAAGAGTGATAAGCGATTTTTCTTTTTCTCAGATGAATGGGAACACCCACCCTCTACCTACGCATACACAGATGCCTTCTAACTGAGCTGATAGATCCGCTTAGCCTGGGTGCCCTATCCCTTATTGATCAGTCATTCATTCAGTGGCTGTTCCCTGAGGTCATACTGGATGCCGAGGGCTGAGTTGGAGCCTGAAGATGGCCACAAATGAAGCAGAACCAGTTCCTATTCTTGGGCTTAACATACAGTATGAAGTTTTATAAAAGTAAGCAAGCAAATATTTACATATTTACAAATGGTGACAGGTTTCACAAAACAAATAAGATTTTCCACAAAAGAACATAAATGTGGGTGCAGGCTAGTGAGAGAGAGTTCTGTTTAGTTAAGGTGTCCCTTCTCTGAGGAGGTGATGGACAAGCTGAGAGACAAAAGGTGCCAAAGAGCAGGTCGATGAGGAATAGGTAGGAGAGGTACAGGCAAAGGAAAGTGTGTGTGCCAATTCCCTGGGGTGAAAACAGACCTGATTGAGAACTTGAAAGGAGTCTAGTGTGACTCAGGTATAAGGAATGACAGAGATGAGGTGGGAAAAGGCAGTGGAGGAGCAATAACCTCCAAATCAATGCCCACACAGATTCATTCATATATATATTCGTATAGATATTTTCATATACATATATATATATATATATATATATATATATATATATATATATATATATATATATTAGTTAAAATTGTTGGTTACAATAAAAAGGAGCACTATCCCCAAATGCTGGCACGCATCACTCATATATTAAAGATAAGAATGTGAAATGGCATAGCCATTTTGGAAAAATATTTACTCATTTACTGCTCAAACTAAGCATGCAGCTCTTATATGACTCAGCCATTGCATTCTTAAGCCTTTCTCCTAGGAAAATAAAATGTGCTCATGCAAGAACCTGTACAGAAATGTACATTGTAGTTTTGTCTATGAACAAAGTCGGAAATGATCCAGGTGTCTTTCAGTAGGTAAATGATTACCCAAGTTTTGAAGCATCTATGCCACGAAATACTACTAAGCAACAAAAGGACAGTATTGAAACAAACCTGGATGAAACTCCAGGAAATGTGCTGAGTAAAAAAATGCCAGGCGTTAAGGATGCCATTTATATTGCATGCTTATAGGGACAGAAGTTACAGAAATGGCGAAGAGATGGGTGGTTCCCAGGGGTGAAGGTCAGAAACGAAGATTATGGGGCACAGGGGACACGTTATGCCCTGGATCCTTGCCTTAGTAGCCTGTTCTGTGCCTGGACTGTAACAAGATCATAATTCTGGCTGTGATTTTTGTCCTATAGTTTTGCAAAACCTAAACTAAAAATCCTTTTGTATAACAGCTGAGAATATTTGGACATTTTAGAAATATATATTAGCCTATTAAAAATTTTTTTTGTATGTATCACTTCCCTCAACGGATTGGAAATGCTCCCACTTCAGAGGTCATTTCTGACTTCTCTTGTCATTACCTTCTGTCAACAAGATTTCTGTTGTCTTGGAAGAAACAAAGGTCTGGGGCTGGGAAAACATGGGTAGACATCAGATCCAGTGTCAAGCAAACATTCGTGTCCAACCCAAGCATGATTTTTTGGCCTCACAGGCTGAAGGGTCAGTGGGTCGTGCCTCCACCTCCATGCGGACCCTGGTCTCTGGGCATCTTGGAAAAAACCGTTGGGACCAGACATAGATGGGTGTACTGTGTGCTTGTGCTCCAGGGAAAGGACCCCATTCCCCTTTTCTCTCATTTTTCTGGGGTGAGTGGAACTGGGTTGGGCAGTAAGTGTTTTAGTTTTCTGTGGCTTCTTTAACTAATTATTCCAAATGAGGTTGTATCGAACAATGGAATTTTGTTCTCTCTCCCAGTTCTGGTGGCCAGAAGTCTGAAATCCTTGCCTCTGGCCTGAAGTCAAGGTGCTGGTGGGGCTGTGCCTTCCACTTTCTAGAAGTTGCTGCCAGTCCTTGAATGCCTCCCCGCCCCGCAGATTGCCTGCTTGGCCTCAGTCTCTGCTACTATGGTCCCATAACTTTCTGTGTGTCTCCATTTCTCTTATACAGATACTTGAGATTATGTATAGGGACATCTGAGTGATACAGGGTGACTTCCCATCTTGTGAAATATAATTTAGCTATATGAGAAAAGTTTTTCCTTATAACGTTTACAGATTCCAAGAATTATGACCTGATGACTTCGGTTGGCTGTTTTTCAGCCTATGACAATAAGAGTGAGAACAGCCTTTAAGTAAGGAAAAATTTCTGTTTGTACTAAGTAAGCTGTTTGGGTACTCTGCAGACTGTCTGGGAACTAACTGTCTAGGAGAAGTGCTTGTTAGAGACAGTTTTGATGACATCAGGGGAATACATGAGAAGATTACCCTTCATGTGGACTATCCCACAGTTGGAATTAGAACTGCTGGTCCCAGATACTTGTTGCCAGGCAACCCAGACAAAGTCTTTGGTGTATCCCTCAGACAACCCTGTCCCTCTCTCCAAATCCACTGCATAGTAACTGGGTGAATTTGGGAAAAATGCTTAACTTCTCTGAGCCTCAGTCTCCTCTTTTGCAAAACAGGAACAATAAGTTGTGTGGTACAGAACAGCTTCAAAAAGTGGCAAGAACAATGGTTTAAGTGTACAGGGGTAGCAGTCTATCTTTTACTGTAATAAATGTTTTAAAAATTAAACATTCACCACATTTTTATCACATCTACTAGTAAGCATTAATGGTTGCACATGCAGTGTTCTTAGGTAGATGAAATGTTGGTTGCAATTATTTCAGAATTGCTTTCAGTGTTGTTACTATGGTGATGATGATTGTATTAATGATGACACAGCCATGCACGGTGTAGACACACCTTAACTATTGAGTGTGTAAAATTGGGTGTCTGTTCAGAGAGGGATGGCAGTTCTAGTGCCTTGACCCCAGCCATCAGGTTTTCTTGTTTAAAAGGCAGGTAGCCTTGATGGTAGGTGTTGCCCAAGGTGTGGTTCCTCTGGACAGCCCCAGCCTGCCTGAGAAACCAAAAGCGTTTAGTAGTGAATGCTTTCAGGACTTGGGCTATGACTGTTGAAGGGTGTTAGCAAATGGGTCCCTGTTTCCTTGCACTCTATGAAACAGTTTGAAGGAATTAATTTGCATGACCAGCAGCAAATGTTCTGAGTCTATGTGGAAGCTAATTTGTGAGGCTGTGGCAGTTTATTGCCCTAGTTGGATTTGTTTCCTGGTAGAGGAGTCTTTGGGATAATGCGTCTCACTGTGCTCACAGAGGAGCTGCACCATGATTTCACTTGAAGAAGCCACCACTGGGTAATTTACTTCCAACAGATGACTGACATTACAGCGCAGTGACGAATGATCAGTGTGGCAAATGGTTAATACCGCCAGGGCCAGGATCCATATGATTTATGCAAATAATTAGCTCTTCCTGGGTAGTGGCCTACATGTCTAGGTAACTTTTATTTTTTCAGACAGTCATCTCCGTAATGAGCTATTAGTCTGCAGGCCAGAAAGAAAGAAAAAGAGAAGGAAGGAAAGACCTCAGGCGGTTAAGTCTTTGTTCCTTTCAGAAATTCTCATTTATTTAAAGCCAAATGTAATAATGTTTCCTTTTACAAAACTCCATTGCTCTGAATTGTAAAAGCAACTCAAAATACGATGGTCTGACTTTTGTTTGTTTCACTAATGGTTCCTAGGGTTTCACGGAGCTTGCACTTTATCTTATTCATCTCCACTGGTTTCACTCCAAGAGCCGAGGGACACATACCATTAGCACCATTTCCTAGTTAGGGAATGCAAGGAAAGATGGAGACTCAAGGTACTAGTGTTAGGCAGTGGTCTTTGGGACAAATGACAGAACTGGTATAGAGGAAATGCACTATTCCTTAATAGGCTTATGTAGGGAATATACTGTTTTGGAAATTCAAGTGCATATCCATACTTTCAAGACCACCAGGAATAGGAAATTTAGTGAGATTAGGACTTACTCTCCTGTTTTCTGACTCAGAGTACCTATTGCTCCCAAACCTCTCACCTCTCACCTTCCTCCTTCTAGGAGAGCTGACTCTCTTCTTCTCCTGGTTGATATGTGGTAGCAGGGTACTTTGATCAGTAAGAGAGGAATCCCATACTAATGCCTGTGTACTTCTTTCTGGCCAAGGAGTCTACACTACCTAAGAATGGGTTTACATTGTTGAGGGGTGAGGAATAGATCCTCAGAAGAGAACAAGAGGGTTCCAAGAGAACATGAGGAGAGCCTGTCCTGTTGAGTGCCATCTCCAATACCCCACGCAGAGCCCGGGTCAGTGCTGAGAATGCAGTGAGCTTGTGTGTGAGTGGAGTGCGTAAAATTGTACCATGTAGATCTGGAATAGTCAAGCAAATATAGCAAGGTTTTCAGCAGGCATTCACACAAAACAGATGCAAGAATAAGAGCTCTTTCTGACTCTGGGGAGACATCTCCATGATAGAAACCTAGACTGTACTTCATAGATTGCTTTGAGTCGCGTGATTGATCAGCTCTTGGGAATTTTATCCTCTCCTTTTAGAGTATTTGGGGTGATCAATGAATTCCCTTCCCTCCTACCTCCCTTCCTGGCTTCCTTAAATGTGTGTTGGGAAGCAGCTACTCTACTAGCCACCAGAAATATCTGAATGATCAAAACAACCTCCTCCTGCCGAGATCATTTTAGTAGCTGTTTTGTAGCTGAGTATGATGATGTAGGAGTTTTGTTCCAAATCTGTATTGTTTTGAAGCCATCTCTGAAGTCTGACTAATTCTGATGATTAGTGAACTGTGCACTATCGGGGTCACTGTTTGAGGTTAGATTTGGTGGGAGATCCTAATCCTGCTAAGGAGACAGCAGGGTCCCCTGAGCCATTGCTTTCTGCACCCAAGATATAAAGGTTATGACTGCCCCTTAAAGTAAAAAATAAGCAAGACAGGAAAATGCTCCCTTGTGAATGCTCTTCACAGTGTTTCAAGGCAGGGGTTGTTCCATCCCTTTGGACCAGCTGGATTCATCGAAGACAAAAGGACACTGATGAGCCC
This sequence comes from Hystrix cristata, assembly GCA_004026905.1. NCBI lineage: Eukaryota > Metazoa > Chordata > Mammalia > Rodentia > Hystricidae > Hystrix > Hystrix cristata. Next base: position 50,399 of record PVJO010000339.1, read on the forward strand.
CTCAACTTCTTGTCCAAGAATTTTTTAGATTGCTGGACTCCTCCACGGATTGGGCGTGGTCAGATTCCAATACTAAATAAATTGTCTCAATAACATCCAACCCTGAGGCAATTTTAATGATCTGTTTTTCAAAAACTACCACTCATAGCTCAATAGAGAAATGCTTAAGAGTGTGCATTTTGCTTTGCAACCAGTTGGCAGACACTTTAATATGTCTCTCTGGATAACATTAAGTTAGCTATAAAAATGTTCCTAAAAAAGAGGGAAATCTTAGCTGGGTGTGGTGGTGCACTCCTGTAATCCCAGTGGTTGGGAGCCTGAGGCAGGCAGATCTCGGCGAGTTTGAAGCCAACCTGGTCTACATAGTGAGTTCAAGGCCAGCCTGAACTACCTAGTGAGACCCTGTTTAAAAAAATAAATAAATAAAAAGAGGGTAGAGGAGGAAGGAAATAAAAGAGTACAGAACATTCCTTTTTCTTTGCTGGATGATTGCCTTGTTCTGTTTGTGAAGAGGTTGCTTCAAAAAATCTGATGCCAATCTCTATAGAGGGATTTATGAGTGGTCAAGAATACTGTGACTTTAGAAAGAATTCCCAGTTTTGCTGGTTTTGAACTCTGGCTTATTCTTTTTTTAAATTTTTTTGGGTCTATTCTTTGTGCTGTTATGTTTCACATGTTATACCATAATGAAAACCTTTCTGATCCCTAAATATGTTAGGAGATTATTAGGAAGAATACCAAAGAAGAAATCAATACCTTCAGTACCAGAACTATTTTTAAAGATGTATTGGTAGCTTCTAAACAATCACATTATTTTTTATTGAATCCAGGAACCCAATCCTGGGAAGCATGGATGAAAGAAACATCATGTGTGCCCATGGAAAGAGTTAAGCCATTTTTCTATTTACATGGTTTATTTCACAAGTGTCTGACTCATTGGGCATAACCAGCACAGTTAAATTACAAAATTACTATTTGGTCCCTTTTTTATTGACTACAATTCAAGGCTGCTTCAAGCCTCCCAAATTTAATCCCCCTAGCTCTTTGCCAAGAACATTACCTTTTATTTTCAGTGTTAAACTGTGTAAGATACCCCTAAGGCTACAAGGAAACTTACTCTCTGTGATAGCAGCTAACGGAGTGTATCAATTGTTCATGATTTCCCATTCTCCTGTAAATTGGGAGAGGCAGGGAGAGCAGTGGAATGTGAATTTTGTTCTGTCAGCAGTTTCTTGCCCCAGCTTTAGCCCAAGAAGTGCCTGTTTTGGTAATTAATTATGGTGTGTCTGTGGCTCTTCATTCTGAGTTACCATTTAGCAACCTGTCAAATCCTGAGCTAGTGAGCCTCTCCCACGGAATTCTGTGCATTTATTTTATTCTATTTTATTTTATTTTTAAGTATAAAGACAATACTGATTCTTCTTAGGTTAGGTGAAGTTGAGAGGGAGATTGTCAACCCACTGATGGGGAAAAAGGCTTTTCTCCTCTATTCACATGTGTTCATGTCAAAAATGGGTCAGCCTAAAGCACCTCATTGGCTTTTGTCTGACAAGCCAGATATTGGAGTATTCCACTTGTTATGGTAATTACGATTTAATAGTTGGTGATTGAAACAACTCACTCCTAAGTGTACTTGTGATAGTGGTGGTGAATTTCATCTCAAGGACAGTAAAAGTTAGAGTAGATTCTTACTGCATTCTTTTTTGTCTTAGCACTATTTTATTCTTACTTTGTGTAAAGGTAGGTTTGCAGTAGCTCTGTAGTTTCTGGGAAGGAAGCACTCAGGCAGAGCAATCTGGTGTCAGGGTAAAGGTAGAATGTGCTGTTAGAAGCTGGACTCACATAGCCAGCAAACGTCTCCTACTTCATGTTTTGTGTTTATAGCTGAATTAAGATAGCAGTCCATGAACATGAGTCCATTCCCTCTTTAAGAGACAAAGCACATATTACTCGACTCCACCAAAGAACGGAAAGCATGATTGCGTGCGCTATATGTCAGAATATGGGCATTTACCTTGAATTTCTTTTTTTTTTTTTTTTTTTTTGGGGGGGGTGCCGGGGATCGAACTCAGGGCCTTGTGCTTGCAAGGCAAGCACTCTAATCACTGAGCTAAATCCCCGGCCCTACGGTGACTTTCTTATGGACCCAAGTAGCCACAAACCATGTCATCTTTATTCTCTTCTGAGCTGGAAGGTTTAAAGCACCCCAAAATTAGAAAAATGGGTCTCATCTCTGCTGGATAGAAGTGAAATCCTCAATTTAATATGCAAAATTGCTATCCGTAACTACTTCTAAATTACAGCTACGGTTACAGTGTTATGTGATTAGTGGCTACTATAGTACCAAAAGGAAGATTTTTTTTCTGTCAGTCAAAAGTAGGTTAAAGCATGTACACATATTGAGATATAGCCGACCAAGTCACAATGATACACACCTGTGTCTGTGATAAGGGAAATAGATTATACTTCCTTACTACCAGTGTGCTGACGATTCATGCTTTTAAAAAAGATAGAAATACAAAATAATTCCTGGATCTAACAGGAACAACATACTTTTTTTTATAAAAATGCCACCTCTTAAGTATTATTAGTTCTTACTTCCCCCACTAATCACGTTTATGTTTTCATAATAAAGCACCGAGATTCTATGCAGGAGGTGAGCAGAGAACTCTGAGGTGAAGAAAGATATTTTCTATATACTATCGCATATTTAGTGTTTATGTTGACTTTAAGCCCCTAATTCCTTGTACTTCTTGGCTGTTCACCAGGAAACTGGATAGTGATGAAGCAGCTGCTTGTTCTTCTTCAGCTGAGTAGCCCTAATGCCAATGTGCAGATTTCCCAAATGGGGGTCATTTGTGGCTGCTTATAAAAATCTGAGCTGACTTTGAGACTGTTAGTAAGGAATGTTTCAGAGGACTTCAGACAAAGTCCCTCTGTGTTGATACTTAACCTCATGGAATTGTCATTTATTAAGTCACTCAGTGTTATAATAATTTATTTTACTGGCTATAATACCAGCAAAACGAGAAAATGTCTTCCAGCCCTGACCTTTGACAAAAACAGACATGCAAATATGAAGTCATTTTAGTCCCTCAAAAGACATTAACAGGAGTATATTTTTTCTGCCATTCTTGTTTCTTTATAGATTCACACTTTTGAGTATTCAGAGCTTGCTTTTCCTTTCTGTTAGATGAATGCAGTGGAGAGAAGAGTTATTGATGAGGGCTGATTAAGCAAATTAATGAATTGAGACAGCTGAATAGTAAGTGAGAAGAATCTGACTGGAATTGGTTTTTGCTCATTGACTGTAAAGTTAGGAGTTTAAACAGCAAGAGTACCTGAAGAAACAAGCTATGTTGCCAAGGAGGTAAGTGAAGAAAGAGTAGCTAGCATTGTGTGTGTGTGTGTGTGTGTGTGTGTGTGTGTGTGTGTGTATCTTCTTTTCCAAAGAAGAGTTATGTGCTGACTTTTCACTGCTTTTTTGGCAGACATTTTCCTTGCCTCATGTTCTGAGTCATCTGCAAAAGTTGAACTGAATTCATTCATCATGTATGTATTGCATGTCCACTGTGTTCCAGACACAATGCTGGACTTTCAATGGTACTGCTTAGTGTGTCTGATTACTGAAAATTCTCAAATCTCATAGAGTTAGTTGACTTTGCTTGTGGTGCTAAATAGTCATCTCTGTAAATTATTTGTTATTTCACACTCTTCAGATTTTAAACAAGCAGACACTACTATGTGTTGGTAGGAATGTAGGGGCACTGAGTGCTCTCATACTCTGTTGGTGAGAGTGTCTGTTGATGTAACTGCTTTAGAGACTGATTTAGTAACATTCTGAGCTGTGCAGAGTGAACCTATCTTTGACCCAAATAGTTCAGCACTAAATATGTGCATAAGAGTGACGTTTATGGGAGATGCATTTACCATTAGAGCAACGAGTTGGGAAAACAACAACCAATCAAGCAAACATTAATTGCCCAGCAAAAGGAAAGTAGAAAATACATTGTAGCAAAATTCATCTCTGGAATGCCACGTTGTAGTTAAAGTGAATAAATTAGATCCCTAATATGTCAAAATAGATAAATCTCAAAATCATGGTGTTGAGCAGTAACAACAAAAATTCATTTGCAGGAGGAGATGTAAGTATGGCACCACTTGTACATTTTTTGAACATGGAAAATGTTGGACAGGAAAATATGTTCATGGGTCATTTGCATATATGGTAAAACAGGAGAGAGATGTGAGGGAATGATGAATCCTATGTTCAGCAGTGTTCCCACCTCTGCTGAGAGGTAGAGGAGGGGTTATAATCAGAGAGAGCAACTGAGAAGATACAATTAAATTTGTTATATTTTATGATGCATGTTGTGGGGCGGACATATGGCATTTGCTGTATGATCCGTTGTATTTTTTATATGTCTGATGCATTTTATAACAAAGATAATTGTATCTGAGAAGCTACAGCCATTAGTCAGTGTGTGTGTGTCCGCGCGCGCATGCGTGCACAAGCGTGTGCATGTACATGTACACTGAGTTGTTTTGTTTTGTTTGAGCATTGGGTTCTTTTCTTTTTTAGAGGACCATATTCTAATAATTTTAAGGTCTTCAAAAGGGGTTTGTACCAAAGCAAGGCCATTTCCAATACAACATCTGAATGAGATTGTTTGGGGCTGGTGAGCCAAGGGAAGCAGTACCCTCAGTCTACAAGACAAAAACCGGAGAAGTCAAGTGGTTCCCTAATGGCTTTGATCAATGTAAACTGCTAATTGTAAGGCATGACTCTCTTTTCCAAAAGGAATGATTTTCTCCCCCACTCAATTACTAGGATAATTGCTTAAACTCCTCAAAGTTCTTTTAACTGGGCAAATCCAATGTTAGCATCTAAGACTTTCATTTCATATTAAACCACTGAGTTGTTTCAGCGAACTGCCCCTCTGTGGAGTTTTACTCTCACAGTGTTACAGATGTGGCATGCACCCGCCTGTGTTTTTCTGTGCTTATGATGAGGTCAAATTTGTTTGGGATAATCCTAACATCTTTCAGATTTACATCTATTTGAAAACTCCATCAATAATAAACATTTGGCCAAAGTGTTTTCACATTCATACCTTCTCCTTCTCTCCTAGCCAGTATTTCTTATTTTTTGTGTAGTTTGCACTTTCTCTGTGCCCAGAAATGTCATTACCATTAACAAGTGTTCTCCTTGGCACTAGCAGGGGTCTGCAAAGGGAACTGGCTTGAAATGTGCAATGGGGAATCACAAATCAAATAAGAGCTGTGATGCAGATTGTGGAGTGCGGCTGGCAAACTCAATATGCGCTGGTCAATACTGACGAGGGAAATCAGGGTAAAATTAATTTTGATGAGAACATGTCACTGGACTGCAGGGAAGACTTAGAAAAGATGCATTTTGCAGCAACAAAAAGATGTTTTTATATTTAACTTTCCAGTTTATAAGGGTTCACTGTGTGTCGCATTTAGGGACATAAAGTTAAGTGAGTGTTGGTCCCTACTCTGGAGATATATTGGGCAGAAGAATCCCTGGGAGTCTTACGAATACACAGATTTCTAGACCACCTGTGCACACTGTCAGTCAGCAGGTCTGAAATGAAACCTTGGAGTTTCCTGTTCTAACCGTTTCATCAGTGATGCCAGTAGTGCCGGGTCATGGAAGGATACAGTATCTTGGATAGCAGGATCCTACAGTACATGGATGATGGAGGAAAAGAGGCCAGTAACAAAACTTTTTCATTCGCTGGTGTGGGGCAATGCCATAGCAGTGTTTTTGGCTGTGTCTCACTAAACTCTGAGAAAGAGCCACCATCTCTGCCTTACACAGAGAATCTGCAGAAAGGTGGTGACATCTTACCTGAACCTTAAAAAATGCAAAAAAAAAAAAAATTCCAGACAGAGTTGAGAGTTTGTATTTCAGGCAGAGGAAATGGAATGCACACAGTGCAGAACACTTTTGGAAAACAGGAGCAGTTTAGTGTGAACAGTGCTGGAGGTAGACGTGAAATGATCCCAGATGGTATTTAAAAATAGACTGCAGCTTTTTTTTCCCCAGAGATTTTGTAGAATCCTTCTGAAGTGTTTGGGACATGATGCTGTGGTGGGAGCCATGGAAGGATGTTGTTTTTAAAGATGATTTGTGGGAGAATGGATGAAGGGAGACTAGTGGATGATGCAGAATCAGAATGAGAGAGACAGAGGGCTTGCTTGTATTTGTTTATGGACCACATAGCAAAAGATGTCTTAGTCTAAGGGCAGGACACTGAAAGTAGAAGACAGGGCGACTTTTAAATGCAGATTTAACAAAGTGGTCAAGAACCGATGGTCAGGTTGAAGTTGTGGAGATAATACGTGCATGGATAGCCAAGAGAGTTAGGACCCACTACTTATCGATAATAGGTGGCTAAACTCTCAAAGTTCATTGCTACAGTTGGGAAGAGGAAAGACCCATAAAGTAATAAACTAAACAAGCTTTGCCTTTGGTTTGCTCTTAATCCATGGGGCGTGTACAAGTAGAACACACAGCAGAGATTGTGCTTTAGTACTTATTGATAATACTTCCTGGTTGTATAAATAAATATAAATGTCAAGATGAAGCTGTTTCTGGGTGCTGTTTTTATCTTCGTCAGATAAAGATAAAGATGGATTCCGAGAGAGTGGCATAAAAACCCTGAGATTCTGGTTTTTGAAAAATGATTGAGCCAAATCTGCTATTGGCACCTGTCTTAGCAAACCCGAATAACATCCTAAGGAGACAATGATCCAGCCACCTGGCACAATGTGAGGAGGGTGTGGGGTAAAAGAAGGCAAATTTCATAACCACAAAGAAACACCAAGTTCTTTATTAGTAATTTGAGTATATAAATGTTACCTGTCAATTCCTATTCATTTCCTTCACAGGCTATGCCCTTTCTCTCCCATTCATGCAAAATCATCACAAACTCTTTTGGTCTTTCTGCCCCTCTCCTTTCAGTCCATATTTTACCTTGCCAAACCTCTAATTAATATGTCTATCAAAAGTGGAAACCATGCGTGGCAGGTAGGGTCAGGAAATGAAATTCACAAGGAAAGTAAGGATTCTCTTTAAAAGGCAGAAGGAGGGGCTATTTCAGGGAACTTATTTTCATAATTCCTGTACAATCCCATAAATAATTCAACATTTTTCTCTTCAAATCATTAGATTCCTAGACATTTTCCTCCAAAAGCATAACTTTTCTACTTTAAAAACACACTTGGAAATACGAAATTAGAGACTACTCTTTATTCTTTAGTTATACAATTCAGTCATTGAAAGATAAGAGAACATTTTGAAAGTCATAAACACATAGTACAACGTAAGGAAGCTATTTGTTTTATTTTTATGGCTTCAGACAGTTTACAAAACCACTAGCACTTCAGAAAAGAAATGACATCATCATATCAAAAGAGTAGGAAAAGTATTATCTTGGAATGCAAGAAAGAACTTGAATTAAAGATTTAGCTTTGGTTTTAAATTCCTATTCTCCTTTTTGTCATGAACCAAAATCTACATCATCACAGGTTGTGTGGGTCAGGGGAAGGGTGTTTGGGAATCAGTGATCTAATTCGTGCATTTTATTTTGTTCATGATGGAAAATTCCTAAGTGCCTTTTAAAGCCTTTTTGATGATGCCCGGAATCCTGAGGAAGAGATTGCCTCTTAGAAAATTTTACTCTGTGAAACCTATCTTTTTAAAGTTAGTTTTTCTTCTGAGGTACATTTGAAACAGAAAATAGATGTACTCATTACTTACGTCTTTTTGATGGGTACCAATTCCTCTGTTTCTAATGTTCTATAAATACTTATCAAAACCAGAAGGCCATTTAAAAATATTCTCTTTGGAGATAAGTTCAAAACAGGATAAAGTTAGCACTTTTCCACAGTCTTAATGTCAAGGTTGGCATGGGTCTTTCAAATACTTGTAACAGTTAGTACCCATTCATTGTAAACAACACAGAAAATGCAGAAGAACACATATACAGAGAATCACTTCTAAATTGACCACTGTTTATGTTTAGTGTGTATTGCTTTGATATTCTGCTTAAAGCCATGAATATCCTGCCACACAAATGTCTGTAACATTTATTTGGTACATGGTCAATGCCTTGCTGTGGTTAGCAGGAATTGTACTAGCTGTTAGAAATGCAATTCATATTGTTCTGTAGATTATATTGTGTGATGCAGTGTTTTTAACAAGACAGTATGGACTAAAATTCCTTACTCATCCTCACGATGTATTATGACAACTTAATAGTCCCTAACCTCATTAATTAACCAGAGCACTTTAATATCTTGACTTTTGCCTCTCATTTACTATTTGGTTAGCCATCACAAATAGATTTATTTGTTGTGTTCTGCTTTATTTGTAAACCATATCAGATTGATCATAGTTTTGTGCTGAAAAGTTTTCAGGTACAACTAAATTCTCTCTGTCGTGGGCAGTCCTATATGTTTCTGGCAAATCTCTTGCTTTCTAAGCAACTCAGTGTTAACGCATGCAATAAAAAAACTAACATACTGTGTTCTCTTCCACTGATGTCTAAATCAAGTAAAGAATGCATTGGAAAAACAATGAGGGGAAACAGAGTGATATTTGCTAGTGTAACATCTTTGGATAAATATGGAAAGAGAAGGATTGAAATAGAAGTTGGAAATTTATATTTTTATATGAAATAATTAATCCCTCCTTTTCTTTTCCATTTTTTCTATTTATATATGTATCTTTCTTTATATTAAAATGGCTTTACTCACTTTATCTGTGGTGGTTATTATCAGTCACATCTCTTTTTTTTTTATTGTTCATGAAATGTAAACTACTTTTTTACCACTCTCCATTTTTGTGGCTAGGATTGCTGATGGACCTCAAGTTTCAAGCTCTAAAGGAACAAGGACACTTCTATGTCACTCCTCAGTGAAAAGTAATTGGGAAGCTGTTGATGGGTCTAATATGGGGGAAGTTCAAACGCCATCCATCATGTCCGTGTGTGCTTGTATCTGAGGTATAAACGAAAAGTCTAGAGTGCAAAATATGTTTCTTTTTTAAAGGACGTTATTGAAAAGGAAGCGCTTTCTATTGTGATTTTCCTGTGCATAGTACTTGCCAGGCAAAACATCGAGTTAGGGAAAAAGTTCCTTCGGGATCATTAAGTTCATGAAAATATCTAAAGGTCGTATTGCTTTAAGCTTACAAAACACCCTCTAGTTAGAATCTGTATTCTCTAGTCTTTAGAATCAAAATTCAGTGTCTTGCTCTTACTAAGAGCTTGATTTAAGGATTGCATTCTAACCAACAAGAACCTTTCCAGTGGGAATTTCCCATAAAGCAATCAGGTTTTAGCTTGGAAATGTACTAAGTGCAGATGTTTTGTGAGTTTTCATCTTGCTCTTACAAAGAAAAATATGATGTTCCTTAAGTCTTTGTTTTATGATGAGCATGGATGTCTGTGTGGGAGTGGTCTCTTCTGGACCATCATTATCCCCTGATCATGGTTTTATACAAGGAATTACCTCTTTTGGGGCAGAAATTCTCTTTAGTGAACCCATAATCCATTTTTTTTCATGGATGAGAAACTAATGAATTTTAAGTAAAAGAAGAAAATATACAAGGAAAAGGATCTACTGCACATTTATCAATGACTGTGCATCAATTATCTACTAGGTCATTATCTTTAGATTTCCCCAGGACAAACCCAGTTTATAATTTTATCCTGGTGTAATTATTAACATCTCTGCTTCTACTCATAAGCATTTTGGTTGGAATGATACATTCTGTAGTTACTTTATAATAGGCCTCTAAAACAGGAGAGCAATAAAGTATAGAACTACAAAATCCAGAGCTGTGGGTCAGACAAATTTGCAAGTGAATTCTGATTCCCTGTTGTCTTCTGAGAAGCTTAACAAGTTATTCAACAGGTTATATCTCATTTGACTTACATAAAATGAGTATGTAATAGTATTTTCCCCTTAAGAGTGTTCACAAAATTACATATGTGAAATTTAATCAGAGTGCCTAATATATGGTATAGGTCATGAGGGTGGGGCCTCTGGGAGGGATCAGTGTCCCTGTGGGAAGTGGAAGGGACAGCAGAGCTGCTCTGTAAGACAGTGGTCATCTGCAAACCAGGAAGTGGGCTCTCACCAGGACCCAGACTTGTGAATATCTTGAACTTGGTCTTCCAGACCTCCAGAACTGTGAGAAATAAATGAGCATCATGAAGCCATTCAATCTATGGTATGCCGTGATAGCATCCCCCAATGCCTGAGACATCCTCATTATGACAGAAGCTTGGATTGCATCTCCCTGCCTCTGGGAACTTGAGTTTCACCACAAGACTCATGTTGACCAGTGAAATATGTGCAGAGGTGATAAACACATCTTCTAGATGCCCTTCAGGTGATATTCGGTGCTTTGTTTTGCTTTGGAAGTTTTGGATGGGTTGAGGTTTTTGCTCTGTCAATTCATCTTCCTGAGAGACATCAAAAAGCAAAAGTTCTAGCCAACTTTTAACTCATGTATATAGCATGAATGAGACAATTTTTTTGTTGTTGTAGACCACGAATTTCAAGGGCTATTTCTTATAGCAGGGTAGCCTAGCCACACTGGTCGATATACTTTGCCTCCTGATTGTCTACCTATCTACTCTTCTGCTTCTCATGTAGCCCACGTCTTCCTCCTCCCACTTGTCATCATCATCAACATTCACTGAATAGGTACTATGTGTAGAATATGCGTTAGTACGTTTTTTATGAAAACCCAGTCTGAACAAATTGTATGTAGCTTGTCATTTGTTGCATAAAGAAATGGACTCAGTTTGTCCCTGGTCAAAAATCCCACTTAGTTTTAGGCAGGAAAATAAAAAGAATCAAATGCGGATCTTCATAACTCTAAATCCTATAGTTAACTACTGTACCGTTTTTTTTTCTTCTTCTTACAGTAAGGAAAATTTTACATTATCTTTTTCAAGTGGCTTATATGTGAATGCTTTGAGTTTTTCAACCTCTGTCTTTAGAGACAATGTCTTACATTGGGCCATGCAAAAAAAGGAGATTCACATGAATTTTTGTGCACAGTGTGATGGGAAACTGGAGGATGGGAGAAGGATAATTATAATCTTTCTTCATTTTGATTTTCTAAGACGTTTATCCTTAAAATAAATCCTAAAATACACATTTATAGAATTTGTAAAGCCATAGGAATCTTTAGAGGGCATCTAAATGATTAGAAATAGATAAAATTTCAAATAGCACCAGTTTTGTGTCCAGTTTCTAGCTGCTTAATTAATGCAGTATTTTTTTTAATTTTTTAATTTTTATTTTTGGTGCTGGGGCTCGAACTCAGGGCCTTGTGCTTATGAAGCAAGCACTCTAACCACTGAGCTAAATCCCCAGCCTATTAATGCAGTATTTTGATGCTGTGAGAGTTCAGTATATATTTCTCTGAGTTGACCACACAAGTTTGAAAATTATTAAATTGTTAATTTACCAGTCTCCCTTATTCTTTATTCTTGGATAATGATGATGGTGGTGGCAATGATAATGATGTCACTGCTTTTCTGTAGGTCTTTTGGGTCACTTAGTTTTCATAGCATGGTGAACGAATAGTGTTGTGTTTAACCTGAAAATACTTCCTATCCACAACCGAATAGGAAGAACAGAGAGTTAGCAGCCCTGGGCTGGGGCTGTGAAAGAGAGAGTATGGCATTCTCTTTGGCTGCTCGAAAAGATCAGCGCCTTTTCCCTTGTCAGCATAACTGAGATTTAGCACTGCTAGGAAACAGAAAGCTGATATTCCAAGATGTTCCCATTGGACTTTCAGATGTCTGTTTTGCATTTTGATTGTTTCAGTGAGTCATACCTCACTTCTGATACCTATAAATATCTAAGGTTTTAGTTGACTCACGTCCAGATAGCCTTACAATGAGGATTTAAGAGCTTCATGATATTATTTGCCATGAATAATTGCTTGTGGAGCATATTGGATCACCTTGTATAGCTTTTGCAGGCGGGTTTTAATTTCAGGTTTGACTGTTATATTGTAGCTTCTCAAAGCAATAACAAAAAATCATAATTTAGATTAGGAAAAACAAAACAAATGATGATGGGAATATTACCATAACCGTAACTTTACAGCACAGTTTAATTATTTGGTTCAGTAATGTTCAATAATTATTTCAACACCAAAATCCCTCCTCACTCCAGCCCCTCAACAAACTAAACAACTGTTTCACTACCAGCTACTAATTTATAAGGTAATTTCGGAATCTTATGACTTCTTGTCTCTCTGAGATTTACAGTCACTAATAAAAGGCTCTAACTTTGAGAGGCATGAATTAAAACTCATTTTTAAAGAGAGTAAAAATGCAGGGCTGTTTTCTAGTTATTCTTCTATTTAGAAGGGTTCATATTCTTGTAGACTTGGTTGTGGGATGAGTCCAGTATGAAGTTAGTAATATGTGCTCATGAAATGTTGACGATGCGGGTCATTTCACCCACTCACATGCAGCACAGGCATTTTTGCGAATGAAGCAGTTGATTTAAATTCTGCTTACATTCCTGAGGATGAAACTGGAGATTTTTTTCTTCTCTCTCTTAAAAAATTTTATTTATTTTTTATTAGTGCATGTTTGTAATACAGAATGGTGATGTTCATTTTGGGGAATTTGTAAATGCATATAGCATTTTGGCCATATTCACTCTTTTTTTTAAAATTTATTTTTAACCAGGAACATGTATTGGTACATTGTACATATAATGATCACATTCATCACATGTATTTTGTACCTGAACATGATGTATCTTGGTTGTTACCTCCCCCAATTCCCTTCCCCATCTCCAAGAGCGTATTTCGTAGTCTCCTATTATCTCTCCTTCATTTTATTCATGTATATATTAGTTCTCTTACATAAGAGAAAATGTGAAACATTCAACTTTCTGAGAGTGGCTTATTTCCCTTAACATAGTTCCTGCTCTGGAAATAAGTATGGAGATTCCGCAAAACACTATAAATAGAAATAGCTTTTGGCCAGGTTGTATTTCTCCTGGGTGTATTTCTGAAAGGATTAAAGACACCATAGTATAGGAATTCCTGTATATCCATGTTCGCAAAGGTACAATTCCTAATAACTAAATTCTAGAAACAGTCTACATACCTGTCTACAATACAAATATTATTCAGCCATAAAGAAGAATGAAATCATGTCATTTGCAGGAAAATGGATGGAACTCTTTTCTGTGTTTTCAATAAACCAATTAGAGTTTAGTTCTATTTGTCTGAAAATACCTCTCTTCTCTTACCTCACTCTTCCCCCCACCCCCACATCCAATGATCGAGTCCTGAAGATTTCCCTCTTCTGAATCCTCATTCTATCCATTCTTCTTCTGCACTTCTGGCCTAAGCCACTCTTTGCTCTTACCTGGAGTGTTCTGAATGCTTTCTGCCTGGCCCTTTCCCTCCATGTGCTCAACAACTATTGCTCATACACCAATCATTTCCTAAACATGACATGAACTCCTCACAGCTGCTTTTGCCGAAATTCCAATGATGGCTTCCACTAACTTCAAGAACAAGTCTAAAAATTCTGTCAGTATCCCCCCAGGTATAGTCCCTGCTTAGTCTCCTTTGTCCTAAAGTCTCATGTGACAACAATTTCCCACAATCCATGTTCTTGGAGTATTTCTGTGTAAGTGTTTGTGTATGTTTCCCTCTGCAGTTTGGGCACTTTCAAATCCACTTGATCATAGCTAATCCTATTGCTCCTTAAAGTTGGGGGTTTCCCTTCTTCTGGGAGGCCTCTCCAGCTAAATAACCCCCTTTGATCACTCAGAGCACCATGAGGGTGCCCTATCTTTGCACTCCTTTTATCTTCTCATGCGACTCTAATCCCCCAGCAGATGACAGTCTCCATGAGAATGATGTATGTTTTGCACCTACCTACTCTGGAGACTAGCACATAGTAGAGACATAATAATTGTGTAAATGGAGAAATAACTCCTATTTCCATTAAGTGCCTGGGAGTAGTTTTGCTTCCCTGCATTTCCTTTGTTCCCTGCCTCCCTTCCTTTGTCAATAATACCTTTCCCTATGACTAGAGCTCATTCACTTATTAGCTTTAAACATTTTAGGAACTGTTTCCTAAAATTCAGTTTAGAAAACAGCTGATGTATCCCCTTTCTTCAGAAATCCCTGAAATTTTCTTGTTTGGAAGGCTCCTTCCAGTTTACGTTGAAATCATTCTTTAAGAAGAAAGAAAGACCTCTTGTATGAATAACAAAATACCCAATTAATAATCAACTACTTTGAATATTCCTACAGCAGCCAACGGTTGTATTGGACTGATTACACTATGGTTACTAGCAAAATTATGATCTAGGGTAAACTGCATGCAGAAATGTGTCTGAATACTAGAGCTTTTTTTCTTCAAGGAGTTAAATGTGAAGAAATAAATCGAGATAGTGGTGAATTGATTTCTTCAACCAAGATGGTTGAGTTATGTTTGAATTCTTAGAAGAGTTAACAGAATATGATGATTCAAAAACTGCATGTTCCAATAAAAATAGTGCTATTAAGAAGAAAGTCATACTTCTCAGTAACCTCTGTGACACTTTGCTCAGTTTGACTTCCCCGGCTGCAGCTGGTTTTGAGTATAATGCCATTGATTTTGTGAGATTTCATAAAGATAATTAGATATACTGGAGTGTTTTCTATATTCTCAGCATTTCAGAGGCTATGCAAAGCCATCCTGACTTTTGAAATATATACCTGGCATTTCTTCCCTCAGAAACTTGTAACTTGTATGCATTGGGAAAAAAAAAATCTATAGTAAGTCTTCCTCCTAAAGCATGGAGAAAAAATAAACTACAAGGAATGAGATTTTTGCCTCCTTTCTCATTTATGTAAATAAATGTATGAAATGTATGTTTAATTTATACATTAGTGATCTCAGTCCCAAAGCATAACTATTTTAACACCTTGGGCTTCCTTATGTTAGAGGGGAAACAAAATCATTAGAAACATGATTATGCTTTAATTTAGGTCTTTTGGTTATGTAAGCAGAATGCAATTAAACAAGAAGTGCTCACTATGACTGCATATTTCAAATAGGCTTTCAATTTATCACAGTTTTATGTGCATCTTCTTCAATTGCATGAAGCTTCCTCAAGGCACTGACAGTGAATTATAGCTATGTTCTTGTAATTATTTTCAGTTAAAAAAGAAAAAGTAAAACTTTGCTGCATAAACTATTGAGTTAAACACATTCAATACCTATTTTTTTTTTTAATTCTCTGAGATTTTATGCCAGCTCTAAGATTCTATCCATTCACAGGTTTAGGTGGGAAGTATCTTGAATACTATCTTATCATCATGGTTACTCTCACTGTCTTATTTTTGTTGTTGTCATAGTTACCAAGAAAATCAGTTGTGTGCATTATTTTGATTAATCAGTACAACTCTGTGGTCTTTATTACTCCTATTTTTTTAAGATGAGGAAACTGAGTCCTTAAGATGTAAAGTAACTGACATAAAATCACACAGAAACTATATCATCTAAGATGGTAAACTAAAAGCCTGCCCCTACAGTCCATGCTATTAATGATAACTCCAAATTGACCAGAAAATGGGGAGGAGCTCTGAGTGGGTATTGGGTAATCAAGGAATTTTAAGTACCGAAAGACTCAAAGGTTAGATTGTAATCTCAGCATCAGTTGAATTTTGTGACCCTCATCAAGTTACTTATCACATTTGTTCATGGTACCAAAAATGCTGTGCATGGTAGACTTCTTGTAGGTATTGTTGTATGACTGCTGGTTGTGATAAGAGCGTTACTGTTGCTATCCAGGAGGCTTCAGTATCTCTGACCATTTTTCAGTTGTCCAAGTGGTGCTCCTGGGCTGCAGAGAAGTTCTGTGCAGAAGTTTTTGTGTTTTGATCTATCCGGTGTTCTGAAAGCTTTGGCCTCTGCTGTGCAGTGAAAGTCATGTCTCTGAAGTTGCAGGTGACTTTTGAGGTGCTAGCTAGCTGTATTCATGGCCTCTCCAGATGAACACAAGTTCTGGAAGTTTCAGTCATTTGTGTCGCTATCTCCTGCAGCATCCATCAGTTCAGTGTTCTGGCAAGGACTGTGAAGCATGTCCATGTCCAGAGCAAAGCTGTTGTTAAGGAATATGAGAGCCAGGTTACAACCTTGCTGCTTTTCAGAAGTGAAGATTAGAATCTGTTCACATATGGATGAAAATAATTTAAACATAGAAGTTATAATTCCTTGATGACCACAAACTCTCTTTTTCTAGTACCCAAAAACGGTGGTGGAAAACCTATGGCACACGTGCAACAGCGGACTCTTTATTATCATTGAAAGCTCTAAAAGGATCACCATTACTGCCCTAAAAGAACACTAATACAATTCATGTTAGATTCTTCCCAACCGATCTTTCCTAGAAATTATGGAATCATTTTACTATTTCTTGATTGCCACATTCAATGATCAGTAAATGACTCATTGGCTCTTCTACATAGAAACAATATTAACCCTATTAAGTCCTCTCAATAAATCTTTTTTTGCAGACTCCATCAATTAAAATAAAGTCACTCTTCAGAAATTGTGGTATCAAAAATAACCATATTCTTCTTGGTTACTGCTTTATCTTCAGCATATAACATTGTGCCTACTACCCTGTTAGGCACTTAATAAATATTTGCTGGATTAAAGAATAAGTCACTTTTATTAAATCAACAGACAGAGGAACCTTCAGCTTTTGGTGCATTGTACTAACTCAAAAAGATCTCTTGCACCATTTTTTTTTTCTTTCTCAGACTCTCTCTTTCATGGTAAAATTTTGTTCCTTATTCCTGACTGGTACTAAAAAAGTCAGTAGCTACCATCTGATTAGGAAAATACTCATATTTCTTCCATGCTAATTGATGCTCTTTTTGTTATTTGTGTGCATAAACATGAAAATATTTTGTCTCCTACAGTCAACCAAAAGATGAATTTCTAACCTGAGCCGTGAAAGCAGGATTGGATTCGTCATAGTGCAAATGGAAAACTGCTTTCAACCCACCAAGTACTGGGCACACCAGTCTAACCTTTTTTCAAGTTTCTGAAATATTTATGGGAGAATAATTTGCAGAATAATGAATATAGCTTTCCAGTGGAGCCACAAACACACACTATATTTCTGCTATTGTTTCTCATTAAATATTCATATGTATATTTTGTGTGTGCTCTATAACTGGCCATTTATGGATGCTTAACAAGCACAGACAGTCCTGTTGAGGAAAAGTAATACCAAACAACTATAAGCAAAAGCAAACAAATGAACAAAAGGTATCTCATTTCTGCAGTGGCTACATTTTAAAAAGTACATTTAACATTTTTAATATAGTCCATCTTTCATAAATACCACATGATGACATGTGCTCAAGAAAGATGGATGACTTGACTTGGAGGTACATCCCTCTGTCTAGTTTTATGTGTGCGTCTGGCAGAGCCAATCTTTACTTCCCTTTAGCATAACACAAAAACGTAATTCTCTAATAACTGACATAAGTGCATCATCTTCCAATATGGACTGTATTATTAAATCACAAAGACAGATGAAACCGGAGTAGTAGGGAATCTTGACTTCCCCTGATATCAGGCCATAAAATCTCTACTTACTGTAACTAGGAAAAGAGCATCAGTTATCAGTGCTTGGAATTAGGGACAACTTTCAAATTCACTACAACAGAGTCTTGTTTTTTGCAGATAAATATATATGTTTGCATCTGCATACTGCTTCTGAGTTTATGGAGCGTTTTCCTGGTACAAACCCATAGTGAGAGTCGGAGCAGGGATTATTTCTCCCTTTCTACAGTGAGAAAATAGAAGCCCCCAAAAGTTTCCAAAGAGGTAAGAATCCTCTCCATAGGATTTTAAGCTGTGTAAATTACTTCCACATATACAGTCACATTTTGTTTGTGCAACTGGGAAAGTCATTCATCAAAAAGTCTTCTTCCAATCTTTAAAATACCTCCTCTAAGAGAATAAGGAGGGATCTGGCCCCAGACTAGGAGCACAAGCAGGGATTTCCAAATTGTAGCTTGCAGACTTATATGGCTGTGCCTTACCTAATACAGACTGGAGCAGAGGATAAGAGCTGTGGGAAGCTGAGCTCCTCTCCATACACATTAGGGGAACTTGAAGATATTTTTCTTCTAAAAGGGAGAGAGCTGGAAGACACATGAGGATAGTAGGAATCATTGAGAGTTGCTGAGCCACGTGGTGCCACGTAAAGACACCAGCGTTCACTCATGTTCATGTTGTTGCAGTGGAAACCTTTCAATTTCCTGACACAGAATGTGGTTATTTTGGGGGTTCATCACCAATGCTCTGCCTCTTCTCCCTGGTGGGTGCTTTCTGAACTTGTGGTTTGAGTAGTACCATAAGACTCTTTCCGGCCAATGAGCTATAAGTGAAAAAGTGCTGGAACATTTCTTTGCAGATGCAAGAGTTTCTTTTTCTTTGTCTGGTAGAGTGGCTAGAAATACTTGAGATAATGGCTTTTGTTCCAACCTTGGTCTTTGAGAGGCTTTGAGGAGACACACCACCATCACCCAGCTCTGTACCATCACGTCCATGGTGGACATATGTTATGAACAAGACATAAATTTTGTGACTTTGAATCCTTTAAGGGCCAGGCATAGTGGTGTATGCTGTCATTCCAGCACTGGAGAGGTTGAAGAAAGAGAATCCTCTTGAGTTCGAGGCCAGCCTCAGCTGAATAGTGAGTTCAAGGTCAGCCTGAACTACGTAACTGATTCCGTCCCCCCCCACCAACCTTTTGATATTTTTGAATCATTTGTTACTGTACCATTACATTTCATATGCATAGAGTGTCTTTATGGGAACATTTTCTTTATGTATTCATCACCAAGAAAAGTTGCTATGTTTCATGCTAGGGCCAGCTAGGGTCAATTTTTTTCAAAGGTACCTCAAAGAACAAAAATACTGTAAAGGCAGAACATGGAAACCTGACACATCATGTGCAAATATAAGGACCTTGGAATTTTTTTTTTTTTTTTTTTTTTTTTTTTTTTTTTTTTTTTTTTTTTTTTTTTTTTTTTTTTTTTTTTTTGGTGCTGGGGATTGAACTCAGGGTCTTGTGTTTACAAAGCAAGCACTCGAACCACTGAGCTAAATCTCCAGCCCCAGGACCTTGGAAATTTTTAGGTAAAGCTTTAGACATTTTGCTAAGTATAGAATGGGTACCTGGGAAAATCTAAGCTGAGTGTTAAGGGGCAGGAGGACAATCGCAGTGATCTCTAACCATTCTCCCAGTGTGTTTTCCCGGTCAGAGAGAAGGGTGGGGTTTTCGGTCTTATACTGCAGATGAAGAAATTAAAGTTCATGTTATTAATCTGACTTGTGAATGGTTATACAATTAGTGATAGGCAGGCGCTAGATTACTAAATCCCTTCACCACCATTTCAGTGGTCTTTTAAGAAGAATTCAGAAAGCCAAAGAATGAGCAACACACACACACACACACACACACACACACACACACACACACTCGTCAATCTCCATGATCTCACATTGAGTATACTAAAGTATTTCATGTCTAAAACATGACTACATCACAATATGTTCTTTATGTCAATGGGACAAACAAATCAATGACAAAGTAGTTGCAAGAATATGAACCCTTTTAATAAATTTTCTAGTGATAATGATGTTTTGTTATTAGTCAATGAATTGATTTTTTATTGCTAAATTGGCTTCTGGTGAATTTTATTAGCTTACCAGCCTGTTTCCTGAAGGGCAGGCCAACATTTTGTGCTCTAAATTTTATCTGCTCTAATTAACTTCAGACATTTTATCTCCTATTTTTCCTGCCTTCATCTCTCTTCTTTGCTGTTTGTATTTATCAGATGATTTGATATTCCATTGTCATAATTTTGCCTTTGTTTTTAAAAACTATTTTCTATCTATGTGCATACAATTAATAGGTGGGCTTCATCACAACCTTAACTGCAATTTACATACTCATATAGTTAGGGATGGGTTAATTAGATTATGCACATAACAGGTAGATTTACTGTAAATTTTCATTGTCATTTTTCTAAGCATCGATTTATTAACAGGTGTTCTAGGAGTATACATTAAGGGCCAGTTGTATCATGGCATTAATCCATTTCATACATTTAGTTGCAACATTCTTCTCTGGGCATCTAAGTGGAACCTCTTAATTCTTAACACTCTTCCTGGCCCTATCTGTTTCTCTAATTTAGTTTTTAATTGGAAGCTTATATTCCCTCTTTGTTCTACTCATGGTGTTACACTTATGAATAGGTTTTAAGGATTTTCAAATTGTCACCTAAATGTGTGATCTTGCTTCATATCCATATTTGATCACACCCTAAAATTATTTAAAATGTCATTGAATGAGGATTTATTTTTTATGGTAGTATAGACTGAATCCAGGGCCTTTGCACTGAGCTATATCCCCAATCCTTAAAAAATGCTTATTTGAGACAGGATCTCACTGAATTACCACATTACCCAGTCTGGGCTTGAACGTGGAATTGATCCTCCTGTCTCCCAGAGTGCTGGGACTGCATGTGTGCATCCTAATGCTCAGCTGAATCAGTACTTCTATCTATCCTGTCCCTTCTGTAGCCCTCTAAAACTCTTTGTTGAATATTCCAGCTCTTTTATTTTTTCCCTCCACCCACACAAGTAAATTTTCTTGCAGACCCAACTCCTTCTTTGAAAAGGATTTACACTGTAGTGCTGTAACCTCTCAGGTTGTATTTGTAGGTAGCCAGTGGTAGGTTCATAGCTATCTAATCATGGAACATTTTCTCTTCTCTTTGTGATCCTTTATTTTTGTGTGTGTGTGACCCCTTAAAAGAGGGCAAATATTTCCATCTAGAGCAGCAACATGACCAGAAGGTTAAGAGGTGGAAGAACATTGGAAAGAGGATAAAGAATTTGGAGAAAATGGGAGGTAAAGTTACCTGGGTTGTCTAGGCAGGCAGAGAGAACCCTGCTGATTTTGACTACTGCCTTGATCTGTAATAATCTTCCTCTCTCTCCAGTCTCTCTTACCCACCACCCCAGTTATAGGGATTACGGTGGCTATATGTGTCTCAATTCCAGCCAATCAGAATGTACTCTTCTCCTGTGTTGTGACTGGTCCAGAATGGGCATGTGACCAATCTTGGCCTAAGCAGAGGGCTTTCCTGGAGCTTTTCTAGAGGAATATGGAGGAGATAAGTAACTCTGCTAAGTCTGTGTTGGATTAGACAACTTTGGGTATGCAGACTCAGAAGAGGCTGAAACCTTTCTTTCTAGAATGTCAAAACATGAGCTGAAAGGGCAGGATGGGAAGGAAATAAACCCAAATCAAGTTAGTGATGATGAATGCTAGATGAAGAGGAAGGTGCTCAGCCCCATGATGTTGCCAGAGGCAGTTAATAATATTTCTTGTATGATAATTATATTAGGATTGTATTTGAATGTGTTATGATTGTTGTATTTCTTACATGATTAATCTGTTATCGTTTCTTGTATTCTTGAGTACCTAAAGATATCTGGAGTTTTTGGAGACCAAAGTGTATATTTTATTTTGGTTGGCAGAAATAAGCTACTTGAAGCAACTGAGGACAGTGATGAAAAAAATGAATGTAGTAACATTAGGAAACACAATGTGGTAAGTTTTTCAAGGTGAATACACCAGTGAGACCCCAAGCAGGGCTGAGAAAAACGAAGTACTTCCCCTTTGCGTTCCTTTCTCTGCCTGAGGCAGACAACGCTAATCAATCACAGCCCTTTTACCTATTGAGTCCAGACTGGCCACCCTATCCCTTCTGAAGCAGTGCTTCGGCAGTGACTACAGATGATCAGAGCTGGCACACAAAATGAAACCCATTTGCTCTCCTGAGCTCAGGCCAGGAGGACAGCTAGGAGTCTGAGCATCAGTCAGAAATAAGATTCTCACGATTGGACCTGGATGTGGAGCAGGCAATGGAAGGGACAACACCTAACCTTGAGGCTTTAGTGTGACGGGGCTGCTGGAACAAAGTACACAGATGGAGTGACTCAAAACCAGCACTGTATTCTCTCATGGAAGTACAAAATCAAGGTCTTGATCTGATTTTTTTTTGTTTGTTTGTTTGTTTTTTCTGAGAGCTTCCAGGAAGGATCTGTGCTGGGCTTTCCCCTTTTCCCCTTGGCTGGTAGACGGCTGTCTTCTTCCTGTGTCTCTTCTCTCTTATCTTCCCTCCTGTGTCTCTTCTTCTCTTATCTTCCCTCTTTCAGTGTCCAGCGTCACCGGTTAGGTTGCATTCCAAGGACCTCCTTTTAACCTGTTTACTTCTGTAACGATCCCATGTTCAGATAAAGTCACATTCTGAGACATTAGGGGTTAGCACTGCAACTTATGAATTGTGAGGGACACAGTTCCATTAGTAACGCTGAGTGCTCACAGAGGTTAGGCCTGAGCTAGTCATCACCCTCAAAACAACCTACGTAGAAGGAGCTGTTGTCATCCCATTCTATGAACAAGAGACTGCACTCAAGGAGCTCAGAAGTGTATGAAAAGACATAGTCAGAGGCGCTGATGCCGATGCGGCCAGGATTCAAGCACAGTTCCCTGCATGACTGGTTTATTTGGCATAGTATTAAAAAGGGGAACTTGGTTATGTGTTAGACATAAGGAAGAAAACAACCACCAAACCAACTAGAATCAATAAATTCTGGATTCGTTTTCTGGAAAAATGGTGATGTCAATCCTCCTGCTTAATATTTCATTGGCTCCCTATTCCCTGCAGGTTAAGACTTAAATTATTTAGCAGGAAAATCAAGGCTGCTTATGATCCTAGATGCCTCATTCAGTCTGTCTCCAGCTACAGTCCTCCTGGCCACATTGTTTCAGCAACTCTCAGCAATTTGCAGTCTCCACTGCAGGGAAAAGGAGGGATCTAGGGCTTGCAAAGATGAAGGACCACGGGGAGAACAGCTTGAGAAGGAGTCCCATGCTTGTGTCTGGAGCCCTGCTACCCTTGATAATGAGCACTGTGATTGCAGCTCAATTATTTAACCTCTCTGATTCTGTCTGCTCAACTGGTAGAATCAGGTAGTGATAATGACTTTCCATACACCTGCCGGAATGCCTGTGATGACTAAATGGGATAATGTACGAGGAGTGTTTCTTATAGTCTGGCACGTGGTAGGTGCAGTATAGTAACCATTCACTTTTGGAAATTTGGTACCTGGTATAACAAAGGGCAGACAGAGTATTCTTTTGAAGAGCATAAACACAAGTCTAGGGAGCATCCTCGGGGGACACTCATTCTCCATTTCCTGACTCCTTTCCAAAGGTTTCATGCTCACCTCCAGGTGTGACCAAGCACCCTCTTCCCATCTTTCTATCCTCCACCATACCTTATCGGGAGTGATGAAATGGCGATGGTGTCTTAGGCGGCTTCCCCTCTTATTTGAGCAATCAATAAATGGCCCTTTCTAAAGGTGAGTTTCTGGTTCCTTAAGGCCACTCTGCAGATATTTCAGAGGACCCACATGTCTTCTGACATCGCTGTATTCATAGATGGCTTCTCAAAGAAACCATTACTAATGATGTAATTAATATGAATGGCCACAGTATATATCAAGCAGGTCATTAAGGCAGAGGTGGGGATATAGCCATTTATACTAAAGATACATTTTATGTTCTGAATCCAAGCAATAAAGAGTGCTTAGCTTGCTTTGCTCTACTCTGGCTTTTTATTTAGTTGTCACAGACCCTCTTCTTGTTTGCTTAGTGCTGCTGGTCTATTTGAGTTCCTAGGTATAAAATGAGGTAATAAAGTAGATTTTTAATAGAACCATATAATCAAGTAACTCTTAGCCTTTAAAGTCACAAATTCCAAAAATCAACTGATTTAATTAATGTGTTGGTTTGTAAATGTTGGGAAACTCTTATTTGATTTCCCTAGTCTCTTCCATATTCACCCATCTGCAAGAGTATTTCCTTCTAATTTGCTGTGTATAAGCAATCTTCTTCAGGCAGATGCCATATGAAATTGAGTAACTTACCTTTAAGGGAAAATATTGAAGTAACACCCTCAAGCCGTTCTCCTCTGTATTCAGAACTGAGCACTCAATTTCTATCTTGGTAGTAAGTATTGAACCCTTAGAGTAAGGGTTCCCACATCCAGGCTGTTCAAATACAACATAAAATAGTTTCTTAAAATGATAGGATCCAGAAGTTTTCTATAGTTCTTTATAAATGTTATGAGTTAAAAACATGTTCTGATGAAGTTTTTTTTTTTTTTTTTTTTTTTGCTTTTGTTTTTTGCCTTACTTCTTTTCTAGGAATAAATGTTTTTTGTAGTAGCCAACATGTTAAATGTTTTTAATAAAAGCTTAGGCTTCAGTTAGAGGGGAACATCTTTACCCTAGGTACAAATGATCTTGCCACTTGCTGAGTTTAAAGTACTGAGCAGATGGGGGAATTGTGAAAATTGGGGAGTCACACACAAGGAGAGGACATTTTTTATGCCTGTGACAAGCAGATCCTCTGAAGTACACACTGCAGTGGCTGGCCGCTGTGTTATGCAAGCGCCTGCAATGGCTTGCAGAAGAAGGGAGTCATCTGCTACAGAATGGTAGAAGAGCTGCTGCAGACTGGCCGATTCTGAGGTTCTTCTGTCCCCAGAGCTTGATGCCTACTTTGCAACTATCCAGGCTCCAGATGCTGGGAGCTCAGAGGAAGCAAAGCAAGGAGGGGCTCACTGGCTTTCCAGACTCTGGGTACTGTGATCCAGCTGCAGTTCTGAGCCTTGGTCAGCAAGGGCCTGGGACGCGGCAACCTGCTCCAGCATTAGGTGACAATAATTTCGCTCTTCTCGGTCAATGCGAGTATGCAGCATGGCTGTGTAAGGCATGAAGACAGCAGAGTCAGAAGCCAATGATCAGAATTCTGTGCTTATGATTAGTGGTGGCTACCACCTGTTAAGCACCTGTAATGTTCAGGGCACTCTCTCTACTGTATATCGCATATACATTATCTCCAAAGCTTAAATATGTTTTATTGGCCCCATTTTTATTTTAAAAACTTGAAATGCAGATTATCTTAAAGTTCTACATAGTCAAAACTGGATTACAACCCAGGCTTGTCTTAGCCTAAAGCTTCAGCTCTGTCAAAAGCAGCAAAAGCAGCAATGCAAAATCAAATACAGAATCTGATACACAAGCAGATTAAGCCAGGACTGACTTAATTGAAAGAGGAGAGCTTTGGCAGGTTTGACCTTGGCCTCTTCTGCTTTTCTAGATGCCCAGGTGACCCTATAGCCATCACCTCAGAGCATGAATGCCCTGGTTTCCCACTGTGGCCTCAGATCTCCAGCACCTGGGACACCTGGAACACCTAAAAACTGTTAGCAGTTTACCAGTTCCGGCCCCAGACTGAATCAGCCCGCGGAGGGAGGAGGACAGAGACTCTGAGCCCTCATGGGGCTCTGAATGACTGCCGATGTGTGCTCAGGAGTGAAGGATGTGGAGCCAGAGTTTTCTAAAAAAGTTTGGTAGCAGCTCCTTGGCCCCTAAAACATTTGGTATGTGAGGTTGATGCAGAGGTATTCACAGCCAGGTCCACAATGGTACTTGGTCTAGTCACGTACTTCTTTTTGAGAAATTCATGGCATTTCGTCAACCCAGTGCAACTTTGGAGGACAAATGTTGACATTTTGTTCCCATAATAAAGAAATTGCTTATTTTCATTCACTAGTGGTTCAGAATGACAAACGCGAGAACATTAGGGGACATGGAAGTTATTAACAGGGTTCCATGCATTAAAGATGCCACTGTTACTACCTGAAGCATCTCAGGTGTGTGTGGGCATCCAAATGTGTATT
Source organism: Hystrix cristata (assembly GCA_004026905.1). Lineage (NCBI taxonomy): Eukaryota > Metazoa > Chordata > Mammalia > Rodentia > Hystricidae > Hystrix > Hystrix cristata. The sequence goes on from PVJO010000339.1 coordinate 76,332, forward strand.
GCCACAAAGAAGAAAAAAGTTACCAGATAAATTATGTCCTTCTCTTAATGATAAAGGATCTCCCAACATCTGGGATAGTAAAATATAAAAAGTATATGCCTTGGAATCAATGAAATGTGGTGATAAAGGAAAGTTAGAGACGTTTCAGAAATTCCCTTTCTTTCAGTCATTAGTAAATGAGTCAGTGTCTGGGGTAGCAAGGCTGTTCTGTTATTGTGAATTTAAAACGAAACCAAATGTAGTTCGTTTCTCCCTTGTTTCTACTCCCACTGAAGCCTCTCTAATAACTGAAACCTCTCTAAATAACAGTGATAATTTCCTGAACTTTCCGTAATCCATTCTGACTTTATAAATCCCTGGAAGCATTACTAATGTATATCAGATGATATCTGTCTTCTAATCACACATATACACATACACACATCCTCATCCCTATTTTCTTGGAGTTCTTCAAAATCAATACAGGTAGATCTTCATTAAGTTAGTAAAGCTAGTTTTAGAAGGTTTTTTTTTTTTTTAAGAGGAAGGATTATTCTTCCTCTCTTTCCATAAGTCACCATTTCTATTGCTAATTCCTATTCAGTGTGTGGTGTTCACCTCTGTGTTTGATTTGGGCATTTGTGTTTTTTATTTGGGAAAGATATTCCCCATTAATTATAAAACTTTGAATAAATTGCCTAAGCTTAGAATCACTTTCCCAAAGAATAGGTTTTATTTAGAACCCAAGAACATTAGGCTGTAGTTGTGACATTTTGAGCATTTTATTTCTTTACAAAAATAATTAACTTTTGTAAAACCAATAAAAAGCAATCAAAAGAAAATAAGGAACCAAGGTACTTTATGAATTTATATGTGACAGCTGAAGTCTTACATTCTCAGTGCGTCCACCCAATTGGCAATATAACCAAAAGGCTGACGCTGTTTGAAAACTTTTTCGTTTTTCTGTAAAAATCCAAACTCAGAGTGAAAAGAGCTTCCTGATGTCAACATTTAGAAAGCAATGTTCTCTTTATATAGTCACTTATTGTCTTGGGTTTCATTTTCGGTTCAGGGGGAAATTAAATTCCCTTGCAATTGCACCATCTTTCTACCCAAGAAATTTTATCTGCACTTCGTTTTTATTTGCTATTTGTCCTCTGGGTAAAATCCTACAGGTCCACAGGTTTGGGAGTGCATCTTAGAGGTCATCTTGCTCTTCCTGCAGGTCAATATTCAAATGACTCCTGACCCAGAAGTCTCCTATATTTTAAGACTCACATAAAACAAAAGGGGAAGGGAGGCTTTGAGAGTGCCTGGCACCTTTCTTTTGTGAGCTTATTCCTTGGTGAAAAGAACCATTTTAGCATCTGAATACATTCCCATGCCAAGCTCATAGAAACCCACTGGTAACATACTGGTGTAGGTAAAAACCACAAAGATTATATATGCCTGGCTTTCCACTTAGAATGCAAATAATTCTGCAGAGTATAGGTGTGCTCAAATTTTATTGCATCTTTGTTCTTATTGAGGCAGGTTGGTTTGACGGTATCACAGTGAGCAACAATTCCAAAATCCCTTGGTTCAAACCTCTGTTCCATTGCTCTAATATTTGGTAGGCCATATCATTCCTCAAAATATTAACTATTCTTCTGGGGCTTTCTCTCCTTCAAGCATTTCCTTACAGGGGCTTCTGTCCTCTTACTCCATCCCTGCCAGTTTTAGGGACTTAGCTTGTTTTAGTCAGTGAATGAGAGAAGGGATATATGTCATTTCTTAATGGAAAACGTAAATCAATATGGGCTTCAGATCGCTTTTCTCTCTGCCATAAGACCAGTGATGTTTTAGATAGGATGACTCTGTCAGTTTGGGATCTCAAAGAGAAGAATGTGGGGAAAGTGACCTGAGGAGGGCTAGAAGCAAGAGGGAAAGTAAGCATGTGTTGGTGCTGTTTGGTAGTGTGGTGGGAATTAAGATATCTTGATTGATAATATTTAGCTGATGCTGTGTGCCAACTCCCAGCTAGTTCTTGAGTCTTTGGAGGACAGGAGGAATGCCAACCCACATCTGTATACCCATTCTCTCCTTACCTGCTCCAATTGTATTACCAGACATCTGCTTGTTTAACAAGTGCTTAAGAGCTCTATTGAAATTGCTTTGTATAGCCTTGGCCATTATTACACTGCTCAAACCCGGCATTTTTCCAAAGAGTGAGAAAGTTTCTTTTGAGAGGACTGTGGACACAACAGTTAATGATATCAACTTGTATACTGAGAATTTTTTCTTTTCAGTTCCCTTTTTCCTTTTCAGTTCTCTTCAGTTCCCTTTCTTATCAGTACCCTATCACATTAAAAAAAGAAAAATCTCATGGGGCCACCCGCTTCAGTCAGTAAGGATAATAACAAGAATGTCATGAGAATAAGATGTATGTATTTGTTTGGGTACTTTCCATTTATGGCAAACAGTAGTAGTTTCCCTTCTATGCTAGACGTTGCTTTTATAGATTTTCTTTTAAAATGTGTTTAGTGTAAAGAGTGAGATTAAAAAAAATAGCAAGTAAATAAACAGATTATAGGTAGGAAGGTGTTATGGCAAAAAATGAAGATATGGCAAATGAGGGAAGTTTGGTAGAATCCTGCTTTAAGCCTTTTTGAACCATAAAAACATGTACAAAAACAAAGCAATGTGCGAATGGGCCATTGTGGTGGACTTATTATTGCGGTCCACTTGAGCTGGAACACCCAGCTGGACTCAGTTGATGTGGTTCTGGGTGTAGAAGATCCACCTGAAGTTTGTTGCTGACACAACATAAAGGAGAACGGGAGCAGAAGACAGTTGTGGGCTGTTTCCCAGGAGAAGCTCTGTTGTGGCTACCTCTCCCAAAGGGGATGTGGCTGTTCTTATCAAGGAAGAAACCCAGGACCTTGCTGTCATCCAGGATGGCTGCTGTTGCTTTGGGGGAGCTCTGGTCTTCATCTCTGCTGTGAACATTGCATGCTGGTTCCAGTAAAGATTTTTTTCAGCCATCATCTGCAGACAAGGATGTACATGGGACATTGTTGTGGGCTCCCAGCCCTTGATTGGATCTTTCGGGTCTCCAGTGCATAGATAGACATTTGGCACTCTTCCTGTATTTGATTTATGGGTGAATGTTGTAACTTATAAATGTCCTGTAGCAAATCTGTTCTCTTGCAAACCATTGGCTCTAGAAAGGTAACTAATACAGAAATATAGATGGTCAAATTATAGATTTTAAGAATTATTGCTGTAGTTAATATATTGGTGATTGTAGCAAAGTTTCTGTTTCCCATCCAGAGACTTTTCTTCCACTTAATGTGAGGCCAATTTGTTGAATTAGTTTTCCATATTATTATCTTACCTAAGTAGAAAATGGGTGGGAGGTGCCCGTATCATCACCCTCTGATTTGTTTTGCTTTTGTTTTTAACCCATCTACCTTTCTTTGCTCCCTCATTTCTCCCTCTCTTCATTCCTTTTTCTGGTATTGAGGCTCAAACCCACGGGTATGCTACCACGAAGCTACATCCTCAGACCTTTCTATTTTTAAATATTGAGACAAGATCTCATTAAGTTGCTTAAGTTTGCCTTGAACTTGTGATCCTCCTGCTTCCTGTGTGAGAAGTTGTTGATCCATCAGTGGGCAAAGAGAGCATTCAGCAAACTCTTTTTTAAGTAGGAAGGGTAAATCCAGGATGTCTGAAGTTGAGGAAAACCTCTTGCTGGCCTGCAACTGTGTTTAAGAATTGCCTAGAATTTGTTGAAACTCTGCTAGTTGCTTGAATCTCCAACCCTTTGAGACCTTGAGCCTCGCGAAGCTTTGCATCTGCTTCACCATTATCATCCCAACACTTATTAAATGTTTTTCTTGGTAATTTTCAGTTACAGCATGCTGATGCATTTTGTGACAGGTGCCAATAGATCCATCTTATTACTAATAATAATGGCTACAACAATATTTGTGATTGATACAACTGGAGAATAGGAACCAGGAGCTCTGCTGGGCACTTTATGTCTGTGAAAACTCTAGCTTACCATAGCCTGGCAAGATGGGTGATATTACCTGTAGTGAGGACGTTGAAACTCAGGGTAATCAGGTTGCCAGTCAGTATCAGATGTGGGATGCTAATACAGGTCTGCTTTATGCCCCAAACTCCCAAATGTATTTGTGTTTTTTACCCAATCCTTCCAGAGAGAAAGAGAGCGAGTGAATGAATGAGTGAGAGAGAGCCATAAGCTTCCAATCCTGCCTTATTTATTAATCTTCTGCTTCTCTATCTGTGATAGTTAATCTTCCCAATGCTTCCAGCACAGCATTCCCCAGCTCCATTGTTCCAAGCCACTGAAGCTGGCAGCATTAGTCTCCTTGCTCAGACTCTGCAAGTTTTAACAAATGTTTAATGCAGTGTTTTCCTTGAGCATACTTAACATTGCCTTTTATTCACATGAACATGAAAGGCAGCGCTCCATGAAGGTGCAGTCTATCTGCACTCCAGCATCTCACCACGTGCCTGCTGCCCACCATGGAGGGAAGGGTGAGGCAGCCCGTGTATGGTGGCTCGCAGCACCGTCACAGCTCCTCCGTGGCCAGTAAGGGCAGCACTGCCATATCAATGGTCTTAGTTCATTTTTGCTTCCCATCCTTCCCAGCAGGTTGATTTTCTAAGAAGCAGCCATGACTGGTCCAATTCACCATTTGCATTTTGATTCTGCTTACTGATGCAGTTAAAAAAAAATCTTTTATGTTGCATACATGAACTTTTCTATTAATCTTTGTGTGAATTTGCCCAGTGGACAAAATGGATCACATTTCTTTGTTGTTGTTGTTGTTGTTGTTGTTTTAAACCAAATTAAACTTTAGCCACCAATCTAAGCTCCTAGTAATTTGGGGGTCACCTTTGGCCCCCAACTCTTAATAATTTTGTGTAAAATCAGTGGCCTTTGGCAAGCAAAATGATCACAGAGATATTTCAGTTCTGTAACAATAGAGTCTTGTAATGGATGTATTTTAGCCAAGGCTGGTTGATTGTGAAGAACTGGGTCTCTCTAAAAATAATTCACTTAAAAGGAGGTTATTTTAAAGAGACAGGGAAAATTTCCTGAATTTCCAAGTACTGAAAGTGAAGTATAATGCTCTCTGTAGGGATTGATTTGGAAGTGGAAATGTCAGAAATACACATTCATAAAGACTTTCTCTGCAGCTGAGTCTGTTTTTCTATTTTCCTGTCTGTCTCTGTCTCTCTCTTGCTCTGTCTCTCTATCTCTATCTCTGTCTCTGTCTCTCTCTGTCTCTGTCTCTCTGTCTCTCTCTGTTTCTGTCTCTCTGCCTCTTTCTCTCTCTGTCTCTGTTTTCATTACTAGCTCCATCTCTATTACTGTCAGAGTCTTTTAGCCCTGTGTATCTGCCTGATTTCCTCTCTGTTCATTTCTTTCTAGTTACTGACAATATCTGTTCCTCATTCTAGCTTGTATAAGGCTGGTTCCTGTTTTGGCCCTAAGCTATATGATCTCTCACTTCCATACTCACCAAAGCCTGCCTACCCCACCTAGGCTCTTAGATCCCGTTTACAGGAGTTCATCTCCTGCAGAATAAGCTGCCTTTGGATCAGTTACTTGCCTTTGTTTCACTCTCTCTGGACAGTAGGGGTGGGTTGGAAGAAATGTTCAAAGGGAGGCAAAGTTGGTGGAGGAAAATAGCAGCACCCCCAGAACTTGGTGGAAAGCCTGAATTCTTGTTTTAAATTAATGGATGTGGGATAAAGGTGTCCCAGAGGTCATGTTCGTGCAGATCATCTAGACATATTACCACATTAGTGCAGCACAGGACAAAAAGGCTCTTCCATATCCCTATACCTCATCATCAGAAACTACCCAATTCATAAAAAGATCTTTCCTGTGAACCACAACTACGGTGCTATGACTGCATGATGTAGAGGACCTTTTTAAGAATCAACACCTTGGGAGCTATGCTACACTCATGTAAGAAAGCCCCAAACCAAATCACATCCAGAAGACCTAACATCAGTTTTGGTGGGAGAGAATCTTAGGTTCCTCTCTCAGTTTTTTGTACCAGATAATAAAGAGAACATCAGGCTGGCTATCCAAAAGAGCATTGGCCTGGGAAGCTAGCCTGTACTTTATCAATACTGAAACTAAATTACATCTGATGAATTAAGACTTTGATATTTGCTGTGAAATCCAAATGAGCGTATGTTTTGGTGAGAAATTGTCTTTTGTGACATCTAAAAATCATAATCACTGACAAAGTTATGCTTCATATTACAGGACTGGTGGGGCAGTCCACTTGGGGATGGTTGGGTATTCCGATTGACAGGGACATCTGTAACAGACAGAGAGTAATGACGTGTACCATGGCTCTTGAACGACCAATGGGTCACGATGGACCAAGTCTTGCGATGTCTTCTTTTAATATCAGAAACAACCCTTGATGGAGGGTCCCTTTAATATTGCATCTCTACATAAGATAGATGTGTGGATGGATGGACAGATACATACATACATACAAAGAGATAGAGGTAGAAATTTAGAAGGATAAGCCCTACTTACCTTTCTCCTTAACTTTATTTATCTCCTACCCATTTTCCCTCCTTCACAAAGCCTCCTATCCTCCATGCCTGCACTCTCTATTCAGACACTGTAGTGCACTTTGACACAATTTCATGTATCCTTGTTTCTAAGGAGTGATGTGATGTGTTTTGAGATCCCCTGAGATTCTCCAGATGACCTTCGATCCTCCAGATGACCTTTGATCCCGAGTGGCTTTGCGAGGCAGCCTCATGAATGGGTGGACAGTGGATTGCTTCTGCTCCAGAACGGGTGTCGGCCCTTCTCCAGCTGTGGGCTCTCACAAATTTGTGCCTGAATCTTCTCTTGATCTGAGGCCTGAAAATGAAGTGCATGTTTCTGCCCATCCCTCTGGATCCATCCAAAGTCTATGTTAAAACATTCATTTCTTAAAACAGTGATCACATGTAGGATTCTGAATGCTTTCACAAAGCTTTGATGCTGTAGACTCTGCTGTGATATTTATGAATTGGGTCCTTTATTAAAAGTAATTACTATCATATTATATCAGCTTAAATATTTTTTCCTTAGTCTACTCAATATCCATTTTTACTTTGTGTTTGTAATTTCATTCTGTTTATCAGTGAAGGTAGTAGACCAGAATAAGAAGTGTCAAGTTTAATTCTCTGCTGCAGTTCTCGAAATAGATGTTTCATAAGTAACATGTGGCTGACTCTACTAAAATTAAATGTCTTAGTGTTTCCAAATGTTTTCCATCTAGAATTTGCAACATACACTCTTGTAGAACTAACTAAAATTCAGAAAATTACCACTTAGTAATGTCAGTCTATCTCAGACTTTTCACCAGCATAAAATGCTAGCTATAGAAAACATTAAAAAATAACCTAATGGCATCAAATGTCTGGCCCTTTCCCCATAGAAGTTCAGTTCAGAGAGATACTATATCAAAGATGATATATATTAGAAAAATCTTTTATGAAATTCTAGGAATCAAAAAACAAGTCCAAACCTTAAGTACTGTGTATCCCCAAGAGTACTGATTTCTGCCATCCCCTGGATAGTGTTAAAGAAAATGCAGAGCCAGACCTCCTCTGCTGAGTACCTTGATTTAGTGAATATGGATTGTGATCCAGGGAATGGAAGAACTCACTGGTATACTCTGTTCCTGTGCCTCTGCCGTTAATTGTCATAAATGTCTGTCTGCCCACTGGGTAAGTGGTAGCATAGATAATAAGCTGCCCGTTCCTCTGGTGGATGCCAAAAGGCAACTTCATGTGACTGACCAGGGAATCTATGTTCAGAAAATTTTTAAGAAGAAGAACAAGAAAGAACGGGAAAAGGAAGAGGAGATGAAGGAGGAGCAAGAGAAAGAGGAGGGAGAGGAGGAGGAGGAGAAACAGGAGAAGGAGGAGGAGGAGAAAGAAGAGGAGGATGAGGAAGAAAATAAATTGGATCATAGATCCTTGGCCATACCAATGTTTTATAGAAAGGAGGAAATATGAGGAACTGATTTAAAACAGTGAAGACTAAAGCAAACACATTGTAATATGCACAAGGAGACTAACTTTCAAAGAAAGAAGGATGAACCCTACTGAGAATTATTTCAGCAGAGTTTTGGCAGCAAGCATTCAGGAGCCCTAACAAGAGAGGGTAAAATCCCATATGCCACTTCCCAGGTGTGTGACTCTAGGAATTTTGCTTAAATCTCCTGGGATCAGGGTTCCCATCTATGAAGTGAAATTCGTAATACTTCTTCTCTTATATAATTTTAAGATGGTATTCTGAAAGCACTTAGAAGACTGCTTAGACAAAATGGATGTCATGTAAGTGGTGATGTGGTCACTGTGTTAGAAAAGGGACGGGTAAACAGTTTTGCTTTTGTCAACACAAGGCCCATGGATTGCTCCCGAGAGGGAAGATCCATGAATGTTCGTACAGGATGGTGGTCATTTTCTTAAATACAACAAAAAGCCTGAGATCACAGGCACAGATGAATTTATGGGCTAGGAAGCTGACCAGTACTATAGAAACCAGTTGAATGGGAGTGATAAGTGGGCAGGGAATTTAAGCTACATTTTAAAAGAATGTATTCAATGAAAGGAAGCAAGGAAAGGGTGCCTCAGTATTTGCACTATACCTGATACTTAACAGTCACTCAAAAATGAGTTGAAAATAAATCCCTTGCTATAACTCTGAGGGAAAATGGCAGTCCACCTAGAGGGCACTCTTCATGGTAACAGAGGTCATAATATCAGTGGCAGCACACATGTGGGGAATTCCTGGTACCCAGCCCTGAGCTTTCTGCATATTTGCTTCTGTGGCGCTGATGCCTGAAGAGGGAGTAGGGTGGGATGCTTCCTGTCTGACACCTAAGGAAAGCAAGGCTGGAAACTCACTTGCTCAAGATGACATGGTTGGTAAAGAATATGGTGGAAATTGAAACCTACGATGTCTGTTGCCCAAAACCCGCATTTTAACCTCCAAGCTATAGTAGAAAATGTGCATTGATTAAATCATGCCCTTGCACAGACTAAAATATGCTGTGACTTTTTGTTGTATTTAAGAAAATGACCATATCCTTAATGTGACTTACTCAGCCCCAGAGGTCCAAGAATACCACTTATCTGCAACCCTTTTCACTCTGCATCTCAGATTCCCTGGGAACATTGCTTCTCTTAGACATGCCCTGCCCTCTTCGTCAGATCCCATTGGACCCCTTTCTTATAGGTAACACAACACCCCATCTCAGCCTTTGGAGCATGTAACATGATTTTACTTTGGTGTTTTTTAAATCGGTGTCTGTAGCCCTACATGGACAAGGCATCATGTCCACTTTTCCTCAGTATTTGCACTATACCTGATACTTAACAGTCACTCAAAAATGAGTTGAAAATAAATCCCTTGCTATACTCTGAACCCACCTCTGTGTGGCCAAATCATACGAAGTAACTGGGTTGTGACCAAAGACATTAAGAACTCTCATAGCCCACTATGGAGTGGGAACCTATGGCCACGTTTTTGGTGTTACAGTGTGTACTCGGCTGCGATCATTGGCAATAAGCAAGCGGCCATACCCCTCCCACCTCCCCGTGACCTTTCAGGGTCCAGCTTCCGTGAGGATATGGGAATCAGAAGATGGTTGGGCTGTGAGGACTGGAGAATGTGTGGGATTGTGGGCACCCCTGCCCTGAATACTTCTGCTCATTATAGGACCGTAGTAGCAAGTATTTAGAATCAGCTCTATCAATTATTTAAAACTCATAATTCAGTCCGTATTAAAGATTTATTACAACAAACTGAAAAACAAAGTATAGACAGAAAGGAAAGAGAACAAGACTCTGCTGTCAAAGTTACATGGCTTGTGAATTGTTCCCGTCAGTCTAACACAAACACAAAAAGAAATAAGCTATTTAAAAAGTACTGAAGACTTTCTGAAAGTGATGATTGTGTGTGTGTGTGTGTGTGTGTGTGTGTGTGTTTTCACGTGAATGTTTATGGCTTTGTTTACATCCCATTCTCTGTTTGGGCGCTTTGTCCTGCTCCAGGTATTGGGTCTTTCTGGGCTCAGAGTTCTAACCGATAGTGAATACATTACATTCCTTTCCATCTTCAGTCTGGCGTTCATAGCCAACTGTCTGTCTGTCAAGAGAATTGATCATGACACATCATGCCTTGAGTGCCAAGACACGAGTTTGTATTCAGAGCTGGTGTCAACCCAGCTTTATCATTTACGAGTTACAAGAGCTTAGGGACAGCTTTTGAACTTGTTAAGTCTCATTTGTGTCTTCTGTAAAATGGATAGAATAAGAATACCTCCTTCATTAGGCATTAGGTAGAATTCTATCTACGTGCATCCTGGCATGTGGGTGCTTAATGAGTGGTTGTTATGTTTTGTGCTACCCTTGTACTGAACACTAATAATCCCCTTCATCTTTTGTAGAACACATGTTGCTTATATGTTTGAAGCACGCACACACCCTTTATTTGCTATAGGAAACCGATGGAAGAGTCAGGCATTTTATAAGTAATACTAGTGTTCAGGTAGATAGGTGATGATGAGAAAGATTTCTTTGCCCATGTTATAACTCCAAAACTTTTGACCTTAGTAGGTGAATGACCCCAGACAAGGTTATTTAGCACTTCTGTGCCGCAGTTTCTTTATATATAAAACGACAGTGTTCACAATACCAACTTTTCAGGGTTGTTGAGAGGATTGCATGAGCTAGTCATAAAACTATTATAATAGTCTCTGGCAACTAGAAGGTGCCAAGGTTTTTGTTGTTGTTATTGTTGTTATCGATGTAATAATGAGCCTGGGTGATGAGTTGGAATATATCAGTAAATACTTCCTGTGCAAGCAGGTTCAAAAATATAAAATATATGCTCAGTGTGGCTTTCTTACAAGCTCCTTTACCAATACACTAGTGAAAGTGTTCATCACCTCCTCTCTGAACTGCATTGCAAACCTCTGTAGATCTTTCTGCAGCCACATAGGACCCCTTTCTACTCGTGCTGCCTTTAGGGGTGGGATCTTGCCAAATTCAAATCTGATCAAGTTCCTACCACCCTAAAGGGAGCCCCTCTGAATGGCCCAGATGGTCTGACCCAAACCCTGTTCTCTTTGCTGCTCTCCAGACTCATTATATCGGAGCCCTTCGGTTTTCTTCCAGTTCTACCCAGATGCCAAGAGTCTCCACAGAGGCTGTTTCCTGAACTTTGGATGCTTTCCTGTTTTACCCACCTGGCCAACGCTGGTGCTCATTCTGCCGGTCTCAGAGTCAGTCTCTCTCTCTTTATCATGCCCTTCCTGCCACTTGTGTAGACTTAGACTCTCTTTGTACTCTCTTATGAGACCCTCTCCTTTTCCTTTACAGCACCATGCAATTCATAATTGTCCCATAACGCATTATAGTTGTTGAACACCTGCCTCCTCTGTAGCTTCATGTCTTGGGATACTAGAGCACCATTTGCTGAAGGCACGCATGCAATTTAAGAGGTTTCCATAAGGTATCTTTAGGACCAAAAATTCTTTTTAACATTGCCTTCATTCACTGATATACGTAAATTGTGCACAGCCTTTGTTATAGATTTTCTTTTCTTATAGTTTGTATCCCACATTAGGCTGCTTAATTCCTTTTTTCTCATTTCAAGGTCCTACATAGGTAGTCAATAAATGTAGATAAAAAGGAAGAAACTAAGGGGAAAAGAAGAGTGGAAGGAAGGATCAGACTTCTGTCTAGCAAGTGTAGAATTATTTCCTTTTTTATGTATTGGGGATTGAACCCAGGGGCCTCATCCTGAGCTATATCCCCACCACATCCCCTTTTCTATTTTGTATTTTGAGATAGGGTCTTGCTAACTAAGTTGCCTAGTAGGGCTTGAACTTTGGAACCTCCTGCCTTAGCCTCCCAAGGTGCTTGTGCCACCTTGTCCAGCTTATAATCGTTTCTTCACTTCTCTCTGGACACATTTCAGAAACATTGCAAAGCATTCAGAAATTTCACCCAGAATGCCCCACCAGCATTCCGGAGTCAGTAGATTAGACATTCCAGACATTCCTTCTGCCGCTGAAGGAGGTAGTCAAAAAGAGCCCAGTGGTCACGTGGTGCCTGGGTGGTCTGAAACTCATCTTTAGATCATAATTCTCTTTCTGAAATGACAGCAACTTCGTGTCCCCTTCAGCAAACCCAGCGCAGGTTCTGTTTCTGTAATGGAATCCTCAACTCCTTAATTATTCTGTGAGAGGCTGAGGGGAAGAAATAGGCATTTTTGCAAAATCTGTTTCTGGCAATCTTCAATAAGCTAAAACAGTTGAGCATACAGAATTTTCTGTTGTTTCTGCAAAGAGATAATTTGTTACATGGAAACTCATTTGCTTATTTGGAGTAAATACTGCTTCAGACCCAGAAGAGATTAACACTCGAGGATGAGATGAATTGAGAGAGAAAGGACATAATACTTCACTGTTATATTTACTGTGTTAAATATAAAGTGGGAATTGATGAAAAATGTGTTGGAGTCCCCCATGTGAGGCTAAGTGATGAACTGGGGTTTATTTACCATCTGGCTTTGAAGCAGGGATTTTTTTCTCATGTCAGAAAAATGGCACCTTCAGAACTATCGAGTAACAGACATCTGTTTATCAGACCTTTGCCTGGATGAATTATTCAGAATATGCTTAAGGTTGTACTTTACCTGACATATGGAAATATAAAGTTGCACACTTGATGTCGGCATATATCTGTCTACATAAAATCAGGTGTCATATGTGAAGCCTGGAGTGCTGAAACATGGTAGGTGGCGCTTTTGTATAGTACACTGGATATTAATTTCTCTGCCTTGTGTGATTCTTGGTGTCTGCATTGTGGAGCTCAGACTGGAGTTCAGTGTCACTCTGGGTTTCTGTAATAGTGTCCCTTTCTTGTTTCCACATGTCTTCATGACTACAGTGAAAACTACTGTACTAATACAGGTTTCATGTAGAGTGTTGTTGCTAATCTCATATTTGTCAATCAAGGGAAACTCTGGAGTTGCCAGGAGGAAAGAGTCCTGTGTGAGAAAGCCCAAGGAGATGCTTTCCGTGTAAATCTGGTTTCAGAATATCCTGTCACTTTACCACACCATCAGAATACTACAGCAAGAAAGAGCATCATGTGTAAAATTTAGCATTTCCCACTGTACTGTACACTGTTTTCCATCCATCCATCCACCCACCCACCTACCAAGCCAGCAATAGACAGCATCAGACACAGACAAAGAACCTGTATTGCCACGTATGAAAGGTGTAAATTCTCCTCCTTACTGCTCTGGAACTGAAAAGGTCCAGGAAAAGCATAAATAAACAAGTAATCACCATCGCTGATGAGTCACGTCAAACTGATATGAGTGCTCTTGTGGAAAAGAATGAGAGAGTCTATCTTGGGACATCCTGACCCAGAACTGTAAGGGGGACTCCCTGGGGGAGGTGGCTCTGAGCTCACCATAAATAAAAAGGTGAACAAGGCTCTCTCTTGTCGAAGAAGAAGAGCAAGAATCTTCCAGCTGGGAGAATGGCATAAGCAGAAGCCAGAGCTCAACAGCTCCTGCAGCATGTGGCACTACTCAGACACCAGTATGGCTGCAGGCAAAAGGCCTCAGTGGAGAGGACAGCAGACTGCCCCTGGAGAAGGGGTCAGTAGACTGAGACCCAGGACCCTATACCCAGGAGGCTGGAGGTTATCATGCACCACTGCACAGGTCCCTGCACAGAGGTGGGCTGGCTGCATGCCCTGCTGTACATCTTCAGAAGATCCCTGGAGTCTGCTCCCATTGCTTATTTGTCTTTGAATGCTGTGACTTAAGTACAGGATGTGAAGGAAGTATTTTCATAGGATGCGAGGTCCAGGGTGGGACTGCACAGTGACTTATCCCAGGTACTGGTAGGGGCTCAGTCAGCCTATGTAAGTTCTCTGGGGACTTTCCTTTGGATGACCAGATGCTCTCTACCAAAGTAAGGAAAAGAAGTGCCTTTTAGGAAGTGTATGAGGCCACAGCACAAGCTCGTGTGAGGGAGATAAGAGCGAAGAAGTGGGAGGCAGAGGGCTGACAGCCTAGGGGAGTTGCCGCTGCTCTGTGGAGAGGAGGCCAGATCCTATCCCCACCAGCAGGCTCTGAACTGAGGGAGCTCAGGACGTGGTGACAGGAGCTGGGAGTAAACAGCTTCTAGATCAGGCTTTGAGTGTAGGATGTTTAGGAATTAAAGAAAGCTGAGGCCAATTGGAGGTTCAGACTGACAAATCCAAGAGAGCTACTACAGTGTCACAGGATATGTACCCCACTCCGAAGTGCAACAGGGACAAAGTGGCTCAGGGACTTCCCAGGGTGGACAGCGAAGCATCCATATATGCCACCACCCTACCTAGCAGTGCAGGTCATCTTCGGACCATTTTAAAAGCCGACAGGCAGGCTGCGTGTGTGCACGCGTGTGCGAGTTCAAGCACACACACATTTGGTTCTTCGTACAGTTGTGAGTTCTACACTGTTCTCAGAGATGTCTGCCGCTGAAGCAGTTCTCTGAGCCCGGAATGGGGAGCTTATGAAACCCATTCATTTTAGATGTGGTGACTGCTTGGGGAAGCAGCTCTTGCTGCCCCCAGGTCGTCCTTGGTGTCTTCTGCTCGAGGGGAGCCCTCTGCTTTGCACCTGCTGGGCAGGCCGCTTTCTCTGCACACAGCTTGAAGAGGATGAAGTCAAAGTGGCTGATTTTGTTAGGGAATAATTGTTTTGTTCTGTGTTGGGTGAAGTTTCTCTCTATTACACTTTTCTACAAATTCCCCTGTTCCCAATTCCCTCAGACAACAAAACTACAATTTGCTGGATAAACAAAAGCAGTGGGGAGGGAGCCTCCCTGGTAGCCAGTCTGTCAGAGGTGCTGTGCTTGTTAGCATGGTAAAAGAGTTAGCGGATTCCTTCAAGTTGTACAAAATTGAATTACTTAATAAACTTGGTGTAACTTTCTTCCCTGGGAGTCAGTGCTATTTTGAAAAAATCCAATAAGGCTATTTTGCAGCATTAGCATTTTAGAGTTGAGCAGGGTGTTCAAACCTTATTTTTTCACCCATTCTTTGCTCTGTTGAATTGTTTCTTAGCCAGTGCTTCCTGGCTTTGCAGAAGAACAGTGACTTTTTAAGAAACTTGTTGGGTTACCCTTTGCAGTCCTGTGGCCAGCAGGCTGACCTTTCTGTTTATTCAAAATTTCCCCCCTTTAACAACATTCTCCCACCATTGCCACCAAAGGTGGGGAAAGGCAGACAGCAGGATAATCATCCGTACTAGAAAGAATTTCACAAATGCCTGGGGCAAGTTCAGACTTCACGGATGGAACTGGTATCTTCAGCTGACAGACCAAGCCAGCGCCTACCAGGAAACATGCTGTCTTAGCACTGTGTGATTAATAGCTGAGGGCAATGTGTTGGTTCCTTGGGCCTTTGCTCCTCTCTGCAAGTGAGGGCAGCGTCCACATGTTTTCTCCCAAGTGACACCAGCTTCCTCCTTTCCTGGCATTTCCAAGATGAACCTTTTTCAGAGGCCTGCAGGGTTCATCTGCAGCATTCTGGACAAGCCCTGCACCTTTTCTCTTGTCGAGAAAACTACCCAATAGAATCAGGAACAGCCAGTGAAGCTTCACCTGCTATTGTACCATGAATGGAACCTTTCGCTTTATCATTTGAAGAAAATGTCCCACTGAGGACCACAAGCAGTACTGATGGAGAAAATGTTTCTGCAAATCTGCAGAAGGTGCCCATCCTCTCGGCAACCCAAAAAGCAATTTATTAGCACCCCCCCCCAATATTCATTGTCATGTGGAGTGGAGGGATTAAATATTTATGTCTGTTCACTGGGGTAATAAAATTGTATTCAATTATGTCTCAGGCACTACCTAATGATTGTTGAAAACTCAGTAATAACACCAAAACTCATAAAAATACAGGATAAACAAGGCTGGAAGAAAATTATGGAAAAATAGCCTCTGGGTTGTGGAAATGGAACTTTATTTTGAAATAATTTGAAATAACAATATATGCATAAAAATCAAGTTAGTTTATATAACCACACTCTAATCTCCAGAAAATTTTCTTTATGTTTTTGTTTCTTGTAAAGTGAAAAGTGAGGGACTAAGCCACTCTGCTTAGCAATAAATCACAAGTTGTACTGATGGACTTGATCCTCCTGAAGACAGGATGGCCTGTTTATCGCTGAACACCTGGCATTTTTAGGACACTCAGCTCAGAGGTGGGCTCCATAAATATTTGCAGAACTAAATTTAAAAATATTTTTATTTAGTATCTCTATCTTACTTCCCTCTTCCAGGGATTGCAAATGAGGGTGACCTTGTGCCCCAGTGGCTGTTCGGCAATGTCTGAAGGCATTTTTATTTCGGGAGGGTGTCTGTATTAGTCATCTTTGGAATTGCTGTATAAAGTACCTAACACCCTCAAGCACAGAGGAGAGGTTTAATTTGGTTCATGATTTCAGAAAATTCAGTCCATGATCAGCTGGCTGCAAGGCAGGAATATCATGGTATAAGGGCCTAGAGGGGCTGACTTCATGGCAGCCAGGAAGCAAAGCAGAGGAACAGTGCCAGAGAGGAAGGGGCAAGGACTGGATTTAGCACTGGAGGGCATACCTCCATGACTCACCAGACACATTGAGATACATGTTCTACTAATCCCGTAGGTAGCTCCTGAGGCAATCATGTTGACAGTTAACCTTGATCATCACAGTGTCCTAATAGCATTGATGGGGTAGACACCAGACATGCTGCATAAGACAACTTCCCACAATAAAATATCACTAACATCGATGAGGAGTTGTATCTTTACCAGTTTATTCCTGCACTACCCACAGTGCCCAGGGGCCTTGACTTTGAGCGATACTGCATCAAACGGTCCTTGAGAGAATTGCTATATCCACCAGTCTTCAGCTTCTAGAGGCTACCCACCTTCCTTGGTTCATGGCCTTTTCCTCCCTTGCAGAGTGTATCACTTTCTTATCTGCTTTCTCCCACATCTCCTTGTCTAAACTCCCTGCCTTTCTCTTAGAGGGCTCCCGTGATCACGTTCTGTCCAACTGGAGAGTCCACAATATTCTGTCTCGAGATTATTGATCACATCTACAAAGGCTCCTCTGCTATGTCACGTGACACGTTCACAGGTTCTAGAGATAAGACATGAACATCTTGGGGAGAGACAATGATTTCAGCCTGCTATGTACTTTAAAGGCCTGTGCGGTGGGGTTGGATCCGTAAAACATGTGTTCACATTCAGACTCTGCCACCTAGAAGATGTATGACCTTGCAAGAGACCTATCCCTTCAAACCTGTTCTCTCTTTTGCAAAATAGGGCCGAGGAATCATGTGGTAAAAAAAGCAAGGTAGGAATCTCATGTGCCTGTTGCATGGCTCATGCTCGGTAATTCATGGTTCTTAATATGACTCTTGTTGGCTTTCATCTTATTCGTCATCCTTCCCTCCCCAAGTCTAGCCCCTCTCTTCATACCTACAGCCAGCAGCCTTCTGCTCATCTGAAGTCAGGGATAAGTTGAGGACTGTCTTCCCTGACTCCCCCTATGCAACTGTTTGCCTTTACCTTGGCTCTTTTGCTAAATAGGTTTGGGCAGAATTTGCTTTTTATTTGCTTAGCAAACTCCACGATGCATCTCTGATTTCTTATAGTGCTCAACGGGCAGATTTCTCTTCAAAGCAAAGACACTGTTTGCTTAGGCTACCTCCTGTTCATTAGTCTTACCCCTGGAAGCCACACATCTCCAAAAGGGTAATGTTGTGTGTGGACATCTGCCCCTAGACAGCCTGAAATTCTGGGGATTTGAGGAGAGATGGACATGCTCTCTGGGCTCTGACGGAACTGTGGGAAGGAAAAAGTCAGACTCTGGCAGGAAATAGGAAAACAGGAATTCCAAGAGCAATCTGATGGGATAATTCACATTTGCCTTTTCTCCAAACCTCCAGACTAATTTTGATTGTTGCCAGAGGTTGTTTTTAAGGAGAAAGAGAATATGTGTTTTTTTAAAATCCCCCACCACACTAAGAGGAGGATTTCAAGTTTAAATCAGGAATTCTGCCTCCAAATTCAACACTAAGTTCAAAACGGTAGCATTTCCTAAGTTGAAGGGGGTAGGGGGAGAGACCCATGAGATCATAACTAGAGGTTCCAAGACCCAGAATTGATAAAAACACGTGCTCTGTGCCTCCCCAAGGGAAGACCATACGCCTAAGCTCGTATCAAGGAGAGCACCTTTGCTTGGTACAACTCTATCTACGTTGGCAATAAGTCTTTGTACCTTGCTAATCTTCTCTTTTAATTAAGCAAAAGGAGCCTGGAGGTACAGAATCCCAGGTGGTGCCCTAGTTCGCTAGGGCAACCATAACAAAGGATCACACACTGGGAGTTTTTAATGACAGAAATTTACTGTCTCACAGTGCTAGAGGTCAGAAGTCCTAGATCAAGGTGTCAGCGGACTCGCGTTCTTCCAGGGGCCGTTCCCCACCTTCTGCTGGTATGACGGTCATCCTCGGCAGTTCTTGGCTTGGGCAAACATCGGCCTGCAACTTTTCCTGACATTCTCTCTGTGCACATATATATCTCTTTCCAAGTTTCATGTTTCGTGATCACAGAAGTACCAGTACCAGTACCAGTACCTATACCAGTAACTATAATGGCTTAATCTTAACCTCATTAACATCTGTAAAGACTCTATTAACCAAATTTTGAGTCCCTGGATTCTAAGCCAGGACTTTGTGCATGCTAAGCAAGTATTCTACCCCTGAGCTACATCCCAGTCCACCCTATTGACAAATATGATCTCATTCACAGGCTCTGGGGGTTAAGATTTGGATATCTTTTGGTGAGGACACAATCAAACCTATAGGAAACAGGTTAACTGTCTTTACCTGGGATTTAGTAACATTATTTTATCTTTATTCTTTTATTGTTAATTCATACACCAAATAATTTTGTTTTCTGCTTATAGAAAAGGTACTTTTTTTTCCTTTTTGATGAATTCACTTAATTTATAAAAAATCTAACCTGATTTAAAAAAAAAAAAAGATACCAAGAACATTGAGTACAGAATGTCCTCAGATGTGTGACAATATAGAAGATGTGGTGTAAAATTTGAGAAATTCTTGGGTCACTAGTTCTTGATGGCAGGGGCATAGAAAGAATAAGATAAAGGTGCTGAAGTGCAGTGAGGTACAAAGAAGAGGCCATTATTTTCTATTTGACCATTGCTTCCAGAGATAAATTTTATTTCCTTGAATAAATATTGTGCTCCATTCTTACTTTTTACAGTCTCTTGTTTCATTTTGTTTCTTAATGTCCTTTATTTTCCATTGTTACTATCTCCGAACCTGAAGCATGGGCTTCATCATCATGCTGTGCAGAAAAAGGTAAATAATTTGAAAACCCATCAAGAATACATTCTGTAGTATTTCCTGGGCAATTGGGGTTTTGCTCATAAAATCTTTGCCTACACCTATGTCCTGTAGAGTTCTACCTATTCTATCTTCTAGCAGATTTAGTGTTTCTATTTTAATATTTAGATCTGTGATCCACTTCGATTTTAGCTTAGTGCATGGGGAAAGATATGGGGCTAGTTTTAATCTGCGGCATGTGGAGGGAAAGGGAAGAAATTGTTCAAATGGGAAGGTGAACGGGGGTGGGGGGAAGGAATGAAGGGACAAGAGAAAAAAGAATAGAAGGGAAAAAGTGGAAACAAAGCTCTTGTAAATAAGGAGAGAGGAGGGATTGGAGGGTGGAGAGGGGAATGAAAAAAAAAGAAGCAGCAAGATATATTATCTACTGGTACAAATTCTCGATGATGAATGTTATCACTATGTATGTCTAAAATGTACTATTAAAATAAGATTTTTTTTAAAAAAGAATACATTCTGTAGTGTGAGGTTTTAAAAGTTTAAAGTCTTCCAGAAGTTTCTACTGCTCTCATTAAAATGCAGGTGGTGGGGCCAGGGTGTAGCTCAGTGGTAGACTACTGCTTAGCATGCACAGAAATCTGTGTTTGATCCTCAGCCATGCAATTCAATCAATCAATCAATAAATAAAAATAAAATGCAGGAAGCTGCCTCCATAATCAGGTTCTCTTGACTCAGCAGCTCTGGGGTGGAAGTCTACAATGTACATTTCTAGCAAGTTCCTACATGATGTAGAGCCCTCTGGCAGCATTGATTTGTGAAGACCAGTGGGCAAAGGGTCAAATATCTGCTCTGTGTTAGGGGAGATTGCTTGCCAGCCCTCTCAACCCTGTGGCTCAGAAAGCTGAGATTTCTCTGTGCTGGGGAGCGCATGTAACTATAGTAAACACTTTGCAACACTGACGTTTAAATTGTCACCTATAAGGAGTTCTAGTCCAAGCAGAAAGAGGCAAAATGAATGCCTGAAAGGGAGCTGGAGATTTGTTTAATTTTTTATAAGAACATGTTTGGAGTACATAATGTTTATGTTTAGGGAGTAGGTACATATACCTAATACATGTTGTTTCTTTTGATTTCTCTTTCCCTCCCCTCCATCCTCCCTCCTTCTATCTCTCGATTTCCCTTCCCTCACTGTCATATTTTTCTAGTTTATATTTGCAACACTTTCCATCTCTTGTTCTCCTTCCCATTTGTAAAAGATCTATCTTCCTGTTTTCTTATATCAATTTTTTAAATTTTGCTCTTTACTTTGTGTTTTGAATTTCCTGGACACTTTCTCTTCAAAGGCATCCCCAAAGCCTCCGCAGATCTCCATCCCTTCTCTCCTACTATGTCTGGGCTCATGTCTCTCTTTCTGTCCTTCTTACCTAACCCCTTTCCAATGCTGTGCATTGACTGATACCCTTCCTGTCTTTGCCAGGTGAGGATGGGATTCTGATGGGTGGAGAGAAAGAGGGCTCATGGAATCATGGTAGAAACCACTGCCATCCACCCTCCAAGTCTCTGGACTGCTGAGGAAAGCCTGAGCTTTCCTATGTGTTGTTAATTTTTTTTCTTTTGTTAATTCCAAAAACAAGGTTGCAGAAATTGTTCTCTGTCCACATATTTAGATGTCATAAAATAGGGCTTTTCATTCATTTCTATAATTACACTTTGGGATGCCCTGACTTTCACTGGGGGCTAAGCAGAATGTTCCCATTTAAATTCTGTTAACACAAAGCTCAGGTCAAGGACTGCATGTCCTCATTCCCTCCAGCTGCCTTTCACAGTAAGCACTGGGCTGTAGGATAGCAGCTTTTCCCTTGCTGTCTCACCGGGCCCGAAGTACATGGACATCAACCCCTCCAAATCCTGTCCCTGGTCTTCACACTCTTCAGTGCTCAGGAACTTCACAGTGCCTTGCATAGGATGCCTCTTTTGCCATGTCAGCAACATCCTAGGCCTTCTCAAGAGAAGCTCAAACCCTGAGGTCCGGGATCCTTTGCATCCTGCTTTCAAAGGCACCTCCGGGGCTGTTGGCCAGCAACTTTTTGTTTGAGAGGCCCCCTGGGGGCCTGGCCCCGGGCCTGACTGAGGCAGGCCCCGCCTTCCCTGGTACATCCATGCAGAGTTTCTGGGTTGCTAGTGCTTAAGTCCATCCTAGGAAGTGATTGTGTCTGAACTGCATGGTGACAGCAGGCATGCAGAACTGCTTCCTGGCCCGGCATGGGGCATAATTGTATTTTCAGGGAGGGCTGCCGATCTAATAGCAAGGTGCCAGTCTCAACTGTGTAACTTTTATAAAGGAAACACTAAAAGCCTCTTGGTGTGAAAGATATTATAATTATAGATGATTTATACTCCCTAGCTAATGTATACATTGCAGTTTATGAGAATGTCCTATCTGACGTGGCCAGAAACATTAAGCAAGACTAGTGTTGCGGCCTGGGTTAGAAACCCATCTTTTGTTTTATGTCTAATTTATCCAGTGCTCAAATATTTGGAATGATATCTCTGCATGCTGCTGGGAAGGAAATGTGAACATAATAAGTGCATTTCTGATTTCAGACTAGATCGTAATTTGCTTCTAAAATACCTTGCTGAGTTTAGCATATTTATTCCACGGTGGGATGTTTGCTGCATATTTTGGTACAAAAGCAAAAATAATAATAATAATCATAATCAGAATTTCAGGGCTAGAGGGCACCTTAGTGGTATTTATTCCAGGGTGTCCCAACTCAGATTACAGGCTCTACTGGTAAATGATCTGACTTTGTAATGATCCAGGATCCAGAAGTAAGGGGTGAGGGGAGAGGAGAAGGGAGGTAGGGTGGCAGAAAAGATGGGGAGGGCTAATGATAGGAACAGAGGAAGACCCAGATGTGAGTCTCATTTCTATCTACTTTCTGGGAAGCTTTTGATCACCGAAGAAACATCTGTAACTCTCATATTTAGCTTTCAGCTCTGAAAAGAAAGAGATTCAGATGCCTTGTGTCACCTAATTTTTAGGACAATAAACAGGCAGCAGCGCATATCACTTATCTCTAGGGTGGTGGCATTGCCAAGGAGGAAGCTGGTGCAGGGTGGTGACCTCAGATTTGTTCATACACAGATGAAGATTCTAGAGCATTCTTCAGGTGACCAATGTGTGAAAATGTAGTCGGTGGAACTTGCCTGAAGTCACCCAGCTAATTATAGTGTCTTGAGGTCAAGGCAACATAATAGAATGAGTCTCTGTTCTCAATTTATATATAAGCCAAAAATCTCTAGGATATTGTTGTTCTCTACTCTTACTGCACGTCTTCTTATTTCGTGGCTCCCATTAGGGACTTCTTCCTACCCAGACACATTGCATAGCATTTGTTGCACTGGGCCACTAAGCCCATCTAGTGAAATGAATATATGGCACTGCATCTGACATAGAATTTCTGAACAAAAATGTAATACAGATCCTGAATAGAAATTTTAAAATGCCTCCGTCCTCGATTGGCATTCCATTTGGGCTATCCATCCATTTGTCCATTTCTGCCTCCCTCTTCCTTAAATCTGAAAGGAAGTGAGTCAGTAGAAATATTCTGTTGCAAAGGAAGATCGATGTAAATAATATTCATTTTTCTAAGTGCCTTCCCCTCCTGAAATGAAAACTAGGAGGAGATGACATATGCTCCCTCCCTGACCTCTGGCCCTCTGGTGAGAGCTCAGTCACTGCTCTCTTGGTCAGTGCAGATTGAAGTGGACTATGCACTGTGGGGGGAACCCCCACCCCACATCTGTTCAGTGGGAACTTCAGCATCCTGTGTGGAAATATTTCACATTCTGTGAGTTCCCCTCCTCCCTGGATTCCAGCAGCAGACATTTAACTGCCTCATACAGAAGAGTGTCCTGGGGAAAGCTTCTGCCTTTGTCAGTAGTGCTGGAAAATTACCAGAAGAAAGAAAGAAAGCCAAGGCAAGCCTGAAGAGGGACCCAAGAGTTCTGGGCATCTCTAGGGCATCTATTCTCCATGTAAGTCTCAGGAGACCCCATGAGGAAAGCTGTTTAGAATATGTTAGAAAAGCACATTTTCAGATTTCAACCCAGACCTGCTGAATCAAACCATCTGGCCTTGGAACAAGGGTAGCTGAATTTTTGACAAATCCAGGCGTTTCTGGTGCCTCCTAACATTTTTGTAAGCTATAACTGTAGAAAGAGTTCCTAAATGCAGGACAAAATCACCTTAAACACAGTTGAATTAATTGTTAATTAAACAAATGTCCGTGTGGACCCCAATTCATAACTTTCATGTTGTAATTCCCTCCCCATGTCCAGAGGCACTGTTTAATGAATGAGTTACCAAGGACGTAAAACTGAATTATTTATTTATTTTCCCCAGCTCTCTTACCCCTCTCAGTGAAAATGTGGCTGCTTATCTCTGAGAACCCTACCCAGTGGTCAGATCTGTGGTCTTTACAGAGAAAAAGAGCCCACCCTGCCCACCAAATGCAGGGCACATGAAGGAGAGATTTTGCATTTATATCATGATTAATAATTAATCCTAGGCCCAGAAATATGCATGGGCATTGAGTATATGTATTCTCAGTCAATAAATAAGTATTTTCAGTTCAGCAAATGCAGGGTTAGCCTTTATATTAAGTGAAAGATGGTGAAAGAGAGAGACAGGCTGGAAGGGAAGGGAGGGTACTCTAAATGGATATAAAGTTTCCACAGCGTTTCTCCATTTATTAACAACAGCTAATGTTTGTTGAGCAATTCCCATTTATCATAGTAGCTACATGTATTAATTTCTCTAAATTAATTTCTCAAAACAGCTCCATGGGTTATGTACTCTCCTTACCTGTGTTTTAGAGATTAAGAAAACTTGAAGCTCGTAATTATTTCCCTAAACCTCTCAGTATCTCACTCTCATTAGCTATAGACCTGGGATTCGAATTATGGAGTAGAGGTGCAAAACTTTCTCTCTTTAACACTTCTCTGCATTTTATATGCCGTGAAATTTGTAAAAGGAACATTGGTATCTTCAATAAATGACTTAAGATTTCTCCCAGTTTCATTGCTAAGGGCAAATGGAAATCTGTATTGACTATAGATCCATAAGACACTGTAACTCTGAGTAATAGTGTGCATTATAGGTAAGGATGAGAATTCCCAAGAGATTGAGTGACTTGGTCAGGATCATCACTGACTAGTTTATGATGTGTTCTCAGTCTTTTGCAGAAAGCCACAGCCCTTGCTACTGCTTCTCTTGCTTCTTTGGGGTGTAAATGTTTGAGTTTGTCTTAAAAGGTTAAGACATGTCCTAAAGGTTAGTAAAGCAACATGGTATCATTCTCCTTTCCTAAAAGTTGTTGTAGTCCATGAACTAGGTGGCTTGAAACAATAGAAATGTAGCCCATTGGCATTTGGGGACCTAGAAGTCCTAAACCAGGATGTTAGAGTAGTTAATTACTTCTTCAGGTTTTGAGGGAGAATCTGTTCTGAACTCTCTCATTTCTGGTGGCTCCTGACCATCACTGCATCCCTGGGCTTACGGCTGCATTAGTCTAGGCTCTGCCTCTGTTACCACCTGGACTTTGCTTCTGTGTCCACCTGTGTCCTCTTATCTTCTAGGACAATAGCCCTCGGGTTTAGGACCCACTCTAAATCCTGGATGATTTCATTTTGAGATCCTTAAGTAATTACGCCTACAAAGTCTTCATTTGTAAATAAGGTCATATTCTCACATAACTAGAATTAGAATTTAGACATATGTTTTTGGAGGACATTGCTCTACTCTGTAAAATCACAACCAGAGAATGGACTATAGGGTTGCTGGAAGAGTCTCCCTTTTGGGGAACACATTACAGCATACCACAGGTTGTGGCAGAGTGTATGGACTTTGGAGCACAGACCTTGTTCAAGCTCCGTGCTATTCACTAACAATGTGACCTTGGGTAAGATTCCCAAAAAGTTGCCACTCCATTTAGGAAATGCTAATAATAATATTGATGTAACTACATTTAAATATACAAGCGTTCTACTCTGTGTTACAAATTGTCACACATTTGGCTCCTTCAAATAGCACATATTCATTTGCTCACACTCTCTGTGGGTGCAGAGTTTGACATAATATGTCTTTGTTCAGGGTCTCACAGCAAAGACGTCAGGTCATCTGTGTCCTCATCTGAACCTCAGTTGGGGACGGACATGCTTCCAAGTTCATTTGGCTTGTTGGCGCAAATCTTTTCCTGTGGCCATGAGTTTGAGATGCTGGCTTCAAGCTGGCTGTTGGCTAAAGGCTACTTTCAGCTCCCAGAGGCTACCTTCCACCTACAGCTGCCACTCAGAGTCCCTTGCTCCATGGCCTTTTCCAAAGTCTAACTTACAATGTGTCATTTTGTGTCTGCAAACCTAGTAATAGAGAAACAACTATACATATGTGTATAACTGCAGTGTAACTTTCCATCATCATTTTACCATATTCTTTTGATTGTAAGCAAGTCCCAGGTCTACCCCACACTCCAGAGGATGCCATTGTACAAAACTGAGGTCACCAGCCATCAAGAATCGTTGAGGGTTACCTTAAAGTCTGCACACTGTTATAACTTGTATGAATTAGAATATGCACAAAGCTCTTAGCACAATGCCTAACACTTAGTAGATAATGAATTTAACTTTTGTTGTTAACTAGAAGCTCTCAATCTAGTTAATCAGTGCTCTGGTTTCAGGGTAGGCACCTGTCTCCACACAAGCTGTGCCCTGCCCAACTTCAGGAGACCCTGGCACGTGGAGCAGGAAATGAATGGAACCTCCAGAGTGTGTGAAATCCAGTGTTTCTTGCTGAGAAGGTAGTGTCAGGCAACTAGAATAGACACTTCATAGGTCTGAGAATCCAGTATTCATATATATATGAACTGGTTTGGAAATTAGCACCAGTCCTTGGTTCAGAGTGCTTGGTGGTAGTGCCCCATGTCTCTTGGCACTGCTCTGTGCACACTGACCTGTAGCGTGGCACCTGGCCAGCCCAGGCCAGTGGCTGCCACCTGTGCTGTCTGCGGCAAGCACTTGCAGAGAGTGATGCCTCATCCTCTCAAAAACAGGGTGTTTGCCAGTTTTTTTGCATATGTTCCTAGTAGTGTTTTTCTACAATTAACACCCTTCATTGTCCTGGGTCCTTGTTTTGATTCCCAGGAGAGAGTTGGCTTGTTTTTCAAGGAATGAAGAATTCCTCATAATTCTTTTAGTTTCTGATTGTTGAATGTGAATGATACAGTCACATTAGGCCAGGTGAGTGTCAGGTGAACTAAGGTTGTACTTTACGCACTTAGGCCATATTTGAAGCCTTTTAGCATCTACCACTCCAAGTATAAAAAAGCTGCCCAACAGGGTAGATGCATCCTCCAGTAGCTGCCCTGTTATATGGTGATCATGGGTCACAATACATCAAGAAGCCTGCATTCTTCCATTCTTAGCTGTGTTCGAGACGTAACAAAGCACCAGGAGAGCTACCACTTCCATTTCCTAACATAAACAAGGTGCCTCTTCTTGTGGTCATGGTTGTGGTCATGGCTAAACTCCATACCCAAATCAGAGGAATTCAACAAGCTACTTATAAGTCTGTGGGTCTTTCATAAGCAAACTATAGATAGTGCAGTGCCCTGGGCTATTAAAACACAGACACAGACACAGACACACACACACACACACACACACACACACACACACACACACACACGCATGCACATATTGCTACCCCAGGCCTGGAGGACAAGCAGAGAAAATGACTCCTAGAACTCAGAAGGAGATAAGAAAGCAGCTGGTCCAAGATGAGCCTTGAAATAATTCCCTGCCACCTTCTCCTTTTTCCCTGCAGACCTGTGTCTGAGCTTTCCCAACCTAACTGACTGCTAGAAGGTATGGTATCCTGAAGATGCTGTCTACTATGCATCTTCCAGGGCAGATCAGTGAGGAGAAGGATGAAAGATGAATCAGCAGGATGTGTGGACAGCACATGCTCTACCTTTTGCCCCTTTGCAATGCTTCTCCCAGCCTTCTGAACAGCAGGGGCCCAGGAAAATAGTCCCTCGCCTAGGCACCACAGCCAATAGCTTAGCACCCTGCTCTGGATTGCATAAAGGTTCTGCCTCCTACTAGCCAAAGCATTTTGGGCAAGTGATCTAACCTCTCTGGGCCTCCATTTTCTCACCTACAGAATAGTGTAATACACCTACCTCTTGACCTTATTCTGGTAAGTATTGCAACCTCAATGAGTTTTTTCCATATCACTTCCTGTCTAATAGAATACATATCGACGTATTTCCTATCGCGACCTCTCTCCTGTCCTATGTAGAATGTAAGTTTCACGAGAGCAGGACTTTGGTTTTAAGGCACTGACAATCACCAGTGGTAAGAGCTATCACTGGCATTAAATAGCCACCCCATAAATATTAGAGCCTTACATTAGGGTCTAGGTTGTGTTAAAAGCTTGATATTTGATAGTAAATATGTCAAGTTTGATTTTAAATGTACAAACACAAAGAGACAAGCAAAAAATGGGAAATGACCCAACTAGGTATAGTTTTTGGAAATGGGGAAAAAAATAACCCCAGTGAAATTATCTTTGGCGAGTTCCTTAAGGGGAACCAAAAAAATTTTGCAATTTTACTTCTCTAAGTAATTTTGTTTTGTTTTCAGTTTGTATTACATAAATGACCTAAAGTCATCCTTACCTTCACAGTTCTGGCGAAATGTTACAACTTTTAGACCTCTCCATGTGGCCTACACTCCAAAACTACAGTTGCTGGGGATCGCTTTTGCTGAGTTATGCAGCAAAAGATCCCATAGGTGGAGGGTTTCAGCTGGGATTCTCAGCAGGCGGTATGTCAAGATGTCCCCAGCTCCACTGTGGATAGGTAGTTCCACAAGTTGATGAAGTTCACTACATTATCAATGACCTGATAGACTCTGGCCTTTGAGGAGTTTTGGAAAATTGGAGGAGGCATCTTATGGTCAGGCTGTATTCTCTCCAAGGGAGCCAGGGCCTCCATTTGTCCCGAAGGTGTGGAACAGCTGTGCATAATGAAGGTAAACACACCACTTAGCTCTTCTTCTTTTTAAAAACGAGTACAAAAAGGCACACTTCTCGGGGGGGGGGGTCAACGTCTAAATGCTTCTCTTGGGTCCCTTAAATTCTTAAAAGTAGCTTTTCAGTGGAGTTCTTTCTGTCCCTTGCAGATACAAAATAAAATAAACAGATAAATAAATAAAAACCCATAAGGTTCATTTTTGTTTTTATTTTCATTTAGAAGCCAGGGAGTTCGCCTCGCAGGTATTCCCCGGGGTGTGCTCATCTGCAGCTATTTCTGTTGACGCCAGAATGCAGTTGTTCCTTCTCACTCCCCCAGGCCTCTGGCAGAGACTTCGCCAGTTTTTCAAGCGAGGACTAATCCACTACCCTCTATTATTAACCCTCGATTGCCTAAAACCACACATCTTTCTCTCTGTGCCAGTGGGTCTCTAACTTGAGTTTGCATAGGTATCACTTGGGAATGTGATGGGTCCTGCTCTCAGAATATTTGAATCTTTGGATGTGGGTGGGGCTCGAGAGTCTGCATTTCTATTCAGATTCCTAGGTCAGCCATTGTGGTGGTGGTTTGCTTTCCTGAAATCCTAGCACTTCGGGAGGCTGAGACAGGAATATTGCAACTTTAAGAACCCCCGGGGCAACTTAGTGAGACTATGTCTAAAAATACAAAACACAATACTGCAGGAGGCTGAGGCAAGAGAAGTGCAAGTTCCAGCCTAGCCTACACAACTTAGCAAATTAGCAAGACTTTGTTTCAAATAAAAAATAAAAAGGGAATATAGCTCAGTATGAAGGCTCTAGATTCAATACCCAGTATTAGGGAAAGAATACAGGAAAGAAATCCCCATGTGTATTTTAGGCACACACTTTATAATCATGCCCTAACCAAAACAAACAAACACCTAAACAGCCTGTGTTAACAGGGTAGTGCGCTTGAAAACTGTTTATTTTTGTTATATGAATGAAAGTCCATGAGTACAGCTGTTTCTTTTGTTTCTTTTCTTCTGCTGGGTTCATTGCTGTGACCTTAATACCTAGAACAGTGCATAATATACTGTAGGGGCTTAATAAATGGCCGCTGCACGTTAAAAAATCACACTGATGATGTCACCATCCCCTGCTGCCCTAAACTCGTCTCTCAAATCAGTGCCTACAGCCTGGATGAAGTCTAATCCCTGTCCTGCTAAATTGAGCCACTTTGGAGATTCAGAAACCTAACGCTGAGGGAAACAGAACATGCAAATCTTGCCAGATCATTTTGGGGTGTAAAACTAATAGTACTAAATATGTGAGTTGCAATTTCCCAAATGGTAGCCACTCTGCTGCTGCAGCTTCCGCCCCACCCAACCTTCTCTAGATGGTGATTGCCTGACTTTGCTTGAACTCCCAGTGGACCAAGAGCTATTGCTCGATGTATGTTGCTTTCAGTCTCCCTTCAATAGAAGGCATAATTCTTAGTGTGTATGGTTGGGGTTCTCAGTATTGACTGCACATTGGTGTTGCATGGGGGGGGTGTGAGGAAAGATGGTTGCCTAGGTACTGGCCTCCAAAGGTTCTGATTTAATTGGTCTGGGGGCGGGGGGATCCCTGGGCATCGGAACTTTTAAAAGTTCATAGTCAAGGTTGTGAACCTTTGAGATGGAAGCAGCCTGGGGTGAGAGGGAGAGAACAGCAAACTGCTTTCTGGAGCCAGCAAATGGCACTTGGAGAGCAGAGGTTGGGCGAGATAATGAAAGGGTGAGCTGGCAGCATGGAGCACATGACACGCTTGAGGAGAGATCCTTGAACTCAGAAGTGAGTCTGCCTTAATGTGTTAATTATGCACTCTCGTCTTCCTTAATCATTTAATCTGGGGTAACCTTGTTGGCCCACAGAGATTATAAATTCCTTGGGATCAGTGATGTGTTGGACAGTTACCCTGTAGCTCCCATCATTGTGATCATGTGGAATTCTTCAAAAATAACTCTCAAACGATTAAGGAACCATGAGGTCAGAATGGTAAGCAAAATATTAAAAGGGATGTCAGTCAGTCAGGGCTGTGTGCACATACATGCACACGCATTTTATTGATTCAAATGATCTGCTGCTTTACTACGAAAACATGCATACACATACAGAAAGAACAATAACGCACACAAAAGTAGCCCCTTAAAACAACCACTACCATTATCACAACAGAAACTTAGAGATGGAGCCCTTAGAGTATCGGTTGGCACATATCTGGACATCTAGTCTCCAAAGCAGATGTCATCTCCTGTCGCTGGGAAGTGGAGATGTTCACGGTGCAGAGGGCATCTGGGCACATGCACTCTTGAGTTCCAAGTGAGCAGACACAAGCCAGTTAGGAGGATGCCCAGAAAGCAGCCCACTTGCCCCAGTCCCCAGTCTAGTGTTTTATTCATGGGCTGACATTGCAGCTTTTCAATACTTTATTAAACACATTTCTTCTCCTGGACACCCACTACCTTCAGAGAAAGCACATATCTCACTCTGAAGCCAAGTGTGTTCCTAATGGCTTGGCTCCTAACCTTTATCAGGGAGCAAAAAAGAGTGCTAGGGGTTCAGTCAGGGATAGGAAGCTCAGAAACTCTACCTCTTTAGTAACTGGGAGAGGGATTTAGCTCTTATTTTTAATTTGTAATATGAATATAGGTGAGGTCAGAATCCCATGCGAGCTGCAGTTGTCAAGATGAGATCTACAGCGGTATTGATGCCTCCACCAGGTAAACAGCAGCCCTCTGGTATATATGAGGAGCATGCTTTTCTGTATTCTAAGCAGTTTTTGACATAGTGTTTTGCTTTATTGCAAACCACAATGTTTTCAGAAGGCCTAAAAATCCAGTTATAACTATAGTTGTGAGGGAAAAGGTCTGCATGGGGCCAAGGAAATTTAATTTTTATCTTAAAAAAAGACCCACCAAATTCAATTTTTCTCACATTTAGGGATTCTTAGAGTTATATCCAGCTTGCATAACTAGTATATTAGAGAATGTGTTACTACGGGGTTATTTTTTTAACACATTTATTATTTATGAAATGCAGAGGAAAATAGTTAGAAATGATTGTTTCAGGGAATATCCTGTAGCTTTTTTTATTGTATTCAAAGAAGTTGCTCATGCTGTTTTAATTCAAACATTAAAAGTTAAATCTCTTTTCATCCTGACCTACATTTTTAAAATGCTGCTTTAGCCCTTATTATGGGTAACAGAAAATGCATGGAAGGAAAATGCCCACTGTGTGTTTCCAGCCCATGGTTTATTGAGAATCAGAATAATTCTTGCCAACCTGCCCAGGAAGGAACAGGGGAAAATAGAATGAGATCTGTCTCTTCTCTCAGCATCCTTGCCTAGCTCTTCTTTCCCAAAGCACCAGCCCACCACCTCCTCTTGAATGGTACAGACGCCAACTCAGCTTCCCAATCTGTGCTTGGAGATAAAGAGGAGGAAAGATATACTACCATGTATCTAACATGGAATGGATATTAAGAATCTATGGAGAACTCCTAAAACTTAACTGCAGAAAGGCAGTCTGACTCAGAAATGGGCAAAGAATTTGAATAGATATTTCTCTTTAAAAATGTGTGAATGGCCAGTACGTCCAAGAAAAGATAGATAGCATCATTAATCATTTGGGCATTGTGAATCAAAACCATAATGAGATATCCCTTTACACACACTTGGGTGGCTATGATGCTAAGTGAAATAAATCATACACAGAAGGTTAAATATTGCATGGTTTGTTTTATGTGAGAAACTTGAAGTATAAATAATTTAAAGAGCAAAATAAATGGTAGTTTATGGAAACAGGGAGATAGATTTTGTGGAAATGAGAAGATCTGGTAATGGGGGGAGATAAGAGGGCCAGGAGGGGAAGGGAAAATGAAAAGGATCAAGATGAGGTATATGTATCTGGGAATGAAATCCCCATAATGAATGTACTTATCATGTATTACAAATGTATACTAATAAAATGAAAATAAATGTTGGTGAAGCTGTGGACAAACTGAAGCCTTTCTGGTGGTGAGAATATAAAATAGTGCCAGTACTACAGAAAAACAATATGGTGGTTCCTCAAAAATATGCAATCAGCATATGACCCATTGATCCTGTATCTAAGTGTATATGAAAGAGAATTAAAGCAAAGACTCAGACAGATATTTATCCACCCATGTTTGTGGCAGCAGTTATTTACTACGACAAAAGCATGGAAGCAACCCGAGTGTCCATCACGGGAAAGATGGATTTAAAAATGTGGGATATATGTGGGTGTGATAAAAAATACAATGAACGTGTTTAAATAAATTTTTAAAAAATATTATAGTAAAAGAAATGTTGTAATTAATCCCCTCAAAATACTTCTTACTCTGCATACATTTAGCCCATCATTCGTGTCACTTTCCGAAGCAGTTCTGGACGTCCCCTTTTGTTTGTCTTTTAGTGGCTGCCTTGATATCCTGAATCAGTTGAAAACATTTATAGAAATTTCTGTGAAGTAAAAACATTACAATGTGTTCTCATTTATCTTATCCACTGGATCTGTACCATGTGAGTTCTGGCTTCTCCCCAATGTCAAAATGACCATTAAAGGTTTCGACTCAATTCAGGACAGCAAGGCAACTATGACAACACAACCAAAGACACTCAGGAAAGAGGAATTCCAGAACTGCTTTAGAAAATGACGAGGATGATGGGATAATTGTGTCTGAAGTGAGGGGGTGTGTTTGGAGTGGGATTAACGGCAATGTGTCTTATACTGTAACAAAGTTTTTAATCTAAACATTTACCATATGTTTTTATCGTACCACATAAATACATACATCTTCAGCAAGGAAGGAAACTCTGGCACATAATACAGCTAGATGAACTTTCAAGACATTACACTGAGATAAGTCAGTCACAAGAAAAGAAACATGCCATATGGCTTTACACCTATAACATACCTAGAGCAGTCAAATTCATAGAAACAAAAGAGATTAGTGGTTTTTGGTGCTGAAGGAAGAGGAAATGGGAGTTACTGGTTAATGAGTACAGAGAAACAGTTTCTGGAGATGAATAATAATAACAGTTTCACAACAGTGTGAATATACTTAGTGCCACTGAACCGTACCCTAAAAATGGTGTAAATTTTATGTTCTATCCTTTGAAATTTCAGTAATTTGAGTAGGTAAAACAAACTGATGATGGACAAATTAAGAGGCAAAATCATGTGAATGTATTAATATGCAAAGGCAGAGAAGACAAAATATGAAACACGGAAGAGTCAGATGGTTGAAGCTTAAATATTGTCTTCACAGGGAAAGACTTCCAGAATTTTGGAGGAAGAGTAATTGATTTTTAGAGGAGATGAATGGGCTTGGAGAACAGACAATGTCCTGGGACAAAGTTGGCTTGGGCTCTGAGTATAAAGTCAGCTTTAATCTTTTGTTCTGTGCATTCATTTTCTGAGGACCTTGCCTTTATATATGTAGGGTTACGTTAGAGAAATCCCTTTCCTTTGCTTCGGGAGGGAAGGAGAAGTGAGAGCTGGAGGGAAGGGCAGCAGGTCAGCATCCTTGGTTTTCTTTTAAATCACTCAAAGAGTTAGCCTGTCAAACAGTGTATTTGAGGGTGGCTTTTCCTACACCCCAATAGATACGGCTCTTTAATAAGATAATTGATGAGATGTCCCCAGTTTTTAAAATGAGTTTTTTTTTTCATTGACCTAGCAGTTCTGTTTCTGTGAGTGCACCCTGCAGAGATCATCCACCAACTCAGCAAAAGTTTATCCTGCAAGTACTGCTTAATACTATATATAAATATTGTGCAAAGTGGAAAAGCCTAAATATGCACTGTTAAGGGGTTGGATTTAAAATCTTGTGGTATATTTACACAGTGGAATATTAGAAAAGATGGGCCAGTATAAACTGAATTAAAAAACACTTTCATTAAATAAAAATTATTTGCTTTTCTAAGCATTGAGCACTCAGCAATGAAAATTTTAAACAGAATAGTTAAATCCTTACATTAAAAAAATATACAATCTAGAAACCAGAGATAGAAGATAAGTACGTGCACATGCGCACACACGTGTGCACACACACACAGAAGAAAAAGAAGACAACTGCCGTGTGGTAAGGCCTCAGGGAATATTGGATGAGGAGTGTTCTGCTTCAGGGAAAACAGCACACCTTCTCTGTGTGACGGCGTTTGAGGAGAGGCTGAATGAAGACAGAGAGCCAACAGGTGTATGTGTGAGGGAGTATCTAGTGGACACTAAACACAGAGAAAGAAACTAAAACCACTGGCAAAAAGGGAAATTCAACTTAAGGAAATAACTTAGAGGATTTTTAAAGGATGGAGAAAGAGGCATAGTCAGAATACCTTCCCAATGAGTATTCATCTTCTAGATCCAAGAGTTGTGTGCAGCATTTACTTTGCATTGTTGCAAGAGGTAAATAATCGTGATGTGGTGTGTGTGTGTGTGTGTATGTGTGTGTGTGTGTATGTGTGTGTGTGTGTTTAAATCAAGGTACCAGACTAAAAGAATGATGGAGTTTACACACCTGGGAAAACAACATGATGCTGAAAGCCAGCATAGTACTTTCTAGAGCCCATGCCCTTCCTCTGAGCCTAAGTGAGATTCCTGTCAGGCAGGCAGTGAAAGCCAGCATCTGACAGTGGCAGTGTAGAGGCCTTTGGTGACACTTTTCTGCTACACACACACAGGGATCTTCCCGGGCTTCTGGTAAAACAAATGTTTCTCATAATGCACACGGGCCTAGCTCCAGGTGTCTGGTAAACTCATGGAACGCTGGGATTCTTGCCGAATTGTAGCATGATGCTTGAGTCACTGTGAAAACCACTCCTTACTCAGGGGTGGTGCCAGTGCTCTTGGGACTTTTTTAAGTCAGGAAGCAATGAGGAGAGATTTGGGGACAACCAGCCATTGTCACCTCTTAGCTTCAGACAGTAGCTAAGTGAGAAGGGGTCATGGTCTGGGTGTCACATGGATGTTGATTTAAACCACAATAGATCTCACTTCAGCCATTGAGTAACCCAAGTGACCCTGTGCAGTATCCACACCTTGCCCAATTTTCTCATGAAAGTAGAGGTAATAATAATAGTGCCTAGCTAACTATCTGTGGTAAGAATTAGAAGACATAGTGTAGTCCCTGGCATACAGTAAATACTCAGAGTGGTGAATTCAAACTATGTCTGACATTTTCCCCTTTCAAAAGGTAAAGCCTGATTCCCTTCCTCCTGAATAGAATGTAACAGAAACATACTGAGTGACTTCCAAGATGAGATCATAAGAAGGAAATAAAACTCTCTCACTCAATTTTCTCACGAGATAATGAATGATTATTGTTGTCTTAAACCACTTAGATTTGCAGTAATTTGTCTCACGGCAACAGGTAATTCATGTATTTGATAATATTTGCAATCAGTATAATCATCCGCCATCCTTGTGTATTTGGAAATGCATACATAGCTTCCCTAGTGTGCATCTACTCTCTCTCTCTTTCTCTGCTGACATCTTATTCCTAAATTTAACCTGCCTCATTCAAAGGGTAATTAACAGCACTCAGAATCAAATTGGCAGCTGAGTGAGATGTCCTTTTTGCCTTAACCAGAAGGATAGAAAAATGCCTCATAGCGGGTGGGTGGACTGGCAATTGGACTGGTCTCTAAGGCATGACATAGAGTTTGCAGGAGTCTCTGGGCCAAGATATCTCTGGTCTAGATCCCAGACAGAAGAAATGTTACCCCGTGCACGAGCTGCTAATGGAACCCTTGGGTTTGTGCGACTGGGGACCAATCTGTGCCAATGTGTAAATATGTCTGCTTTGCTTACACTCAGGAACTGATTGCATATCTTGGGGTTAATGAGCTAAGTTTGGATAAAGGCAAGAAGGTATCTTCTCAATGCACAAGGGTTTTTCCTCCTGCATCAGGCTGACTCCTGGCATTTCCTTAGATCTTAGGTTTGCTTTCTGCTCAGGGTGGAGTGGGGGGCGTTCAGCTCTTGTGCACTTGATGGATGCTAGTCTTAATTTGGTGTGCTGCAGTTGTTGTGAGCTGCAGAAAGAT
This sequence comes from Hystrix cristata, assembly GCA_004026905.1. Classification (NCBI taxonomy): domain Eukaryota; kingdom Metazoa; phylum Chordata; class Mammalia; order Rodentia; family Hystricidae; genus Hystrix; species Hystrix cristata. The sequence continues at coordinate 112,967 of PVJO010000339.1, forward strand.
ATTACCTTAAGGATATTCTTTTGAATATTAAATTAGAATAAATTAAGGCATGCTGCATATTAAGCCTAAATCAGAGTTGAGTAATTGCATTCCATTTTATGCTGCTAAATTTGTTGGAAATGCAAGATATTTGTTTTAATTACCAAGTTGTTGAACTGACTCTCAAAGAGCATAGGCCCAGACAAAAATAAACAAAAACTTTTTGGTGACTTTGGGAAATTAGGATGACACCTAACTATGTATATTTTATGAATATCCCTCCTGTGATCATTGCTTTCTTCCTTCATCCAACATTGACTAATTGACTCCCTACCATGTATCCAGCAACATAAATTGTTTTAGGAATGATATTAAGGGCTACATTTTTTGATGTTTGCTTCCTGTATTCTCTAAGCACTCAACATGCACATAAAATGTGTACAGTAGCACAATGAAGCAGTTATGACTAACATCCCCATTTCATAGATCCTGAAACGAAGGTTTGAAGATGGTAACATTAAATCTCATTCAGCTATGAAGGAAATATGAATCAGGAAATTCTAGATTCTTAACTCTATCCTATTCGGCTAAGGCAAGTTGGACAAAAATATTGCCTCTTTAAATAATATAATGCCTTGGTAGAATTTTTAAGCTGCTGTCTGAAATGTTCAAGGCTCACCAGCCCATAATGTTACCTTTCAATGTTGTCTAAAATAATGATACTTTCCCTAGCTATATTAGTCAGATTTTCATTACTGTAACCAAATACCTGACACACATAACTTAAAGGATAAAAGGTTTATTTTGGATCGTGGTTTCAGAGGTTTCACTCCATGGTTGGCTGACTCTAAGGGAAGGAGATCTAGCAGAAGGGTGTGGAAGGGAAAGCTGCTCATCATGGCATGGCAGCCAAGAAGCAGAGAGTTGGAAAGAGCCAGAGAGGAGGGGTCAGGGACCAGATGTAGTCACAGAGGTCACATGCCTTTGACCTACCCAAATACACCTGGAGTCTGCTTTACTCATCTCCTACGTGGCTCTTAAGATAATCAATTGGACAGTCAAGATTAACCACCCCACTAACTTTTATTCCTGAAAATTCCCAATGTGTTTCTAAAAGTACTGGAGCGAATAGTGTAACTAATCTCCAGACACCCATTACACAAATTCAACAGTGAGTAACTCATGCCCACCTTATTCTTCTGTTATCTTCATTTACCAGCCTCCTCCCAACCACTCCACACACTGAATTATTTTGAAACAGATTGATTCTTTTGTTTGTATTTTAATATGTATTTCCAAAAGGTAAGGATTCTAACGGGGATTTTGTGAGGGCTCATTTGGCTGACCAATTTGGCTGTAGAAGCTATAAAAAGTGTAATGCACTTCCAGTAGGATGGCTTATTAATACGGTCTTTCTCCTTTTAGAGATTTGGAAGTGTCGACTTTTTCTTTCTCTGTGGAAATGGGAGCTGGCTAATGTGATATTCATGCCCCTCAGCTTTTGCTTACTTATCTGTATGAAGCCGTTAGGTTCAAATACCTTAAAAAAAAAAAAAAAGAATCCACATATAATGTCTTGGATTACTTGGATTTTTAAAAAGTTTATAGATTTACTTCCCTAGTGTGGAACATGTTCCATCATTCTCTGGATTAGCTCATTGCCCTACCAATCCCAAGCAGGTTGCAGATATCTGTAACGTTCTTACCTACAGAGAACCCCACCTGATGATTGATTTGTCGTGAACATGTGAAGTGCTCCCACAGTCAAAATGTAGCAGTGAGTGTGCAGATTGTATGTGATGTATCTTTGAAGATATTTATATAGCTTCAAAATGATTGAGTTTGTACCCAACTCCAAAGTATCGATGTGTTTAAAATAATCCCAAACACATGGCATCTTTCCATGGATTTTAATGATTGCAGATTCTGAACTGACTTGAGGTAGCTGGTATATGTCAATGGTGATTGGACTATTCATATTTATCTCTGTTCTAGTCGCTTCTGCATGACTGTGACAAAATATTCAAGATAATCAATTTAAATTGAAGATAGGTTTATTTTGGTTCACAGTTTTAGACGTTTCGGTCCATGGTTACTTGGTCCTGTTGCTTCGGGTCTCTGGCAGCATGGTACAACATGCTCGGATCATATATAAGAAGAAGTCTGTTCACTTCATGACGGTCAGGAGGTAAATAGAGAGGGATGGGAATGGGCCGAGGTTCCAGTATTCTCTTCACGGGCACGCCCCTTATGATCTCACTCCTTCCAGCAGGACTCCACTTGTTAAAGATGCTACTACCTTCCAATAGTACTGCAGGCTGGTGACCAAACCTTTAGCACATGGAGTTTTGGAGACATTCAAAGTGTAGCCGCCTCTTTCTAAATTAGTTTCACAGACTATGATTGACCTATTAAGACTCAACAGTCAATCACTTTCAGACTGTACTCATTCAAGATTAAAGCTTCCACAGTAAATTTAAAACTTCTAAAATTGCTCTCTTAAAATTATATGCAGGTTGAATAGAGCTTTCTCTTGTAATCTGGAGTTACAAGAAGCAGAAAGAGTGCTGGGTCAGGGACTTGAGGATCTGGGATTTCTCTGCTCTTTCCATTGACTCCATGGAGAAGACATTTTATTTCTTTTAGCTTCAGAGTTTTCTTTCTTTTTTTTTTTTTTACTGTAAAGTAGAAATAGTAGCATATGGCTTGTATCTCCCGCTGTGTCACTGTGAGTAGCCAATGTAGGGTTTGCAAATATGAGTGTTTCTGTGCACCCACAGACTCATCACTAATAGATTATTTTACCTTCTTTTTCAGCCTGTATATAGCTTTGGTGATTGCATAGTCCTACCCACCACAGTGCTCCAATACTAACCCATTAGAAATAGCCTACAGGTAGAACAAATGTAGCATCCCTCCACTAATTAAATGATGTGTACATAAGGATTTTCTATTAAGATTTCAAATCACCATACCAATCTAGTTCATCATTGTCTTTATCATCATTTTTGTCAAGTGTTCAATAGATGCAGTTGTCAAATTTGGAGAGTTATGTTTAAACATGGAGTCCAGTGATTTTTTTTTTTTCCTGCCTACTTCTTGCCCTAAGGTCTATCTTTCTGGACTCTTTTGGAGTACTCTCTTTCTCTGAACACTGTATTTGCTTGCTACCTTGTTTAATTTAATTTCCTGTGGCTCATAGCTATTTCTACAAAGAATCCTGGAGAGAAAGAGAGTAATATACAAACTGTGAAAAGAAAATGTGGTTCTCTCCATTTCCGCAATAGAGAACATATGAAAAGCCCACCTCTGCTTCCTGGGGAACCTTTAACCTTTCTAGTAGTTAGTACTCTTACAAGTAAAATGGAAATGATAATGGAATCTAAAGCAATGTGTAGAAGGATAAATAACAAAGCAGTTTATATGTAATGAATGGTCAGAAAATATAAATTTTCCTGCTGTAACTATTGTTATTTTTGCTGTTCTTATTGTCATCATCATTGTAAGTAGAACTTAAAATCTTTGCACCTCATCCATAACATAGCAATACAATAATTAAATAAAGTAAATGACTAATGGTCTAACATTACCAGGCCCTCAGTATTTGTTTCTTCTTTTATTTATTTTTTTTTTGTATTTTTTTTTGTGGGATATTCAGTTTGATTGTTTCCAGTTGCACATACTGCTTTGAAGGGCAGCAAATATAGAATGGATATTTTATTTAAGAATACATTGTAAATACCCACTTTACATTGCTTGTTGTTATAAGCAAAAGGCACAATGTAGTATAGTCTGTAAGCTTGTGTAATTTTGGACAAATTTTAGTAAAAATCTAGAAAAAAAGGTAAGACTCTAACACATCAAAATGGCATGTAAAATAAACCAACCATCTCCTCTTTTAAAAAAATACACTGTAACTATTCTTATAGTGATTTTCTACGAGATCCTCTTTGACATGTCATGGACGATAATATTAGAATAGTGTTTTGTTTTGTTTTTTTTCTGTTATCTTGCTCTATAGAAAATACAACCCAGAAAAATTTAGCAACTTTCTAATGTTACTCCATTAGTTAATAGCATAGCTGAAATTATAACCCAGGACTCCTATCTACTGACATACAATGTTTATGAAGGAAATGTTTTCTTCACTATTACATTTTGGTATTTGATATATGAAATTCATAACTTTTTCATCTCTTCTCAAAATATTTCAGATTCTAGTACAGTACAAGTCATCAATTTGGCCGGTTTTGCTTGAAATGACAACTACATAAATTACTTAGAGTCACAAATAATATATAACTTAGTTCAAAGTTTTAGCCACATATATGTAGTATTCCTCTCTATACATGTTCATTTGTATAAAATCTATCATTATTTAGGTTAATGGATGTGTTTGGATGGAGTTCAAACCAAATCTCAGAACTTTTTCATTAAGAGCATATCTTATAGATGGTGGAAGATAAACATCAAGGTTTTTGATAATTTACTGTCTATTACTGAATTCCACTCCGTAAATATATTATTTAATCATACCTTCCATTTAAATGAGATGCAAAAATGGCATGGGTAATATTTAAATTTGCATAATTTACAACACATGTCATTAAATTTAAAAAAAGGCATGGATTGGTTGTCTCTGGCAATGGGAGGGACGTGAGCATTGAGTTCCTGTTGCTGTCCAGCTGGGTAGGGGCTGCTATGAGCTGCTGTCACTGACCTGAATCTTTGAAGGCAAGAGCTCCCTTACAATGCTTGTATCCCCTCAGACAAGTCCAAGGACTTAACAACTTATGACCAGCTAAAGCTCCTGTAATCTTCTCTCTGTCCACACAGCAAAAACTGATGAGTGGGTGGTGGTAATGACCATTCAGGTAAATGTTGATGAGAAGGAGAATAGTCCACTGAACCATGAATGAAATTGATCTAAATCTGATTATTTGTTTGGTGGGGACCCCAAATTGGGCATTCAGGGACCCAGAGGGTGTGTGTGTGTGTGTGTCTGTTTGTGTGTTTGGTGTGTATGTATATGTGGACACGTGTTTTTATGTGTGCTTGAGTATGTGTCCATATATGTATGTGTTTTTGTGAGTATGTATATCGTGTACTTACATGTGTTCTTTTGTAAGTATGTATATGGTATTTTTGTGTGTAGGTGTATATGTGGGGTTTTTGTGGATGTGCTGTGAGAACTTTAAAAGGAGGTTAAATGCACAGTAGGGGAGAGTCGTTGTGGGCAGTTCAAGGTTTCGGAGAGGAAGGACAAGAACCTGCATGAAATGTACCAGCACAGTCCCCTCCGTCTGCACAGATATGTATAAAACCAAATGCTTTTTGCATTCTTATGCCGGTATATGTATTTCTTGTGTCTTTTTCTCTTTGTCTTTCATAAAGTGGCTGATCACTGGGCTTGCCATACTTGAGTAAGCATGAGGTACCATAAAGTCCTCAAGATAGAGGGTGTCAGCTAGACTTGGATTCAGATGAACCAGCTTGTTTTTAAACAAGACAATCAGGTAGAACTTGTTTTCTGAGAATTAGGAAATTCTTCATTTTAAGTATATAAATTGTCTCTGTATAATGTACATGTGCCATGAGCATTTGATTCATTCTTCCTTTCCAGTATAGGGAATGTGCTGGTGGATTTTTTGAAGGTCCTCATTCCCATCTGCCAACAAGAATTCCAACAAGAATTCTCCTCTACCTCTTTAGTTACACCCTTCCTCCATCCTTTATACCTGTCAGTTGTTATAAGAATGGATCTGTCCATAGAGTTTTTTTGTCATGGAGATAAGGGCCAGTGGCAATAAAGGATGCATGTATGTAGATATATTGGACTCAATTTAGTAAAAGTGAAAAAATAACCACTGTACAAAGAGGTAGAAGGCTGAGGCACCCATACTCATAGCAGATAAGGAGTATCTAACAGACCAGGATGCACTTTAGTCACCCTGCGGACAGCTTCATCTCAGAGTGAGACTATCAACTATTGCATGCTGCTGTGGATGCGCTGGGAAGACAGTCACAAAGACTCTTTGGGTATTAAAATAGAATAGATGGTGCACACCTGTAATCCCAGCTCTATGGAGGCTGAGGCAGGAGGATCGCTGCGAGTTCAAGGTCCCCTGGGCTAGGTAGGGAGCTCAAGGCCAGCTGGAACTACATAGTGAGACCCTGTCTCAAAAACAACAACCACAAAAAGATAGAATGTTGAGCGCAGAGGAGATGCAAAGGCAGTATTGATGGGATAAAGAGAAGGACAAGGTGGTGTCTGGGATGCATGCGGGCTTTATACTGGGGAATTTGTTTGGACTGGTGGCCAATTAAAGACTCTTGACAGACAGAATCACAACAGGTGTTGGCTGGTTATTTCATATTGTCTCCAAGTCAGTTTCAGAGCAAAAGGACGAATCTGAATGGGTTTTGACAAAGACTGGTCTCAGTGAGTAACATGTGGTACTAATGTTTTGTGTCACGCTGGAACACAAGCTCTGATAGCTGTCATAATTCAAGTTGGAGATGCAACATCATCATGCACTTTTATACATGAAGGAAATTGGATTCCCTGAAGCTCTTCTTACTTAAACTGGAAGTGAACCCCCGGAATGCCTTGACTCTGGATTCTGTTGATGTCCAAACCAGAGTTCCTTTAGTGAGTTTAACTGCTGTGTTTATCTCCCAGCACTTCTACTTGTGGGTTGCTGGTGCATACCAGCTATCATTTCTGCATAGACGTACCTTGGGCAAAATGGGAGCTACCATGCTGGGAAGGTTACACAATCCTCTCCAGAGGTAGCTGGCAGTCAATGACTGATCCAGGTACATGAAAAATAGCCCTTGTGCTGGAAGGTGAGATATCTGGAGAGCATTTTACTCTGCTGTGCCCAGAACCTATAGATTAGGCCAATGTCAGAGTCTGCTTGAGACCTCCTGCCTTAGCCACTTCTCTTTGGTACCCTGCTTCCCTTACTTCCTTAGTTACAGTGGCTTGGACCGGAGTGGGAGCAACAGAACCTACCCACTGTTCAGTTTGACAAAGAGTTTGGTGACGGATTCAGTCTTGAATTTGAGGGAACTCGGACTGTTCCTATGGTTCAGAGTGTGGTTTTCTATGGAAGCTTTTTGCACTTTTAACCACTTGGATAAACCCAATGCCACACTTCCCTTGTATGGGAGTATCTCATCCGTGCAAACTACAGAAAAATGTGAAGAACAGAGGGCTTTGTATATCATATGTCAGAATCCAATTAGCAACCCCAGTAGACTGGCGATGGCTAGTTCCTGGATGGGTATGGATTTGCAGTTCTCAACTGTCCTCTTGTCCCTAAGAATGAAGGCAGGGTGAGAAGGGGCTCGCTGCTGTATTGACTAATCTTTGCTCCTCTGGGGTGACAGGGGTCATGACTTTTTGCAGTGCTTATTCTTATCTTCACATTCTGCTTCCCATTTACTAATGCACATCATTCAGACTTTGAAAAGACAGAGCAGAGGACCACTCTGTACGCAGAGTTCCTTTGCTGGGGTCATACAGGATGTGGTTATAATACATAGGGATGACACTATGAGAGAAAAGGGGTATGACCTCACACTGTTCAGCCAAGCACATAGGCAACAAAGTTCCAGCTCAGACACCTAATTGTAACTTGTCCTTGCAGGAGTCATATAAACTCTCTTAGCTTGTTATGATAGTGATAATATGTACACCAGGGAGCTCAAACTGCAATGCTTACCCAGGGCAGGCAGTTAATACATGCAGTTGAAACTGGCCAATTGCTGATCTGGACAGTGTTTTCCCTGTCTAGATGGCCACATGGCAATGTAGGCCCAGTGGTGCCAGCTTTCCTACTTTTTAAAGAAAAGGTAGATATTTGATTTTGATGATGGGGAATCTCCCACTAATTCACACTTTTGAGAAATGCTATGTGGTCGCTCAGAGCAAACCTGTAGCTCATGGGTCACCAGTTCATGACTTTGGAGTTCACTTTTATAACTAAATCTGCTGGTCCTGCCTCTGCACATTGCTGTCATGCCACAGGTGCCAAAAAGCTGGAGCATCTTCCCCTACAACATCCATGGGTGACTCAGAGTTGAGAATATAAGTACTGCAGCCTTTCCTTACCTCTCAGATGGGATAACTTGAGATTAGAGTTTGGCATGTATTTTTCAGTCAAGGATCAAATATAGCCAGTATTTTAGTATTTCCAGGTCATATAGTCTGCGTGGCAACTACTTGGCTGTGCCACTATAGCACAAGACAGCCACAGAAAATAGCTCTTATGCATGGCTGTGTTCCAGTTAAACTTTATTTGCTAAAACAGTCAACGGGTGAGATCTGGCCCCACTGTAAAGCATGTATTCTGCACTTAGTGTCTGAGATCTCAAGTAAGAGATCCTCTTACCCACAGTGATAACTAGTCTGCTGACAGACTTTGTAGAGTGTATTTTACTCCATTCACTTCCTATTCTTGGTTTTTGAGAACCTTCCTTCTTATAAGCTACTCTCATTCAAAACCTGGCTTCCAAAACCCTTACAGTTTACCTGTTGGTTTTGTGTTTGGGACCCCTTTCAGTCTGTATTTAAATTGTACCTCTCACTATTCCTAGCAATGATGTTTTGAGCCAGTGACTCCATTTCTATTTTTGCCTCAGACTCCTTATCTGTAGCCAAGAAAAAATTCTAGTGCTCATTTAGAGAATAGTTCAGAGAATCCAAAGAGGTGTGGTATGTTAAAGTTTGAACACTTCGCCTGACACATGGTGAATGTTGGATAAACAACAGTGACTAACTATTGTTTCAAAGGTGGAGCTTATAACTCTGGACCAGCTCTTTGGTTGCCTTTTAGGAACTGCCAAAATGATGAGCCAAATCTCTTCATTGTTTTGTATTTTCTACCTTTATCCTAAATTCAGCTCACCCTTCCCACTGATAGGGTGTGATGTAAGAGTCTTTGAAAGATAAAACAACAAAGACACCTGGGTACAAGTTGGAAACCTGAGCTTTTGAATCTTCATCACTCTCACTGGTTCCCTAAGAAGAGGAACAGATGGAAGACGAAGCTTCTGTCTTCAGCTGGCCTTATTTCAGCCGGCTGGGAACATATGTTCTTGGGAAGGATGTAGGAAAACACTTAAATAAGGCAGAAGGAGATGCGAGATGAGAAGACTCCTCCAGGAACATGAATGCACCCAGATTCTTATTGCTTTTCATTGCAGCAGTCTTTTGTGGGGTAAAAACTGGTCCTGGAACCAGGCAAAACTGGATTTGAATTCTGCTCAGTTATTATCACCTTGGGCAAGCTACGTTTCTCCTCTGAGCTTCAGTTTCCTGGGCTCTGTTTATAAATGTTTAATTAGGTGATTTTCTTCCTCAGTTGTTTGCCATCTCGTTCCTCCTTCTGGAGTTTGGCATGGAATGGACAACAAAAAAACCCAAACATGCTTTCTCACTGAGAAACCAGGTGATGGAAACAAACTCTAAAGTCCATATGCCTGTTTCTTTACCAAAGTCACCATTGATTTGGGGGTTGCCTTTCTTGATTGTCAGGTAGAAAAGTCCAGTGAAGAGCAAGAAAAAGGTGACATAATTCAGAGATGCAAAAGGGTTTTCATCTGGAGGACCAAATTTGATTGATTGGGAGAAGCTGTTATGAGTGTCACATTGGGAAGAAGAATAGAAAGATTCAGCAAGATCTTACTAGAATTGATTAGAAATGTTTTACATGAGGGTGTGTGGCTCAGTGGTAGTACATGTGGCCAGCGTGCATGAGACCCTGGGTTTGGTCCACATTGCCCCCCCACACACACACACACAAAAGAATGACAAACACACCAGTTGGTTTCAATCATCGCCCCCTCCCTTTTTTGTAATAATCGGGTTTGAACCCAGGGCCCTTCCTGGTGAGCTACATCTCCAGCCTTTTTTATTTTTGAGACAGAATCTCACTAAGTTACTAAGTGGCCCAGGCTGAGCTTGAACTTTCGACCCTCCTGCCTAGGCTCCCAGAGTGCTGGGTTTATAGGCATTCAGCACCACAACTGGCTTTTGCTCACCTTTTGTTCCTTCCCTTTCTGGAAACAGTCTCTGTGAATGGCTTTTACTTATTTTGTTGTGCATTAGTCTGCTAGGGCTGCCATAACAAAATACCAAAGACTGAGTGGCTTATGCAATATAGATTCATTCATTTACCCTTCTGGAGGCTAGAAATCTAAGACGAACATGTTAGCAGCACTGATTTATTCTGAGGCTTCTCTTCTGGCTTGCAGATAAGCGTGTTCTCTCTGTGTCTCTAGCTGGGTTTTTCCTCTCTGTGTGTGAATTCCTAGTATCTCCTCCTTTTTTGAAAAGGACAGTAGTCAGATTGGACCAAACCCCAAACCTTATGGCTTCATTTAATCCCAACTACCTACCTTCTGATAGGCCCTCCCAATAAATAGTCACTATAGACATTAGAGTTTCAACACATACATTTGGAGGGATGCAGATTAGCCCATAACATGAGATTCTTCTGATTCCTTCTACATTAGTTTGTCTGTGCTCAGGCCAGCCCTCCGCCTTGGGCAGAACACCCTTCTCACCTCCTTTGCCTGCTGTCTTCCTCAGCTTCCTTGCATTCCCACCCGTTCCTATGCAGACACACCTCTCTGTGGCTCATGGCCTCACATACACATCTGTGTATCACCCCCCTGAGCTACAGGTGTGTGTTTGGGTGTTGGGATCCCTGGCCACCCCTACCCCCACTCCCCACATGCCAAACGCACACTGAGAATGAGGGTAGTGATTCAGCAGTTTGTTGTCCCCAGTACCTGGCACAGAGTAGACGTTTGATAAATGTTTGATCACTTAAATTGGATTGAAGCTGAACAAACAGAAAGTGCATTTGGCAATTATTCCCCTGGCTTAGAGATGAGATATGAGTTAGGAGACCGATTGCTGTAGCATTAAGATAATACAATATATATCTCAGTGCTATGTGTCTTGTGGAGAAGTTCTGGATCTTCCTCGGTGATGAAGGAGCCAGGGTTCAGTCTGAGTTGAGGAAAAGGAAAGAGGGTGGCTTGGGAGAGTGACTCTGAAAGCTGCTATTTACAGGAAAGGAGTCGTGGAGCCATGACATAGGGTCAGGTGGACCGCATTTAGTGCTATCATAGAAAGGCTCTGTCACACCTGATGTCAGCAGGCCTATTACCTATGCCAGCTTTGGCTTCTTGCGCCTTGTGAAATGCCAAGAGAGTGCTGGAAGCAGAACGGATTCTCATCTGAGGGGTCAGCTCAGCTACTCTGGGCTACAAGCTGCAGTGACTGTGCATGATTAAAACAGGATATTTCCAGTGATGCCTGTTGCCTAAAAAAACACCCTGACATTTGATACGTTTCTTTTATCTTGTTCAAGAATCTAGTGATCGAATCAGTTCAGATAGGTAGTTCTTGATCTGGATCTTTTGGGTATTTCTTGGATGGCTTTCAACTCATCTTCATTCCTGTTTCTGGACAGGGAAGATTCAAAGAGTAGGAGCTGGAATACCCGGTCAGCTGCTATGGTCTCTCTTGCTCCCTCTCCCTCGGTCATCTCTCTGTATGGTCTTTGCTTGGTGACTTCAGAACAGCCAGACTTTGTAAGTATAGTCTCACTTCCACTTATGGATCCAGTGGCTCAGACTCCAGTGTCCACCCAGGTTCAAGAGGAGACGCCATGAATTCTCACTCTGGACCAGGGGATGGCAGCCTCATGGAAGACCACATGAGCAGGAGCCATGATTATGGCTGCTGTCGAAAAGGACTATCCTCCATTGTTTGTGGAAGCTGGTGGTTTTCTTTCGTGACCCACATGTGCTCTGCAGAGCATGGGCCCACTGTCCCAGACTGACAATTTACTGCTAATGTAAATTGTATCAACAGATTGCTGATGGTGCGATCCTTTGTTAGCCTCTTTAAGGGGAAAGAATAGAGGCTCTGTTTTCACTTCTGTAAATTTCTGCTTCTAAAAGAGTAACCTAAAGATAAAGCTCTCCTGATTGTGAAGACTTCTGAAGAAAATTCTTTTGATGTATGCTAGCAAAAAATTAAGTCTCCGGTTTTGACAAAGCAGTTAATTTAGATCTGTTGGAAACTCACAAAGAGGATCATCGTGAGAACTATGCCTCCTCACCTAGCCTGGCAATGGATGCTAAACATTATTCCCATTTTGAAGGTGGGGAAATGAAGCCACACATATTAAAATGGTTTTTGAAGGTCTTTCACTACATAAAAAGTAAGGTGTACATATGCTTCTTTTAATTGGGAAAATAACCATGATTACATATTCCTCTATGCTGCACTAAGCTGGATATGAGTTCAGTGCTTCCAGACTTCGTTGCCCATATGACCCTTTCCTCATATCAACTCTAATTTAAATCCAAAAAAAATAGAATATACATCAGGAACACTGATTCAGAAAATCTAAGGAGGCTCTCCCCTGCACAATTTAATAATGTTTAACTGGTGGAAAGTTCTATATACACATGCTATTTACACACACAGACATACATTATACTATCGGTAAATTGTTACCTTTGACTCATCCTGCAGCACTCATTGAAAGGGTGACAAAAAGACCATTTCTTTCATGAACTCCACAGCAGCAATACTTAAATGCACTTTTATTTTCTGTGATGTAATTACACCTAATGTTATAATTTTAAATTGAGCTTGAAATAGAGTCTCTGGTCTGAATTAGACTTTCCATCATACTGCAAACACCTATTTGGTATAATTTATTGATCATCACCCAGCCGCTCCGGTAGAGTTCTTCTGTGCTGTTCTAAGTCTCCCTCACTCAGTTCTCTGTCCGAAGCATCACAATTATCAGACTCCTTTCCCATATTTTGTTAGGAGATTTGTGTGTTGATGTTGATATCTGTCTAGTTACTTTCTTCCACTTTCTCCATCCTTTTCCTTTCTATCCTTCTCTTGCTCAATATAATATACTATGTGTTCTTACACTTAAGATGGCTGTTTTTATGTTTGTCACCCAATGCGGAGTTCACAAACACAAAAATTTTGCCAAATGCTTTTGTTTATAAAGCAAATTGTTCACAAAATGAACCGAGGCACCAATGTGTGAATTTTATATAGAAAGCTGGATGTGTGTGTGTGTGTGTGTGTGTATACATATATGTGTCTGTGTGTGTGTATTTGTAGATTCAGCTTTGAACATCTAGATTTCAAAGCATTGCAGCTAGTATTCACAAAGGAACAGATTACTTCTGGGTAGCTGAGGTGATTTTCCTTGTACATTAGCGGCCAAAGCCAGTTGTTTATGTAAAACTGTCTCTATTTTCCTTCAACACATCTTCCTTATGACAGAAGAATAAGCTGTTATTTATAAAAATGTTTACATTTTACAAATCTGATGGGTTTTACTCATAAGCTAAGACAAGATTGAGCCAAGTGCGCCTATCACTGAGATGACGAGGAAGAAATAAAACTTCTCTGTCAACAAGGCTGTAACACAAAATAACAGGCCACACCCAGTGTCATTCACCTCTGCTGACATTTGGAAGTTATAGTTTAGATCTAGTAGCTATGATTTATTTTGATGTCAAAAAGTTATTCACATATTTATGTAAAAAGAAAGTGGCAGATCAACAGCGTGTTGATTATGAAGGTGCTGTGTAATAAATCAGCATAGTGATTCTGGTCATCTTGCCAATTTTGACACAGAGACTTGCTTATTTATGGCATTTTAAGGTCTGAGGAGTTGATTTATAGTCGCAATAACACACTCCCATCCATTAGCAGTTCCGGCATGCTTAGATATGTCATTCTTTTGCATTTAATGATTGGCATTTTTTAAATTGCATGACTATAAATTGTCAAGCAGGATGAAAACTCGGTTTAAAATATAATTTTGTTGAAACATTTATTTTTTGCAATAAAAGTGTGAAAGTCAGGATACCATACATTACTAGCATTGTTTCTCTTTGTCCATCCCTGTGCCGTGTTGACCATGATCCTGGTTTGTTGAACTACCAGGATCTTTAGGAATAGTCTCATTCAAACTCCTCATTTTGCAGAGGGAGAAACTGAGGCTGAGCAGGAATGACTTTCCCAGGGGGCTTCTTTGACCTTTGTCTGATTTATTTGGGAAGCTTTTCAAGTGAAGATTTCCAAGACTACCCTTAGGTGTGAGGCTGAGCCCTGGATGGTGTATCTTTCAGAAGATATTGAAGCATGACCAGATGGGAGCTTCAAATCCCCTTTCTATTGTTTACCAACTTTCTATCTTTGAGCCATCCTCCACAACTGGTATGTTCCAAGAAGGAAGAGGAGGTGTCACAAATTTAGAAGTCTGTTTAAAGATGCAATTCAGTATGGGGGAAATCCCCTGGTGTACCACGATGAGTCACCAATAAAGTGTTATTTTCCTTCTTCGCCTTTCATGCTTCCCTTCATAATGCACACACACACACACGCGCACACACACACCCTTTCTGAACTAATTGATTAATTTTACGAGAATGTTGCTCTACATTCCACTACTTAAAGGTCCTTAAAATGATCACACTCAGACACAGTGTGAATCTCTGAGAATTAAATCAGTTCATTCCTTGCTCACTTTCTCAAAGGGCACTTTCCCTCTTCTGTGAGCATCTCAGTGTGATATTGGTTTTATAGGCTGGTGCATTCTATTGCTCACGTGACAGCAATAAGAAAGAAAAGTAATAGTATTCCCCCTTGTCTAGCCCAGTGCATGGTTAACAAGCAGAGGACTCCTTTTTGAGTAAGCAAGTTACCTTCCCTTTGTTCTGCAAGTCTGAGGGAGGACTGCAGAGACAGGGTCCTGGACAATAAATGTGAGCCTGTCAAATTGCTAAGTAGGACAAAAAATAGAGTTCTGTGCAAATAAGCAGATCTGCATTTGGTTTTTGGACAGAGAGTTAGGGGGAAGGGACTTTGCTGTGGTCTTTTAGTCACTTTCCTCATTGCTGGAGCAAAATATCAGATAGCTATAACTTAAAGAAGAGAAGTTCATTTGGACTCAGGGTTTTTAGAGTCTATAGCTGGCTGATTCCAAGACAGGAAAAACAAGGTTGAAGGTGCTCATGGAAGAAAGCTGTTCATGCCACGATGACCAGGAAACAGCACAAAAGGAGGAGCTGGGGGTGAGGGGGGGATATGCACTTCCAGGCCTCACCTCCAGTAACCCACCTTTTCTGATCAGGCTCTACTTCCTCAAAACACATTTCGATGTGGGACGTCTCCATGATATAATCACTTGCCAACTCTCAGCCTGAACACATGAGAGTTTGCGGGAACGTTCTAGGTCTAAACCGTAACATGTGAACAGTCAGACTCTAAGGATGTAGGTGTGGAGTGGTTTTAGATCACCTTTCTGAAGATTCCCCATTTATATCTCCTTCATTAAATGTCTCCTGTGGTCCTTCGGTATTGAATTTCTTCAGGGTCGAGGCTGGCCTGGAGGAGAATGAGTAGGCTCTCTTGGTTTCTAGTGAACACTTGGATTTGTCAAGGGTGAGCCACTTGCTCAGCTTTTTTCAAATACCTTCTCAAAGGGACCATGTCAAAGACAGCCATTGATGAATAAACATAGAGAGGAGGAAGAGAATTGAAATCCAGCTGCTGTTCGTGCTTCCGCTCGGTTGCGAAAGACAAAAAACAGGCATTAAGAACTGACAGCCTTCTTTCCTTTCTCCTCCCCCTTCCCCCTTCCTTTCCCTTCCCCTCCCCTCCCTTTCCTTCCCTTCTGTTTCCTTCTCTTCCCTTCCCTTCACCCCTTGCTCGATGTAGAAGAGTCTCTTGCCATAATCTACTGCATCATATCAAAGTACTGCTCATTTTGATATAGTAAAAAAAAAAAAAAAACTCACTGCCATCTTCTGCTTCTTTTGGATGGCTGAGCTCAACTGGATGGATCTGACTTCAGGTATTTTATATGGTTGTGACAGAGAGCAGTTGATGTGTCAGAGGGTGTGGATGAGGGAGCTTGTCCAAAGTGTCTTTTCTCCTCACTTGTCTGGTGTTTGAATTCAATTGGCTGAAATAGCTGAAAGATACCTAGACGTCTCCCTTCATGGAGCCTCTCTAAGGTTGTAGCTTGGGCTTCCTCAGAGCATGGCTGTCACAGATCAGTCACATCCTTGAGAGGACACCTACCTTTCCTTGGTGCACAACATCCCAAACACTCAGGTGGAAATAGGAGGTCATCTACGACTTAGCCTCAGAAGTCCCAGGGACTCACTTCCAGCATATTCTCCAGGTAACACAGTAACGGTCAAGTCCAGCTCAGGAGGTGATCGCATGGAGATGAAGGTATTGGGAGGCAGGGTGCAGAGAGGGACCATCTGTGCAGACAAGCTCTCCTGCATGTCACAGACAGCGGCATGTCTCCACTGGGAAATGGGTGATGGGATTTTATACCTTTTAGAAAAGCAAGGGGAGGGGAAAGTTAACTTCATATGGTAGGGCTGCAAAAGTCGAGGCACAGCATTTTTTCCAGTAAGCTTGGTCGTCTTTGCTGAGCCCTGCACTATGCGGCCATTAGCGGGCTGGGCAATGCTTTGCTTTATGAGGCAATTATTCCAACACACTCTATTCAAAATACACATTAGAACTTAACCTTCTGGATCCTGAAGTAGCATTTTTATCACCCAACATTAGAAAAGAGACAGAGTCAGCATATTTTCCCCTCTTTTATGATCTGGTATCATTAATAAAGCATTGGGCAAGGACCTTCTCACAATTCTTCTGGATAATTTGTGACACAAAAAGGCGTTCTGTGATACAATTGTCTGTTGACTTATTCAATAACAGAGAAGACACATGGATTGTTTTAAAAATAAAGCCATGGAATTAAACAACCAAAAGGAATATTTCTTCCCACCATTGTAAAAGCAGACTCAGAGTAGAGATGCGACATTATTGGATCGGCACAAGTAGAAATGCGAAGTTAATGTGGAATTTCTAATTAGGGTCACATGCTAATGAACTCCCTCTTCATGTTAGTTTTATGCCGCTTCAGAAATTTTTTATCATATGCTTAAAAATTTATGGGCAGAAACATTAATGAAAATGAGGCGTGAATTGGAAATTGTGTCATTATGGAGATGAGGGTGGCCCGGCATTGATGATTTTCAAGGAGGGATCTTTTATTGCCTTTTTTGAGAACTGAGAAATGATACAGGTAAAATTAATGGCAGAACGCATTCTCTATCCTGGCAGAGGCGGTATGCTTATATGTAAAGTTATAAAAGTTTGATTTTAATAAGATTTTGAATTAATTATAAGGAGAATATTAATCATAATTGACAGTCATTTTTTAGAATAAAACTTCACCGTCTAAGTAATATCATGGTTCTCAAGTGCATGATGATAGGCATTTTCTTTGTCTCTTAGCTTTTGTCTTTTCGGAAATTAAAACCCACCTTTTCAGAACACTCTGGGTTGGGAAGCCCATGGCTTTTCATCTGTAAAATATTCCCTCAAATATTATATTTTAGAAATATCTCTCCTTGCTGAGCTTGGGGGATGGTTATATTCTCTGAAGCTGTGTTTATGAGAGAGACCTTGTGCGGACCTATTTAACTTTCTCCGGGTTTAATTTCTCAAAAACAATTGCTTTCAAAGCATTTGATAAATGGTAAATTTGAATGGACTTTTAGAAAGGTGTTTTTCAGCGTTCTAAGAAATGTTCTATAAGTTTGTCACAGCAGGAATGCATGCAGAAGTCCATATGAGCATCTCATTTCTAGCCTGATCTCTAGGAAGTGCCTTTTTTCCCCTCACTGATTCTGTGTGCACTTGGAACTAAGTCCCCAGGGCTCCTCCTGGGCCAGCTCTTTCTCATGTCCATTCCTCTGTACCCTTCTTACCTCTACCTACAACATTTGCAGAGGAGACACCTGCCTTTCTCTCCCTACCTCCTCTCCACTCCATCTGATCTTTCTTCATCTCTCTCCTTTCTCCTCCTTTCTGGAGAGAGGATCCTTGTCCTCTCATTCTTTCCTAATCATCATCTTGTCTCCTGACTGTCCCACCCTCAGCAAGGGACAATCTTCCAGATGGGGAAGACACAGAACCCAGACTCGAAGCCCTCAGTCATCAGGTCTTTGGTGACTGCAGAGTTGTTCAGGGACAATGCACAACTCAAGGCAGGCACAAGTGAGTCAGTGCCTGAGGCATCAATGTGATCGGACCTGGTCCCTGAGCTGCTGCTGGCCGTGTTTCCCACCAGTGGATCACGTGTCAGAGCTCAGAGGTGCAAAGGAGAGCTGAGCCCCTGAGCTCAGCACCAAGACAGTCTCAGCCACAGATGTGGCGCTGTGGGACAACTCGGGCCATTGTCAAACTCTACCTTTCTATTACTTTCCTAGGGTTGCTATAACAAATCACCTTGAGCATGGTGTTTTAAAACATCAACAAGAAAAATGTTCTTTCATGGTTCTGAATGCCAGAGGTCCAAATATCTAGGTTTTCTTGTGGCCATTATCCCTTTGGGGCTCTTGGGGCTCCCTGACAACCTCTCTGGTTCCTGCTGTATAGGCCATTTCCTTGGCTTGTGGCAGAATGACTCCAGTCTCGCCTCTGTTTTCATCTGATCTTCCTTCTCTGTGTATTGAATCTTTCTTTTATTATAAGAGTACAAGTCACTGCATTTAGGATCCATCCTAAATCTGAAATGGTCTCGTATTGAGATCCTTGATTACATCAGCAAAGACCACCTGACCAAAAAAAATGTTACATTCACATTCATGGGTGCAGGGATTATGACTTCTCTTGCAAGAGGACGCAGTTCAGACCACTATTACCTGTGTAACTTCTTCCATTATGAAACAGATTGTTAATGCATTTCCCCCAGGTCAGTGAGAGCCCTCATTGATCTATCCGTGCCTCTTCTCTTGATTTCAGGGTTCAGAACTACAAAGAGAATTTGGTCCAACATTGTGAAATAAGACTTGAGGCAAGGTAGGGTGGAGTTGGCTACTCTCACCTGGATATGTCAGTTTTAACAATTTGTCCAGCGAGGCAGAAGGGGAATGCTGACTTCCATCAGTTCTAGAAACCTTGGATTTGAAACACAGTTTCATAGGCTCAGAGCAATGGGTGTAGGCGCACCTTTCACTCCCCCTTCCTTGAGGAATTCTGAGATTCATTCCTGGGCTGGGATAAGGCACACTCTTGCATTTTATCCAAGTCCTTTACCAGATAATTTTTGTGTCAAGGAGTAGCATCCAAAGCGACAACTACGTTGGGGTGGAGCTAGTCCATCTTAGGGACTTTCAGCAGTACATATTTTTTTAATGGCAGAGTTCTCAACTTTAGGTTAGTAAGAATGAGAAATCAACATTGATTAAAAAAACAAAACAAAACAAAATACTTCAGTTAGAATCATAAGGAAGGCTTCGCTTTCAGCTGGACACTCTCCAAGTAAGTGGTGGTACTATAAATCATCTTATGTCACCTGAGCCACTGGTCCATACTTAGATACACATCACAGAGGCTCTGATCCATTTGCAGAGGAGTACATGTCTGAATTGCAACTTAAAACCTGCATTTTGTTGACACACTCTGATGTCGACTCTAAGGGCATTCTGGAAAAGGTAAGAGGCGGTGAAAACACCACTGGTTACAGGGATTATGGGAAAAGAAGGGATGAATAAGTGGATCATGAAGGACTTTAAGCAGTGAGAATTCTTTTTGTGACACAATAGTGGTGACTTCATGTCACTCTACACTGGTTCAGACCTATAAAATGTACACCACTAAGAGTAAACCCTAACATAAATTCTGGACCTTGTCTGGTAATGACATGTCAACATAGATTCATTGTTTTAACAAACACATCACCGTGGTGGATGACATAATAAGGGGAGAGGCTGTGCATGTGTGGGCCCAGAGAATATGTGAGAAATCTCTGCACCTCCTGCTCCATTTGCTATAAACCTAATATTGCTCCAAAATATAATCTATTAGAAAAACAAACCCACATCATGTACAGTTTTTGTACTAAAATCCTTCTCTCCTGGAGTTGAGAAAGATGCAGAAACAAAGAGTTTTACTTGGGAAGTATGGCCCAGAAGCACTGACTCCACGGTTCCTGCCAGGAGGCCTCTGAGCGCCTCTCAGCAGGGCTGGTGGGATCTTAAATCTAAGAAGGGCTTAGTCTGAGAGAACAGTTTGAAATCTCTGCTCACCAGCTCCTTGCTGTGGGATCCCGGGAAAGTGACTACTTAACCTGTAAGCTTGTTTTCTCTGTTGTAAAGGTAAGCCATGCTAATACTTTTGAGAATCAAGAAAGATAACAAATACAAACACTTAGCACAGTGTACGGCAGATAGTAGGTGCTTAATAAATGGCAGCTGAAATGATCCTTACATTGCTGTCTTGAGACTTTTCTCCTTCCCTGGAGTCTGGGATGGGGGTATGATACACCTCCTTCCTGCAGCATGAAGAGAATTCATCCCGGGGTCTCAGGACCAAGGGCATTTGTCCTGCAGTGTTGTGCTCCTGAGAGATATTCAGGGTAGGGTGGGATGAATCACTTTTTAAAAGGAAATCAGTGCTTTTCACGCATTCAGGTATTAAAAAAATGGAGAGTTTATGTAGGATTCAAAAGACCAAACATAGGCAAATTCGTTTTAAGATATTTTGGAGGGGAATATGAATAGAGGGACCATATTGTCCCAATTTTAAAAAGGGGATATGGTTGGTGCAAAATGGGAATAAAAAGAATAATGTTTTATTTTCCTGTGGGACTTTGAGCAGAAGGAACACACCGTTGTGTCCCGTTTGCCAGTCCCTCCTTCGATCTGCCCTGAAGCTAGCTCTATGGGTGGCCTCATTGTACTAAAGCTGGCCTCATTATACACATGAGGAAGCTGAGGCATAAGGGGGATGGTATTGTTTGTCCAGAAATGTGCAGGGAAATAGTGGCAGAATGGTAATGAGCATCAGGACTGGGGTCCAGTGCCCAGGTTTTAGAGTGCACACCTGTGGCTCACATAGAGCCACATCCGGGACCAGTGAGTATCATTTCACAAAACGTGGAAGGAGTGATGGAGAGGCAAGGCAGGCTCTCAGTGTTCACAGGGATGGCAAGAAAGACAGGCATTAAATACATCATCCCTGGTTCTCTGGGAGGAAGGCACGGTCTAGGCAGAGCCTTGCCAGAGGCCCCTGGGTGGAATGGAAGAAGATGCCCATTAGCACCAGTGGAGCTGAAACGAATGCTTCATAGGCCAGAGAGAAGGGTGGGAGGGGAGATGCATAGGGATTATAAAATTATCCAGGCAATTAGAGAGAATGAAAAGTAAACAAATAATTTAAAAATAAGGCTGGTGGACCGGAAAGCATGTGGTACCAGAGTGAGAGTTTAGGTAGAAATACTACTACTGTTGTTAGGGCCAGGTCAAGTAGGATGGGTCAAAGTAAAAACAGTGATTAGACTCCTCGGTCTAATGAGAAATCACTGCAGTTGTTCATGTCTATCATTCTGTCTGTCTGTCTGCCTGCCTATTGCGTATCTATCTACACGTACATCTATCACCCACCTATTTTCTGTGTGTTTGTCTTTCTAGTTACTGTCCATCAATTATCTAGCTGCCTACAATCTATCCAGTTGAACGTGCATCCATTCTCTATCTACTCATCTATCCATCATCTATCATCTATCTTTCTATCGATTATCTAAACATCCTTCATCTGTCTACCCATCCTTTATCTTTCTATCTGTACACACATCCCTCCCCTATGCATCCGTCCATTTATTATCTATTTGTCTGTCCATCTGTTGTTTCTCTATCCAGCTATCTACAATGGAGTTGGAGTATCAGGCCTGTTAGGAGCCAGCACAAAATGTGATGAGGCCTGAGCTAGGGGAGTGCATGCACTAGGAAGATGTGAGTGGTATCTAGGAAGGAAACAGAAACACTCTCCATGTGCTGAGTGAATGGCCCCCCGGGTACATCTCCCAAGTGACTTCACATTTCAATGCTGCTGTTTGCCCAGCCCTCTGTGCTAAGCACAAATTGCTGTGTATCAGGGAGACCCTTGCCCAGGAATTCTGTTGCTCTCTTCAAGGGCCCGATCCGAGCCACTGGACAGAGTGGGTTCTTGATCAGATGGACCTTTCTACATGGCCTGTATCTATCAGCTTGTGCAGCTGTGGTCCCTGAGGAGAGAGGGGGAGGCATCAGGTGGCCACACTCTCAGACTAGGAACACAGGATTTAGAAGCAAGCAGACACACTTTCTGAGGAAGTAGGTTGTCAGTCTGAGAAGAGGCACCCTTCATAGCTGTTCCGATTCCTCCCACCAGCTGCTCTGCTGCCCCGGGGGCCAGAGATGAAGCGGGTGCTCTGGGCAGGTGTTGGCAATTCTGCTGACCAAGCAGGAAGGTGCTGTGTCTGCTCTGTTAGGAAGCCACGTGGGCTCCAGGACTGGAAGCAGCAGGTCTGACCCTGGTGTGCCACAGAGAGCTGCTGGTGTGGATACTTGCTGGGGGCTCATCACCCTGCACAGCCCTGAGACTGGGGCTGCTCCGGTCGGCCATGGGGTTGGAACTTTGTCTCCCAGGGTCTCCTTTGGCTCCTTTTCCAGTTCCCAGTCACTGACATGCTGTGCTCCGATGACGCCTTTAGCTCAGCAAAGCCCCCAGGCCAGCTGTCACTCTGAGAGAGGATCTTTGAAAAGCAGCCTAGTGAAATTAGCAGCCGCGGAGGTGATGACAATATTTCATTCCTTTCCCTTCGCTTTTCTTCTTTGATTTTGCTCTCTTTATCAGATGCTCCACTTTTTTTTTTTTTTTTCTCGTGCTCCCATATCAGGCATCAGCAGCTCAGAGGGCATGCCTGGTGCCCAGTCCTGGGCGAGAGGCCAGTGCTTCTCCCTGCCTTTGGCTCACTTTCTGCAATTGCATTTCCTGTAGAGAAGCCATAAAGATTTAGAGGAGGAAGTCTGGCAGGAAGACTGTCAGAGTGATGGGAGGGTTTGCATGATGGGTCCTTTCTACCCAGTCACTATTAGTTTGGGTTTACCTAGTGTGCTGCATCTCGATGGACCTGCAGAAGCCACAGCACCTGCTGTGGTCCAGCACGAGCCCCGTGCCTGCAGCACCTTGCCTCACTCACCTCCCTCCTCTTTGCCTATTACCCTGTTAATGGGATGATGCCTTCATTAGGTCCAAATGTATTAAGGCAGGTTCCTTTTAATCAAAGCCTGTGGGTCTTCAGGCTGCTGGAGGCCACTCACGACTCTTGGCTCTGAGTCAGGATTTGTATAATAAGCTCATTAGAGGAAAGCCACAGGCCCACGATGGCCAGATTGGTGGGTGCACAGGCAGTGTTATTTGAGAGAAGGAAAATTTCAGAGCAAAGTCTGAGCATTAGAAACTCCCGCATTTTTCCTCCTGTCCCTCAGACACTTCCCATCTGAGATGGCAAACCCAATTATAAAAGAGACCTTCTGATGCATTGGTGAAGCGCACAGCATTTGGAGACATCCAGGCCACTCTGAGCTGTCAGATCCCAGATAGGTGGCTCAACCTTTCTCTGAGTCCCGAGTACCTTTACCTGAAGAGTAAGGATGATCCTGCATTTTAACTTGAGATCAGGGATACAGAATGTTCGTGCAGTTACTCAACAAATACAGTTTAGATCGGGGTTGAGCTTAGAGTGGGTCATGCGATCAGGGGCCTGCAGGGATAAGGGATCCTGATTTTATGTAAAGTTTTAATATTTTGTTCATTGTGCATATTTTATATTAATTTTGATTTTATAAAGCATTGCATTAAAATTGGATGATTTATCTTGATTTCTAGGCATCCTAGTACCTTCAGTTCTATAACTTACCTTAATTCTGGTCCTGATTTTGGGTATTAGACATGTGGGAGGCGCTGTTACAGAAACTGTTCAAGAAGCAATAGTGTGTGGCCCAAGACTCCCAGGAGTCTGTGACAGATTATGAGTGTCGTACAATAAGGACATGTGTTCTCTGACATAATAAGTCCTTAGAGAGTAAGAAGACAGGGCCTGTTCAGTGACTGACAATGTCACCAAGAGGGAGTCACCTAGACTATTTCTGTCTTTTTACTTTCTCAGCCTAGTAGCTTGTACCTTACGTCTGTCACTTCTCAGTTGCAAAATTGTTAGTACAGTTCCAGTCATGACACGTAGAGATGACAAGTTTAGCTGAGTACATAACTGTGCCCGACCTCTAAGACTCCCCTACCAAGTCCCATGGTCTTAGATCATTCGAGCTACTGTAACAAAATTTCTCAGTCTGGGTCATTTATAAACAATAGAAGTGTGTTGCTCTCATTTCTGGAGGCTGGCCGGTGCAAGATCAAGGTGCCCACAGATTCCTCTCTGGTGAGGGCTTATTCTTTGCCTCCTGGATAGATGCTGCCTTGTTTCTGTGTCTTCCTCTGGCCAAAGACTCCCGCTAGCTTTTCTTTAGGGACACTAATGCCATGAGAACTGTCCTTCTTGATCTAATAACCTCCTAAATGGTCTCCCTCTTAACACTACCTTAATGGATATCATATTCTAACACATGAAATTTGTAGCCGACACATATTCAGACTATAGTACCCATTACCTATTTTGAGCACAAGCTGTAGCTTTTAGGGAATCTAATAAAAGGGGCCACCTGAAACGTTCACAGAGAGGGTGTGTTTAGCTGAACACTGTGTGGTTCCTTCATCTGAAACACACACCACGACACATATACATATTAACACATGCAGACTGAAGCTTTACCTCTGCCCTTATTTGATCATAGAATGTTAGCTGACTCCTTTAACAAATACTCTATGGCAACCATACTATGTAACCTGCATGAGACACAGATAAAGGGGGCAGATGCATTTCCTGACTTTGAATAAATGAAGAAGCTTCTAATGCCTAGGAAGAAAATGTTCAGAAAACCACATTTACTCTACAGAGATTTACGATTGAGAAAGGTAACGTGTACTAAAGCCCAGCGGAACTGTTGGCTGGGATGGGATTCTTTCAGGAGAGCTTAGGAATTTACCTTCAGGCTGGCACAGCGATGGAGGAAAATGCCAGCCTCAGAAACAGCTGCAGAGGAGCCACCCAGGAGGCAGGGACAGGTGATACAGCCCCTAGTGGGCAAGCTTGTTCAGGGTTTGAAGAGTGAAAGGGTAGTAGAAAAGGCTGGTGGAGTCAGGTCATGAAGAGCCCTCACTAGTGATGGGAAGTGTGTGTTTGCACACACCCACACCAGGAAACCAATGGAGGATTTGAGCAGCAGAATTGGCTTCTCATTCACATTATTAAAAGACCACCAGCTGTTGCATGGAATATGGAGTGTGAAGGAGAGGCAGAGTGGAGACAGAGATGCCAATCCAGAAGACTGAGCCAGGGTCTTTTAAAGAGATGGTCATGGTCGGGATGTGGGTGCTATTAGTGGAGACGTTGGGAGTGGATAGATTAGGGACATGTTACGTAGATCCAAAGGTCCATTACTAGTGGAGATAGAGAGCAAAAGAGAAGTGAAATCCAGCAGGGGAGCAGAGGAGGAGGAATGTCCAGGGTGTGTGCCTGACCACTTGTGGAGCCTCACTGATGAACTTTCCATGAGCAGGCCCCATGCGGTGGATACTGGCCAGGCTTGGCGTGTGGGAAGAATGTGAGTGAGCACAGAGCCCCCACACAGGCAATACCTGCCCAGCAGTCTTGCCGTGGAGTCATATAGAGACAGGAGCAGAAGGTCGGGGACCTTTATTTATTATCTTCTATTTTTTATTTGAAGGGAGCTATTATTCCATATTTTTTAAAAATTTGATAAATGTATTTTATTTTTTAATTAGTATATGTTTGCAATACAGAATAGTGATGTTTGTTTGACACAAGAATATATCTGGATCATTTTTTATCTCCTACCTCTCTCTCTCCCTTATCTAATCCTTCTGATTGCCTTCTCCATCTCCAAGTATCTGTGTTCTTGTTTCCTACCAACTCTACTTTGTTATGTTCACTTATTAATATTTTAAGTTTTTCGAATGATGCTATATTCATCTGACTTATTTTACTCAGAATTGTGTTCTCATGTTCCATTTATTTTCCTGAAAATGACATGATTTTGTTCTTCTTTATGAATGAATAATGTTCCATTGTGTATATAGATTTTTACTGTAGGGAAAATAACATAACATTTAACTTCTTTATTATTTTTACATTTATAGTTCAGAAGTGTTAAAGATACTCACATTGTTGTGAAACAGAGCTCCAGAGTGTTTTTTTTTTCTTTTTTTCTTTTCGTTTTTTCAGAGTGTTTTATCTTGCCAAACTGAACCTTTTTACTGATCAAACAATCTCCCTTTCTTCCCTCCCCTGCCCTTGGTGAGCACCACTGTACTTTCTTTCTCTGTGATCTTGGCTACTTTAGCTACTTCATATCAGTTGCATCTTAACATGCTTATATTTTTATGTCTGGTTTATTTCACTTAGCGTTACATCCTCAGGTTTCATTCATGTGATAGCACATGACAAAGTGTCTTTTTCTTTTTAAAGCTGAATATGATTTCATTGTGTGTGAATATTGCATTTAGTTTATTCATTTATCTGTCAACAGACCCTGGGCTTACTTCCACTTCTTGGTTAGTATGAACCATGCTGCTAGGAACAATGGTGCACACATAATTATAGCGCATTTTATCTGGATTGGATTGCCCAGAGAAGTAGAGGCATTAATGATGTAGGAGAAAAGCAAAACTTTGCAAAACCAAACCCCTGAGTGGAGGATTGACACTATGACAAATAGGGCTGCTAGCCTCAGCCACAGAGACAGGTAAATAACACCCAGGGAGATTGGAAGATTGGGAGATTGGTGGATTTGGCAGTGAATCTTTTTTTTTTTTTTTTTTTGATACTGGGAATTGAACCCAGAGCCTTCACATTGAGCTACATCTCCAGTTCTTTTTTATTTATTTATTTTATTTTGAGGCAGGGTCTCACTAATTCACCAAGTTGCCCAAGGGTTTGGATTTGTTATACTCCTGTCTCAGCCTCCAGAAATGCTGGGAGTCTAAGTATGCACCACCACACCCAACTGAATTTCTTTTCTTTTCTTTCCTTCTTTCTTTTTTTTTTTTAATGAAGAAAGAGATAAGGTCCTTGACTCTGTGTGTGTGTGTGTGTGTGTGTGTGTGCGTGTGCGTGATGGAAGGGCCTCAGAAGTGCCTCCCCATTAATACAATGAATGATTAAAAGGAAGTACTTGAAACCAAGCCAGTGTGTTTCCTTATGTGCCAGGCAGACAAAATAAAGCCAAGCTTTGTTGTCAGATAAAAGAAGCACTTCTTATAATGGTTGGCATTTCAGAGATAATTCATATATAAGAGATAATAACCCATCAATCCGTCTGGAAGCATTTTGCCCCATAATATCAACAGGATAATGTGCGAGTAAGGCTGCTTTGGCCACAGACAGGAATTTTCTTTTGCTGAAATACTCCTGTTTCCTAAAGAGACTCAATGTTGATTTTTCAGGTTCTCTTTGGAGCGTCTGTTTATTTCTCTCTTCCCGAGGGGCTGGTGAGATAGATATTGTAAATGGTGAAGACTTTTTATTGTTTTTGACAGTATCAAAGAAATATTTTTTTTTAAAAAGAAAGCAGGGCCATTGACTAAAAACTAAACCCCTTTTGGGAGTTTTGAGTCAAGTATGTTGAGTTCTATGTGTGATAGTCCCTTTTAAATTCTAGAGAGCATGACTATACTCGGGCTGCTCATGGATGAGGGATTGTCCTAATATCACGGGGACTCACATCGTCCAGCTTGGGACTCCTGCCATTTCCATAAGCAAATTTCCAGTTTTTGGTGGCAGAAATCACATTTTCTATCTTCTTTTCTAGAAGACCATCTGGGCGAGGGCAATAGTTCTTAAAAGTCTCTTTCCATTCCTTCTCTGTATCTTCACTCTGAAACCCTGCCCCAGAGAGGCAGCGCAGGAAGCCCGGAGGATCCCCTTCCATGCTGTTTTTTGTCCCATTATTCCTCATGAAGCCTCACCAGCATCTTTTTCTGCTCCCTCCTGTCACCTCCATGACACCTACACTCAAGGCTCCCCAGAGACCTTTCTCTCTGAGCGTAACTACATGAGAAGTGCAGTGGGTCCTCCCACTTCATTCCTTGACAGAACTTTTGAAGACTTATTCCACAATAATTCTGCTGGGCAGGTAGGTTCACCCCTTGATACTTTTCCTTTTGCTCCCATGCGTAAGAACGCATGCCAGGTTATGAGCAGCAGCAAACCTGACTCACTGCTCAGGAAGCAAAGCAGAGCAGGTGCCTCACCCCATTCCGGATCTAGAACAAGCTGTGTGGGTTTCTGCAGAAGAACTGGGGCAGAGAGAGTGAGGCATTTGCCTGGGGTGCAAAATTTAAGTGAGCACCTAAAAACAAAACTAAACAAAACACCTCAGCAATCATGGTATGTCCAATTTTGCTGCAAATAATCAAGATTAGTGCAAATACTTGTGAGGTATAAAGTATTAAAATTATAAATAATGAAAAAAATGTATAAATAATGACAAGATGTCACAAGGTTGGATTAGGAGAAGGCAAATCAGTGATTCACACCTTTCAAGATTGGATCGTATCTGC
This sequence comes from Hystrix cristata, assembly GCA_004026905.1. NCBI lineage: Eukaryota > Metazoa > Chordata > Mammalia > Rodentia > Hystricidae > Hystrix > Hystrix cristata. Next base: position 141,567 of record PVJO010000339.1, read on the forward strand.
ATTAAATTTTTAGTATTTTTATCATCATGGATTTTTAGCATTGCTTGGGTTTTTAAAAAAAATTGAAATATTGTTTGTCTTGATTCGTAAGTATTTTGGGGCAATCTCATAAAATTTTTAGGACAAATGAGGGCTTCACCCTCATCTCAGAACTTCTCCTGGCTGAACTTCTCCATCCCTGCTGTTAGCTCTGATAGCAGCTTTTTCCCACTGTGCTACTCAGTAAGAGCTGAGGTGTCTGCAAGCCATCATGCTGTAGAGGGCATCTTGGTTTGGCTGTCATATTGGCCAACCTGTTGGGTAGTTGGTTGAGTTGATATGTTGACCAGCCTGAGCACAGTTGCTTTTGTTCTGGGCACAATCCTCTGGTCCAATCATGTGGGACAAATATGGATTCCTTGGACCCTGGCTTGGCCAGCTGTACAAAAGTAACTCTTGCTAAGGGCAGCTGAGGATGGAGTCACCATTCTTGCCTGTAGAGTTCAGTACAGATTTCTTGGAGTAATTGTGCCACAAGTGCCCAGATGTACAGGCAGGTGTTTTCCATTGCATAGATGAGAAGACTGAGGTATATGGTTGGTAGTAGTGAAAGTCCATACATTTCCTTCCTTGGGAAATTAATTTGTGAACAAACAGCGCTGCTCCTGCTCTTAGGCAAAGTTTCCTACTCCTTTGGATCCCTAAAGTATACTCTATGGGGACTTCGGAAATCCCTGAGTGAATAGGTAAGAATAATTATAATGCTGATAATAGTGATAATAAAATTAGCATTGACCATGCTTTTTTCTCTAGGAGTTTTACAGAATGATCTCAAGTATTCTGAGATAAGCATTGTAATTATTAACCAGAGGGGAAAACTGAGGTATGGGCATTGAGAAACTTGCTTTGCTGTGTGAAGAGCAAGGATTTGATGAGATGATGGGCCTGGTGGCTTTGGGGCCCATGGTCTTAAACTCTCTTCCATCTTGCTTCAACAACAAACTTATTTATTCTTTCCATGACTAAATGAAGCCAGTGCTATTTTCAGGGGCAGTTTGCAGAGAGAAGCATTGTCTGTGGCTCCTAATTCAGCACAGATTGATTCCTGCTGGACCAAGGCTTGCACAGCACACAGCAGGGCCCTTGCTGTCTCTTACCTCCTATGCTTGCACAATGCCAGGCACATGACAGGCTTCTCCTCAGTGAATACTGCCAGAGTTGAATTGAAATTGGGGTGGGGAAATGTCGAATAAAGGCCACATCTTTGAAGGAAGAAAAAGAGCAAGTCCTCTATTCCACTAGACAGGATGGATCAAAGGCACCTGCGCTTGTTTGCAGTACCTGGAAAACCTGCTTTCCAATCTGGTCTGAGAGCGACACATGAGCAGAGGAGACTCTCCAGGGAGCTGGCAAGAGGATGCATGTCTCACAGCCTCCCCAGAAAAAGAAACACTTTCTCCCCTAGTATGGTTGAGTGTGTCTTGCTCAGCTCCCTAGATTTTGTGTTTTTGTTTCCTGGGCCCACCCTCCCCCCAACCTCACCCCCATCCCTTCATGGGGGTGTCAATTACAGCTGACTCTGCAGGCTTCAGCCCCCAAACAAAACAGCCGCGCAATGCCCTGGGCCCCATGGCATAAGGCAGTGCAGCTAATTAGCCGGGCTTGGCTATGCCCTACGCTTCCCTTTGCAAAGCTTCCGGAGAAACAAGTTTCCAGCATTGATGTGCATTGCTTTGTTCCTTATAGATAATACCAAGGTCTCCATGCAAGAAATCAGCATTCTTTTCTTCTGTTTTTGTCTGGTCTTTGAAATTCAACATGGCTCCTAATGCAGATGTCGATGAAGATGGAGATGATGACAGCTAACTTAGTGAGCATATGCCATCTGCCAAGAACAGCTATAAGCCCTTGGTGCATATTCACTGAGTCAGTTCTCATAACAGTATGTTATGCTATTATCCCCATTTTAGAGAAGGGAAGCTGAAGCTCACAGAAGTTAAGTAATTGGCTCACGATGATGCAGCCTCTTCCCCTTTTCTATATTCTAGGTTCTGCAGGTGACTTCTCCTTGTTCTTTTCTGGTCTTCTTAATAAGGTAATAATCTTGTTGTCTCCATTTTATGGATTTGGAAGCTGAGGCTTTGCAAATGTAATCAAGATACCATAAGGCTCAGAGTAAGTTTGGAAGAAGATATTGAACCCCAAAAGTCTGATGTGGGGGCATGTGCTTTGTGGCTACATTGTATTATCCATGTCACATCAGAAATGACTCCATCCATTCAGATCATGCTGTTTGGTTATATGGTGCACCAGTGATCCTGTAGGATGCTTCAGGTGCCCTGGAGGTGACAGAGGCCTGGGTATCAGCCATATCTGTGAGGTTCCAGGTCTGATGACCTATCCCCGTGCCATATTGGGCAAATTGTTCCATCTCTGTGACAATCAGATGAAACTTCTGAGATGAGATTATGCAAAGACTATTACCAGAGTTTGGCTCTCCGTACCATAGAACCTGGGCACTCAAAACAGTTATTATAGGCTCAAATAAGACTATAGCAAATGTCAGACCTGAATTCAAATCTAAGTTCTAGTGTTAACCGTGTTTAGACCGCTGAGAGTTTGCTTAAACGCCTAAATTTCCCCATTTTACAATGCAAATAATAGTAAGATACAGTGAAATGGTATGTGACACTGTATGAATAAACACTCAGGATCTAACTGCACCCAGCAAGGATAGTGATTGGTGTAACTATGAACACACTAGTTCAATCTGAGCAACATCCGTGTACAATAGAAACATTGAATTAAAGTTGAAGAAAAGTTCTCAGAAGAGAAAACAGCAGTGATTTACAGCTCATGTTCTTCCCCTGTACCTTTCTACTGATCAAGGGGGCTGTATTTTGTGATTAATTAAAATCAGTACCTTCAAGTGGAAACAGGGATGCTTTTGTAGAAAGGGAGACAGCAAGACCGCGGCTCAGTCAGAGGGGCGGGACACTCTCAGTGAGTTCAGGCAGCCCATAACTTTCCCTTTGGCTGCAGAAATAACTTATGTCTCAACAGAATATGAGTAAATAAGCATTTAAGGTACAGTCATGTCTGTAAACCTCAAAGTCTCTGATCTCTCGTCGTAACAGCGGATGGACCTTTCTAGAGATGCAAAGTTATCTTCATAGGTATTTCGCCCTGTGCTTGTGCTTATAAAACTACCAAATGTGCTCACCCTGGCAATGTGCTCATCTGTTTCCTATGCAGGTAGGAATGACAAATTCTGAGCAAAGCGAGGTAACTAGAAGTTTGCCAGTGGACCTCTGGAGATGATTTCATCATCCCAATGAAAATAGCACTTTCTCCAGCCCCTTTTCCTTCTCATCTTTAATGTTATCATAATGGAAATAATGGCAGAATAATGGTTATAATTACATCATAGTTCTCATAATGGTGTCATCATGGTGCACTGACTAAACTGATGATTAAAATAGCAATGTCACGGTCGTAATGGTATCATAATGGTCATATGGCACTTTGATGGTCAAAATAACATGGTCATGGCAATGTTTGCATAATGGCTATAACTGCATAATAATGGACATGACATCATAATGGTTATAATGATATCATAACAACCACAATGACATCATAATGGTCAAAATGGTGTTGCCATGGTCATATGGACCACGATGGTCATAATGGCGTCATAGTGATAATGGCATCATAATAGCAGGTCTGCAGCATGTGACTCATAGTCACTGGGGCTGTGGCTCTGAGATCACAGGACAGCTAAACGGGGACAGGGTATACTGCTTCCGGATTGACATCATGTGAGAAAGTTAATCTCTACTCATTTCAGCCTTTGCAGTCAGGATTTCTCTTATTTGCAAAGCAAAGTATTGCTAACTGAAAAAGAATTCCAAATTTTAATTTCCCACATAAATATGGTATGTGTGTGAATGTGTGTGATATGTTAGTTTTTCCATTATATATTACCCACTAGGTTTTTTAGTTAAATAGGAGAACCAGTTACAATGTATTTGTGTCTTTGCTTTTTCTTCCAAAATCTCATTTGCTATTTCTAAGCAGGGAAAGGTTTAGCAGGAAAAGCACAAAAGTCCACTTCTTACTTTTAAAATCTTCTTTGTCTGTAGTTCTTAGTCCATTGGTTATCCATGATTAGAAACATGTTTTATAAGTTGACATTTGACGCAAGAATCAAAACAAGGTATTGGAAAAATAGCTTTAATAAATTTGAGTTGGCAAGATATTTGGGGAATAATTTCAATTACCGAAAGATGTTGCTATTTCTCAAGGAGGAAACACAACTTGGCCAAGATTGCAACTCTCACATACAGAACTTGGAGACAGTGATGCAACCAAAGGCAGAAGATTTGCTTAAGGGAAGGAAATGTTCAACACTAATGAGATACAGTACTCTTCCACTTACTTTTACCTTTTAATGGTAGCTGAACATATACTTATGGCTACAAATTATGTACGATATGATTTCTTTGACACCTGATGCTTGTCTTACAAAATTCACATAAAGTCCTCATTGTTTTCTATGATATGATCATGCTGGTTTGTATAACACTCGTGTGGCCCCTGCACCAATCATTAAGAAAATGATTGATCTAGAGAGTTACCCATGTTCATCTTCTAGGGTTGTGTATTATCTGCCATCGCACTTGAGAAGCCTGAGAGTGGTCCTCTGGCCAGAAACCAAGTACTCAGGCAGATCTTTACCCCTTTCAATTTGGACAGCCTTTTCCAGGTGACAAGTATTACGTACATTAGTCCATTTTGAACATTACAGAAAACTATGGCCATCAGTGGCTGGCATGTAGCTTTGATATTTGTTGATACTATTAGTAAGAACACTGACTCCAATTCGGAGGGCATCCATCACCCGTGCTTACTTAAGCCTTTTCACTGCAACAGGCTGCAATTTGTCCACTGATGAGAAGCATAGATGTGATGGGTCTAGACTGGTCTCAGAGGTGTCTTGCCTTCCTCTTACTATATCACGGAATGACTTTCCATGTTAGTACAACCTGGGCTTCTCTAGCTGAAGATCTGAAATCTGACTTGCCCCTAAATCCACAATTTATGAGCATCAGTGTGACACCAACAGTAGAAAATTCAACACCACGAAACTTTGTTTCATGTGTAGAATTATCTGAAAATTTTTATTAAATTACCTGAAGGATCCATGCAAAAGGTATATAATGAAACGTAAATGAATTTTGTGTTGAGACCTGGATCCTATCCCCAAAATACGGCCTTGTGTATATCAAAATATTTCAAAATCCAATTTAAAAAATCCTCTAAAATCCCCAACACTTCTGATCCCAAGCATTTTGGATAATGAATATTCAGATACAGTTTCAAACCATAGTTTCTATGAATTAAACAGTTGTTTTTCTCAAGTTGAGAAAAATCTTCTCCTGTATGCTGTTATATTTGACATTGGCAATAAGCTGAGCACACCCATATGCCTCTGATATCAGTACTCTGGAAAGCTGAGGCAGGAGGATTGCAAGTTCAAGACAGCCTGAGCAACTTACTGACTTAGACTCTGTCTGAAAATAAAAATTAAAAAAATAAATAAAAAGGGCTGGTGCTGTAGCTCAGTGTAAATGTCACTGCATTCAATATCTAAGAGGTAGATGTGGCATTATCTTGTTCAAAAGACATGGAAACTGAAGTTCAGAGGACTTTTGCTGAGTTATCTGTTGCCACACCACTTACAAGTGGCCACACTAGGGATCAAACTGCAGTTCTCTGGACACCCAGATTCTTAACTCTTCTCCCTCAAGCTTCCTAGCAGTGGGACACCTCTGCCACTCCTTCCCTTGGTGTTCCCTCTCCCGGACTGCCACCTGCTTGTTCATCTGCGTGATGGCAGAGCCACTCGGAATCACTAGTAACCGAATTAGGGTGATGCACAGGTGTCTGTCCGATGAGTTTAGTTCATCACTTCTTTACCTGTAAATAAATTATGAGGAAAGTGTAGAGTTATTGGCAGAGGCAGGGGGAGGGATGGTCTTAGAAGGAGCCACGGGAAAATATCCAGAGTGATATAATTATGTATTTTCTGCTTCTGGTCCATAGACTTACGGGCTTTTTTTTTTTTTAATGGGATTATGGAAGATGAAAAGGAAATGCTTACTTCAGCTCTTAAGAGCAATGTAAGCAATTTTGCACTGCACTTACTCCCCAGGGGTGGTGAGAAAATGTTTCTAGTAAATTAAAGTATAATAAAAGCATTGGCAACACGGCAACTTTTATATTAATTTCTTAATTTTTTGCAGGCTTAATTATAAATCTCTTGGGGGAAGAGGAGAAGCCTCTGGGTTCCTTCACGGGAGTGGAGGCCCCTCCTCTGATGAGTGGTGCGCACTGTGATGTAGGCTGTGGGCTCACTGTGAGATGCATGTGCTCCTTGGGAAAGGAGAGCTGTGCCGCTGTGACCAGGGCATCAGTCAGAGTGTCCTCCCAAGTGGTGTTGACAAGTTCTGTGACTCCTTGACTAGTAGGACTTTGTTGTTATCATAAGAACACAATCTCTGCTGGAGAAATGTTTTGAAAATCCTGGAACTTCCTTTTCTGCCTGTGTGACCTGCAGAAACTTGGCCACGTCCTTTATCGGTAACCTGGGACTGAGGATGGTAGTATTTCACATGAGGATGTGTGAAAAACTGGCTCTGTTACCCCTGATGAACCACCAAACCAGCCTGGGGCCATCAGCCACTAAACATATAAGCAGGCAAATAATACATGTCCCTGTTTGTCACATTTGGTTATTTTCAGCCTTAAGTATTCTCCCTCTTAGTAGTCACTAAAGGGAAGTGATGTAGCATTTCAGGGAGTTCCAGATTCATTGAGTCATGGAACATTTATGTTGGATAGAATCTGAAGCCTGTTCCATGACTTCACTATATGCCTCTTTACCTAGAGATCTATTAGAAAGAATATGGGAGAATGAGAGAGGACCCTTGACAAGTGCAGGTGGAAACACCCAGAGTGATATAATAACGTATTTGTTGGACAAAGCTGGACAACCCCCAATGAGTCATATCCTTTGCATTTTTCTTCTCTTAACTGAGGAATTTTCCAGCTACTTATTTAAAGATCTTATTCTACTTTTCACCTCTGCACTTCTTTAACACAGTGTTGTTTAAAACATGTACTTCAATTCTACTACAATCATAATTTTTTCCTCTCCTCTCTTCTTGTCTGTGCATGACTATGAGTATACAGTATATCTTGTTCTCATACTTTCGTGTGTCTGGCATGGAGAAAACACTCACTAAAAGAAGAGGGAATAAATGAAATGAAGAATGAGCTAGTTCATGTTCCCTAAACATTAATTCCTTGATATGTTAGTGGGTGTTGCACACATACATGATTCTGTCGTTATAAAAATAGGTATGGAATACATTGAGTTAGAAATGGTAAACAGATTTATTTTTTCATGGCTATCCTGCAAGCCTTCTTGAAGACTATGTTGAACAAAGGAGCTCTCAAACTTATTGCATCGAAGTATTCCTTTTAAAAAGATTATGAGGCAGGAACTCACATTAGAAAATATGCTCATTTCCAATATTTAAATTTTATTTATTTTCTTGAAAATGTGCAACACCTTTCTACCTTTTTCTCTTGAAAAATTCTAAACCTATCAAAAGTACAAGACTACTACAATCCATATACGCCAATGAAAATGACCGATTTCTAACATTGTACCACATTTGCTCATTTTCTTTCCCACTCCACCTGCCCCCTGCCCCCTGCCCTTTCAAGTCCTATAGGGTCATTTTTCCCTGACAACAGAGATGATTTTGTGGATGTCACTGGGATATGGCCTGTTTGCCTTTAGAGAAATAATTTTCCATGCCACAGTGCAGACGCGTGTGTGTTTCCTGTGCATTTCTTGATAATTTACTAAATCCTATCCTCGTAGAATCCTAGAATCTTAAAATGCAGACCAGGAAAAGCATCTTCTCCAAACATTTTCCCTGTCTTCCCTTCATGCCTTCTCTGCCTTTATTTTATGTTTCCAGGCATCATGTTTTCTAGAGTTAGTTGGTGAGTCAGTTCTGAGTGGAACAAAACTTGCAAATGAGGCCTGGTGGATGCCTGCCCTCTTCCTGGGCTCCATCCAAGTGGTCAATTAGCTGCTTCCATATTTCACAGTCTCATGTGAGTGTAGTGGGCCCAGTAATAGGAGCTCAATAAGAGAGCAGCATTTTGACAGAGGACTGAAGTGTTTTGCCAACTCCTGATTGCCTGTGATAACAAGAATGCGAACCTTGGCCCTAGTTGTGCACAGATCCACTCAGTGATGGAGTATTCATGCTGGACAGAGTCTTAGGGATCATCTGGTCCAGCCTCCACATTTTTCAGAGGAGAAAGTGGAAAATGAGAGAGAATGAATAACTTGCCAAAATTTCCGGGTTACTGTAGTTTCTGATCCCAGGCTATGTTATTCCCCAAGCCAGTGAGCCAATGTCAGAAGAGTAACAGAAAACTGTTTAGGATGCACACACACACACACACACACACACACACACACACACACGTATGCACACACGTGCATGCACCGTCAGACATGTGCACATGATGCATATATTTGCACACGTGTGCACCCCCACATCCCTTTACACATATGTGTGCACACACCTGCATGTATTCACACACACACAAGTGTATATTTACACAGATGCACCCATGGATACAGATGCACAACTATACATCATCTCACTCACAGATGGCATTTATGTTTCACTCAAATGTTACCCATGTTTAGAGGCTCAAGTGACCTCAAGATTGCAATCTAGAAGTGTGAAATTGGCAATAGAAACATATCCACATACATGATCATAGTTTATTCATCTGTTTAGTCCCTACTGCGGCCAGCAGAGTTAAGTAGAAGGATAAACTTTATAGGGCTACCAGATGATTGTCTGATGAGTGCAGTGACAGAAAAAAATATGTAGAAGTGCAGCTTCACTGAGAGCATATCTCAAACCACTCACATTTTATCCTTATTTAGGTCAGACCTGAAATGTTTATGGTAGCTGGAATGAGACCCCAAAGGAAACTTGAGTTCACTGAAAGCCAGTAAGGCGTTCTGTATATGCGCTATCTTGTGTAATCCTCCATCTCGGCCATGTTATGGGTGGAAACATTAGGTATGAAGAGACTATTACTTATTCCAAATCAAATAGCCTGTAAATAATGAAGCCAAGAATAAGACTGAGTCCAGAGTCCCTTCACTTTCTGTGACAGTCTCTAAGTTGTTGCTAGAACTATGAGAGCACCCGAGAGAACACATTTAAGTGAAAATACCCCACCAAGTTAATGGTGTCCTAACAAATCTCATCCTGAATTTTGGAAAAGAAATGTATACTTTATGGCTTGTTCTTCCCAGGTGGGAGAACTCTTTTCTCATCAACACCCAGCTGCCCAGTATTGTCTCACAGAATTTCCTGCAGCAATGAAAATGTACCACCATCCTGCTGTCCAGTATGGCTGCCACTGGGCGCATGCTGGGCACACATGGCATTTTGAATAGTACAACAAAACAGTGTAAAATAGCTCATTGAACACTTTAAAAATGTGATTGCCTCTTGAAGTTACACTAAGCTAAATATGTTGCTAATATTAGTTTTATTTCTTTTCTTTATTATTTTTTCATGTGACTACCCTAAGATTTAAGATTCCACATAATGCTTGCAATTATATTTCTGGTGGGCAGTATGTATCTAGGTAGTTTGTTTATGGATATAGTACATCTGTCTATCTATCCATCTATTTATACCACCATCTATCTTCTGATGTTTTATTTATAGAATACATAGCATCATATAGCATAGAATGAATTACGATTTGTTCTTATCACTTAACAATGCAGTTAGGTTTTTTCCATGTGGGTATACATAAACAGACACCATTCTCTTTATTATGTAGCAAGCTTTACATAAACTGATTCAGGAGTTGCCTGTCAATTTAAAGGCTGTAGCGTTGGTAGATACAAAGTATGAACAAGGAGACAGCTACAATTTGGAGACAACACCATTCCCGAAAAGAACAGAAGCTATCCTAGCAGATAGTTTTGAGAATAAAGGGATGGGGTAATAGGACATACATGGGACAGCGGTATTGATGGAAATCAAGAGATAGACATTCCAAGATAGAGCAATGTGCAGAAACAGACAGGCCAAGTAAGAGAAGTACTGCATACCAGCCTATGGGTTTGTTGACTAGGGGGATGACTGCTCATTCAGGAAAGGGGTTAGATGGGTGTTGGGATTAACATGAGCTCAGATTGAAATAGGAGATGAGAAAATAGGCTGTGAAGTAGAATTTTCTTTCTAGAATTCTATGGCATCTTTATATAACCTTGTATTGTAGAGGATCCTTTAGAAAATGAAACATATGTTAGAAAATACTGTTTCAAAGAAAGGCAAATTCACTATATGAATGATTACATTTCATAGTATTTAAATGCACTAAAAATAAAACCCAGATGATGGACTTGTTCATTTTATGAACTGTAATAACCAGTTTTCTGTCTATATTTGTCTAATAATATCTTGTAGTGTACTTAAATATACATAATATATTTTGTTTTTTGGAAAACAGACAAAAGACAATGTGACAGCCAGGCGTGATGGTGCATGAATCCCAGCATTCTGAGAGGCTCAGGCAGGAGGCTCACAAGTTTGAGCTCAACCTTGGCAACTTAGTTACTTAAAGTAAAATAAAATAAAATAAAATAAAATAAAATAAAATAAAATAAAATAAGTTAGAGATGTTTCTAGATGTATCTAGATAGTTCACTCACACATGTAGGTACATCTTTCTGTCTGTCTACTCATCTCGATAGATGGTGGGTGTAGTGCAGCACAAAGGCTCTGGCTCAATCCTTAGTACTGAAACACAGCAACAACAAAAAAAGGCAACATGGAAAATGCCTGCAAAGCTCATGGGGTACAAATGTTTACTTACCATATATTGGAATATGACCTTCAGGAGGGCAGATACCATTTACTTTTAACTCAACATGTATCTCTTGCCAATAACAAAATGTCCAATACATGGTAGACTTTAACAAATATTTATTAAATAAATGAGCTGGACTGGGACCCTCAATTATGGATTTCTTTGCTTTGCCTTTTTCTTTATTTTGATGGGAGTTATATAGAAGGTGTGATAGTCAACTGACTGTGTCAACTTGCATAAGGAATGCCCAACTAAATTGGATCAGCATAGTTCTGAGTGTGGCTGAGGGGATTTACTGAAAACAGAAGAGCCACGCTAGGGAGGCTTGTCACCCAAATGGTATAAAGGGAAAAAGAAGAAGGAAGGTCCCTTCTGGTTCTTTGGAGGAGCTCCTGTCTTTGCCTTCACTGTGGATGTCATCTTCAGCCTTCCCGCACAGGCTTTTCAGCCTCTATCAAAGACCCTTCAGCTTTCCACTGCAGACCTTTAGCCTCCTGCTACAGACTCACAGGGAACACTACAGTGAGCTCCAAGGCTTCGACTGGATCCTTTGGACCTCCAGTGCACAGACAGACCTTTTGTATTCTTCCACATCTGAATCTGTAGGCAGCCACTGTAAGCCAGTCTCCTAAATTCTTATATATTTGTATATGTTGCATTAAATCTCTTTGTCTAGTAAGCACTGACTGAAAACAAATTTACCAAGTTAAAGCATTGTCATATAGTGATGTGACTTTGGATGGTTAATTAAGCCTATTATGTTCCATTTTGGTCTCGGGATACTTTCAGCCCAACCTACTTGTCAAGGTCCAAGAAAAGGACACATATCAAAAAGTTCTGAGAACACGAATCCATGGAAACCTATTTGTGATGAGGTGGTGTTGCTTTTATATAACGTATGGCTCTGTTTTTCAGTGTGTGTGTCCCCAGTGAAAAAAGTGGATGTCATAATTTATTGAGAATGAAAATCAAAAAAGTGTCCATTGACTCTGCATTCAAAGATTCTAACTCACTGCACACAATGTGGATATTTATATATTTCTTCAGTTCAGCAAACGCTTGGAACCTCGTGTATACCTGTAATCAAAAAATACAGTGAACGTTTAGACACAACATGTTTTTATTTGAAAGAAATGGCCACAAACATTTGATTAATGAGAGATGCTCATAAAATACAGTGAATGCTCAAATTAAAAAATAAAATTATAGCAAAAGGCACATTGATATTAATGCTCCCTCCTCAAAATATTCAAAAATATTTTCCCTTATTTTGAACATAAGGATCCCATCATTCTTGACAATGTGTCTTTACTATCATAAAGTTTTTTTTTTAATTTATTTAAACAGCCACCATATCTTTCAGTTACCCTCTTACATACATCTGTAGGAACAGGCAAGGGCAGGATGCCAGGGAGACACCAGTGAGCAGGACATGGTCTTCACCTTCAGAAGAGAAGTTGACAAAATAGGAAATTGCTACAGTCATCAACACAAACACATAGACACCAGCAGGAGTAACATGAGCCCACTCTAATTGTCACCCCATTTCTCAAAGCTTACTGTACATAGCAATTGTCTTAGTTACTTTTCTCATTCCTGAGACTAAACACCCAACATCCAAAGTTAAAGGAGGAAAGGTTTATTTAGCTCACAGTTTGTAGAGATCTCAGTCCAAAGTCAGCTGGCTCCAAGGCAGGGTAGCACGGCAGAGGGTTATCACAGAAGAGAAACAATTAATGGTGTGGCAGGCAGAAGGAAGCTGCAGCAAAAGCAGCAGCAGTAACAGCCAGCCTGCCTTTCCCTTTTATCTCCTCCAGGCTACAAGCCTTCTGGGTGGCGCCACCCATACCTAGGGTGGGGCTTCTGTTTTCAATAAATCCCTTGAGCCATGCCCAGAACTATGCTAATTCCAATCAGGGTACTAATTTAGTATCATAAATCCTTGATCTCAGTGTCATACACCCTAATCCAGCCTCACATACCCATAATCCAGCTACCTCCCAAAGTCCTTCCTATGAGTACATGGGGCTTTGGGGAGACATCTAAGCCATAACAGAAATAATTTGGGAATTTTTTTTCCAAATTCATTTTCTTAGGATCCATCCACAGAGTATCTGATTCGAGCAACATGTTAGCATGGATCCCAGTGTTTCAAATTCTGGTAGTCCACAGAATATTCTTGCAAGCTGTTGTGAGTGTGATCCATCTCCGGAACACATTGACCTTGCTGCTCAGAGGGAGTGGGAGTGGCTGTCCCTGTGTTTCCCTTCTGTGTAGGAAGCTAAGCAAGTAGAGCAAATCAGGAGGCAATTTCTTCTGTAGGTTGCTCCTCCTTGGAAAGGCCAGTTTGAGCTTCCTCCACAGTCCTGACATTTCTCTGCAGTGTTAAATCCATGGAAAGGATCAGTCTTGGTGACCAGATAAGAGGGCAGTTAAGGATAAAAGTTATGTAACTCCAACCGTATGCTGTTAGGCCCACACAGGGCTTCAGAAGCCAGCTAATGATTTTACAGGCAAGGTGGCCTGGATTCAGGGAGGTCCTGTGATTGCCCCAAATTCACACAGAGAGACAGCTCCAAGACCTGCTTTTCTAACTCTTGGCTTTAGAATTCGTTGTGCATCCTGTTGTGACTAATGACCAGACACCCTGAATCCTTCCCTTTCAGCAGAAGGTTCATAATACAATATTTCATTAGTCCGTGCTCATTGTCCACACAATGAGAAGAGTGTAACAGTTTGCATTGTAAAATGCAGAATCCTGCTTCCCCAATTACTATCTCACATTAGACATGAAGTTAGGAGATCGACATTGTGAATTTTTGATAGATTTTAATTTGGTAGCTGCAGCCTGGCCCCCACATTCATTTTCTAATTTCTTTTATTAATCCACTCCATTCACCTTTGCATCTACTCTGTGAGCGTAAGTGGACTGAACAGTACCGTGGGCTTTTGTTTCTTTATATCACTTGTCAGATACAGTCACATGCGTTTTGGGCTTTGAGTTTATCCTCCAAGTGGCCTTCCGAAAATCAGGCTCTCTAACGTGTTGGTTTCACAAAAAAAAAAAAAAAAAAGAACCCCACAAAAAACAAAAAAAAACCCGCATACATTTGAAGTATTAAAAACAGTGAATAAAGCAAGCCTTCATTTAGCTCCTTTCTGTAATGAATACATTTGCTCTTGCTGGAGTTCCTAGTGCCTGTTCTAAAAGCACTGCAGACCAGGGACCAGTCAGAGTGGAAGGTGGCTTGGGGAGTAGGGAGGGAGAAAAATAGCAAAAATCTTGTTGCACTGAAGAAACAGACTCTGTGATCAGGAAACCTGGTTAAAGGTCTTTTCCCTCTTGTAATTTCTTTCTACATAGCAAGGCACCAGGGGTCCTGGAACATATGGAAAGACTTGAGTCTAATTGTTAAAATTCTGCTCAGCCAGGCCACGTCTGTGCAGTGATTTGCACTATTTAGCATTTGTGTGCATTAGGTAATATATTTAATGTTTCTCACTCCAATCCAACTTGTGTGTGTTTGGCAGAAGCCCAGCTCCATGGGCACAGGGAGAGGAGACTGTAAATCTGCCAGGTTGGAGAACGGAGGCTGTATTGCTGCATTTGATAGCACGCTTGCACAAAGAGTCCAAAATGCTTGTGAAGCAATACCACCTCTTCCCCGAAAGCCTCTCAGGGACAAAATTAATGTATCTCATATTGTATTGATTGTAGCCAATAAGTGCCTAAATGATTTGATGTGAGGCAGAGAGATTATGCAGGCAAGAGGGGTAGCAGCAGCTTTGGAAGAAGTATGTGCTTTAATTACTGGCTGAATTTCACCCATCTACCTCCCCTCTTAGGAATTTAACAAATAGGCCTAGGTGCACATTAGCTGTTCTTGACATCTGTTGAAATGATATCTGCTGGTGATGAGGGAAATCTGGGAATCGGGCTTGGGGTATTGGTGGGATCAGGAGCCACAGGAAAGCTCCTTTCTAACCTGCGGAATTAGGAGGAAAATGCTTTAAGGTTAAGCGAGGGAGAACACGGGTTTATCCAACAGAGTTCTGCCGTCTAAGATAGTGAAGCCATCTACATTTTAAATTGAGAGTTGGATGCAGGTATTTGTCTTTCTAAAGATTTTTAAATCCTAGAGGTTGATCCAAACACAGAATTTCACTTAAAAACTGAATGGTGGATGGGCTAATTCTTTCCCCACCTCGTGATGGAATTCACACACTGTATTTTTATACTAGGCTGCTATGGACTGCTAGAAAACTCCCTGTCTTTTAGGTAAACAAAAGCCAACCATTTTTTTCTCTCTTTTTTTTTTAAATGGAAGAAAGGAAAACCAAAATCCAGCTAAAATTCAATGTCTAACCCAAGCACTTGTAAGACTGATGTTGCTCATCTACAAGGGTTTTGATTACATCAATAATTCAAAGGCAGTACCGTCCACTTTATCTCTTTTAACACTTCTCCAACAGGAAGAATTCTGGTTTCATTATGAAAGTCCTAAAGCTATCCTTTTCCCCCTTTCCTCAGCATTTTCTCAAATATGCTGTTTTGTTATGTTTGAAATACATATATATATGTATAGACCAAATTATGTGCACACCATATGCTTTCAGAGACTGATAAAAAAAACCCACTTTATATGGTACAGAGAAAGCAAGATGTTATCAAATCAAAATTCAGAATTGAACTTGGACAGCTCTATCAGTACATGTCCCTCACAAGTCATGCAGTCTTGATATGTGTGTGTGTTGTATATAGTGTTTGATTATTATGAATAAAACTCTTCTTGATTAGGAAAATTAATAATTTAGAACAAATATAGTCTTTTATTTCACACCATGATTTAAGCTACTGTCTCAATTCAGTTGTCATGGACATTTCTCCTGCAGTGTGGCTTCACACAGTGGGAATTGGATGAAATATGATCAATTAATTAGAGGATATGGTTTGCTTTAGTCACGCCTGTATTGATTACAGGTAAAAGTGATCTGAAAGGAATCTCTTGTGTGTGTGTGTGTGTGTGTGTGTGTGTGTGTTGGAGAGATGTTGTTCTTTCTTATATATGACCAAAATTGGGAGGGATTTCTGCACTCTGTATTTATTATGTTTGATAGACCTAAGCATGTGTTAAAATTCCCAAGCTAATCATCCTGCTGTTGGGAATAGAAGAGGTAGACTTGAAGTAAAATCTAAATGTATTCACATTTTAGTTTGGTTCAGGTTTTATAACTCAACGCAAATCCATCTGCTTCTATTTATCTTCCTATATATGAAGTACTAAATTACTAGAAAATGTATATAGGAAAAAATAGCCCAGTTCCTGAGTCTGAAATTTTCAACTCCCTATCTACTTTTTCCCACTGGTAGTATATTTATAGCATCAAAATCTAAGTTTCTAGACTTACCTTGATAATTGGTCCCTATGTTGATAGCCCTAGGGCACAGTAAAGGACCATCAATGATCCAAGTATATTCAGTTAGTTATAATGTCCAGGGCACTTTACTGCATCCTAATTCTCTAAAAATTGGTTGTGTAGAATGTATGGCAGTTCCCAACAAGTCGAAGCTCTTTGATTTCCTGGCCATTCTGAAAATAACAAAATTTGATCTGGCCTCTTGATTTTAAAGTAAAATAAACACAGTGATATTAAGTATCTCTACTTTGGAACAATGAGATAATCCCGGGATGTTTCGGTTTGTACTGATACAGCTCTTTCTCATTCTCTCTCTCTGTGTGTATGCGCGTATGTCTAGAAGTCTGTCTGCACCCACCATCTATGTGTACATACTTGTTATTTAAAAATATTTATTAATAGCTCTGTATATTCTAGGCAGTATTGCAAGTGGCTTACAAGTATTTAATTCATTTGTTGACCTAATGGCCCCAGTACACAGACACTCTATCTCCATTTTACAGACAATAAAATGGTTTGATAATGAGGCACAAGGAAACTAATTAACTTGTTGAAGGCCACAGACCCAGTATTTTGTAAGACTGGGATTCAATTCATATATC
This sequence comes from Hystrix cristata, assembly GCA_004026905.1. Taxonomy (NCBI): domain Eukaryota; kingdom Metazoa; phylum Chordata; class Mammalia; order Rodentia; family Hystricidae; genus Hystrix; species Hystrix cristata. The sequence continues at coordinate 158,567 of PVJO010000339.1, forward strand.
AGTACTTAACAAAAATAATAGTTTGCAATTATTGAGAATTGTATTCATGCAACATTTCAGGATGTACGTTTTCTCATTCAGTTTTCACAACCAAACTCTTAGTTGATTACTGTTATTTTGCAGAAGAGGAATTAGAGGCTAAAAGAAAAATGCACCTTTATCCACCGATCTGGAAGGCGGTTTGACCAAGTTTTGCATCCAAGCAATTAGACTAAAGTGTTCTCTGTGGATTATAATGAAAACTGTGCAATATCCTCATCACTTTGCGTGTATGCATATGCATTTATATACATGTTTATTTATAATAAAGTAAAATATACACACAAGAAATATGGAAAAAGCAAAAAATGTCTTTTGTTTTAATGACTATTTTGCTGTCAAACTCACAAATCTATATATTTTTTCTTACTGTTAGCTAAAGTTGAACACACGATTATCTCAGCATTTTTCCCAAAATAATTTTAAGGTGTTTTAAGAAATGACAAACAACAGAGATTTGATTCAACTTCTCTTTCCAATGAAAAAGAAACCCTCCAACTATACATGTTTATATTTCCTAAAAAAACATGTTTATGAATTTGAAGTGGCCTCTAAAGATACAATTGAATCCTAAGTTGAAAAAGGGTTGAACTTCCAAGAGAGAAATGACTGTTTGAGCAGGGTTCATTTGTATCCGAGAGCATTGCACCAGCAATAAACTTTAAGTTAATGCTAACAATTTTAATTTGTATCTTTTAATTGTTGAATTCTGAATTGCTTTCCAATTTCCCACAGAGTTTAATGTGTATGCAAATTACAGAGCCAAGAAATTCAAGATACAAGAGATAGACTGCATTTTGCAAACATACCATAATTATTGCTTAATTTTTAAAGGGTCTTTCCCTTTGTCAGGGTATTGTTCAATTTCCTGATACTAAACAGAAGACAACTTTTGGTTAATGATTAGTATAAATCTTGTGATGGAACTTAATTGAATGTTAACTTTGTTGTTCTCACAACTGCAAACTACCAATTCCCTATTTCTCTGAGGTAGAATTTCTTGCTCTCTAAGCACAAATAACTTGTCTTCTAATAATAGCCAGAAAGAGTTATCAGAACATCCTTTTAATTGTCTGAAAGTTGTGTAGTATTATCCAAGTTTTTACGAAAAGAGGAAAACAATGTTGACATCTACTTTAATAGCTTATGTCTTAATACTTCCAATTAAACTTATCGGTCCTAACACAATAAAGATGATAGATGATGTTCTGTAGTTAAAATTCAAGATAGGGTATCATTGGGTTTAGAAATGTATAACTTATTGAATATGTATATCATGTTTAGTATAAAATGATATAATTATTTTACTTATATTTAATGTAAAATGGCAGCTGACAAACCAGATATTTGATAGATTAGTAGAGATTTAATTACTATGCACTTATTTATTGAAATATTTATTGAATACCTACTGGGTTCTAGCACTGTCCAGTGTACGAAGAGTCAGAGATGGGCAACACTCTCCATTCCCAAACATTGGGACCCAGAGTTTACACATGAAACCAGAAAATACACAAGATGCCATAGTTGGTAAAGACTAACCTGCAAGAGGAAAAGACAAATCTGTGAGCCACAGACTGATTTGAAGATGGACCAAGTGTGGTCAGAGAGGTCATCTTGGCAGACATGGTGTTTGACTGGATGGAAAAGATTCAGCCCTACCAAGAGCAAGAGACACAAAGTTCTAGAAATTCTGAAGGAGAACTCACAAGTTGAGTTGGAAGCTAAAAAAGGTTTTAAGTTAGGTTATGTCTTCAAGATTTGTGACATTTCTTTTGATGTCTCTCAATTCCCCTATCATATTTTGTGTCTTTTGTTTTCAGACTATTCCAAGAATGGAGGGCATTTGCTGGGAGATGGGAGTGGACTAGTACAGGAAACTTGGCAATGGCACACAAGGATCTCTGGAGGAAGTCGAAAGGGCATTTTAATTTTGGCATCCGGTCTGGAATTGCTCTTGAGTGTCCTTAAAGATGCCCACAAATACTGGCACTAAGTTTGCAGTTCAGATTCATCATTGGGCCAAAGTGGCTTGCTGACACTTAAACTCTTTCTCTGTTTCTTTAAAAATATTGGTTTTAAAAAATTTTAATCATAAAAAATTTCAAATGTGCACCAAAATAGAGAATAGTATACTAAACCCTTTGTACCCATTGGCCAGCATTAACATCTACCAACACTTAGCGGAACTTGTTTCTCTTCTACTTTAATCTTCTTACCTCTTTCCCGTGAATATTTTTATTTTATATTTCTATGTTTATTTATTTGTTTTGTGGTGCTAGGTATGGAACCCAGGGAAAACGGAGCTACATCCCTGGACCTTTTTAAATTTTATTTTGAGCCAGGGTCTCACTAAGTTGCCTAGGGTGGTCTTGAACTTGTAATCTTCATGCTTCAGCCTCCCAAGTAACTGGGATTACAGGTGTACACCACTCTATCTGTGCCTCTCCGTATATTTTGTTGCAAATACAAAACACTACATTTTATTGGATATATCAATGTGTATTTTCAAAAGATGAATGCACTTTAGGAAAGGGAAACACTTTACCACTTATGCTATTATGCCCTAAAATTAGCAACAATTTTTAATATAGGTGAGTGCTCAAATATTATATTATTTTTTAATATTCAGTATCTATAATCAGAAGATAAAGACTCTTTCAGGTAAAATATTGTAATTTACATTATCTTGGCTTGAAATGAGCAGTTATACCTTAATACAACCAAATATCCTATCATTGTGCAAATTTATCTGTTTATCTTGGAACAGTTTTGAAGTTTATTGGTCAGCAACTGAAACAAGATTGATAAGTCTATTAAAATCAGTAAGTCTATTGAAACATTTCTGAAGCCTGTTTTGCTCTGAGTACCCTTTTCCTCATTGGTTTTATCTTGCTTGCAATGTATTTGCTAGAGATGTTAGGTAGTTTTGATTGAAGAGTTTCTCTATACTCTGTTCTTAGCCATCACATTTCTGTCCCCTCTACTTTCTGTAAATGTTGGTCAGATTTAGAAATCTGGTGAAATTGGTTTGCTTTGTTTGTTTGTTTGTTTGTTTTTCAAAAGCACATCCTAAGTGTTCTGCAGTAGTTCCATCAGAAGGCACTCCACGTCTCATTTGCCATCTTTTGGAAGAATTTTAGTACCCACTGACAATGGTTTCCATCACTTCTTTCCCCTTGTGAGGTAGAATACACCTACATTAATTCTTTGCTTACTCAGAGACAAAGCTCATCCCAGAAAGAAAGGAAACATGCATTTTCCTTTTTGTTTTTACAGATTTCAGATGATGAGTTAGTTTACTGGCATATTGCAACAGTAACCAGCAATCTTTTTCAGTTTCCATTCTGAAGCCCTATTGCTGGCCAGTGGGATCTCCTTCTGATTTGCTCTTTCCCATCTGAGCAGAGGGCTTTCTTGTTTCACGAATTGACAAGGTGTTCCTGGATCAACTTCCACATTTCCAACCCTGGCCCTGCACCACCTTATTTTGTTACAGAAGCTTTTCAGAGGTAGTAAAACCATTTATTTTGGGAGATGTAGTAAACATCTTTATTATTTTTTTTAAGTCTACCCATTAGCTTCCTTACTTTTTGCTCATAAGAAAGTACCTAGTTTCTTTTTCGTTTGTTTGTTTATTTTTTAATGAAGAACAGTTCCATATGGTTCTGTAGCCTCTGTTTGTACATAGGACTGAGCTTGTGGGTGAGGTCTTGCATTTAAAGTGACCAGTAACCCTAGTCATAATGGTTGATTCAAAGATGAGCACATGATCAGAATAGAACACTGAGAGCCCTCTGAGAGACTTTAGTATGGATTCCATGCAGAAATCATGCTTTTCTTATGGGACAGTCCCACTTGTTAGAGGTGAGTCTGGGGTGATGGTGGCTATCCTGCCCTCAGTGGAAAGCAGCATTCTAGGAAATTGAGAAGGGGAAAATTTTGATGGCACATTGGAGGCCATTGATACAACTGTGCCTTAAGTCAGTTCTATCTAGTTTGGAATGTCCCAGCTACATGAGTCGATGCATTGCCTTTTATTCTCTAATTGGTTTGAGGTGTGTATGTGTGTGTATGGGGGGGAGAGAATGAATTTGCTTTTACACATGGAAGAGTCTTGATGATTACAGGGAGTTTCCTACCTAAAAAAAAAGAGCGTTTGGAAGATCTTTTACAGGTATCTTAAAATAGCACTAGGTGGCTTGAAATGCACGTCTTCGATGTCTCTTCTGCATGAGGAGATGGTGTGGTAGATGCTATGATGAAGGAAAACTGGCCGGGTGGGGCTTTTTCTCAACATCTTAACTCACACGGCATGTCCAGACAGAGTTGGTGATCATGGTAACAGCAGACAGGGGCTTAGAAGGGGCAGTCTAGAAAGGACAGGAGGCCAACACTCAACTGTGATTTTGTTCTATGAACTCTGAGTAGATCTGTGGGTAGGATATTTTTTCTTGTTGTGTTTTGTTTCTCAAAGAAAAGTCATATGGTTGGCTCATGTTTTACAAATACTCATCTTGAGGCAGCATTGCATTAAATGGGCTTAAAGAAAAATAGGTGCTAGACCAAGAAATTAGTATTTTCCGATCTCCTTTTGAAACTCTCCTCCCTAGGGATGCATATTTCACGTGCATCCTCCATACTTACTTTTCTTTTCTCTTTACATAAAATAAAACAAAGTGTTAAAAGGCCAGTGAAGAAAAGCCAAGTATTTCTTGAAACTTTTCCTTAGTCATCAACTGGGTTGATGCATAGAGTATCAGTGGAACATAAGAAAAGCTTGGTGGATATTCTAATTATCAAATGTAAAGATTTATTTCAATTAATGCATATTAAAACAAACATAGGCATCAAACTTCCTAATTTTATGAATAGAACTCCTTGTGATTACACTTCACCAGGGGCAATTCCTTCTCCAGATTGTGCGTAGAAACCACAGAGATTCATTAATGGTTTGCAGATAATTAATTATTAGACTTATGGGCCACTGAAATGGTCATCAGAAGAACTGATTAGCCATGAATTTGTCTGCATCACTTTAAAAAATGTATCCCCTTTCCCTAGTGTAGAAATCACTTTGGTTTTATATTCAGTAGATCAATATTTTTGATCTTATGCATAAAATTATATATATTAAGATAAATTACCTCAAGGTACTCAAGACTATGATTATGTGCTATTGAGCATGTTAATATCACAGGAGAAACTAGGATGCCACAAGATCATATTCTTTATCCAACTGTGATATTTGCTCAGACAGCCCCCAATTGGTGATGTTTTTTTTGCTTTGGTGGAGTCCCTTAGCCTAGATCTGCCCCAGCCTCATTCAGTCACTAACCCGATGCATCAATTCTCTGAGAGCAATCATTCCTGTGATAGACATGTCCTAGTCACATATCTAGGATGTGTTAATACAGTCAGTCTTCATTTAATGATTTGAATTTAAAAGCGCTTCCCTGGAAGGCTCAAATACTTATATTCCACTGTCTGAGCATTTTCCCTACATAGGGAGATGACCCAAGAAGCCATGTTATAATCGGAACAATGTGTGGGGAGCTGATACTCAAGAAAAGGGACACAGTGTAAGAAACAAAGATTGTTTTTACCAGATCACAAAAACCTAACTCACTCATTTCTACAAGTGTGTAGGCTTGTGGTCAGAACATGCTGAAACCAAACAGGTTAAGTCTTTAATAAAAGCCGATCCTCACCTCTGTTGGGTGAAGGGCGTTAGTTATTAAGATGTAGGTGTAATTGCACGCCCCCCTCTTATGGTTGGAGAGAATCTAATGAGTCTTTGCTTACATTCCTGCCTCCTTCTTCCTTGCTTGCTTGGGTACCAGTGCGGAGGAGATCCAGTTGTCCTACATAATAGAGGGACGGTAAGAGAAAGAAAGACAAAAAAGATTAAAAACTGAGCTTCAGTGTAGAAAGGTAGTTTGCAGCAACACAGAGAAGGAACTTAGTAAAAGCTAGTGAAAGAGGAAACTAAAGAGAAGAAGAAAAGAGAAACTCCAGGTAGTTGTGATGAATCACACATAGGACACCATTTGGAAACTGGAAATACATGAGAATTATGGATTTATTACTTTGAATTATCCTTTGCTCTGGTATTGAGTTCGCTTTAGGATGACGCCACCAAATGTGACCCTAATGGGTTCCTGGCTTTGTATGGGTCACCCTGAAATGTAATAATTATACACTAAGCTATGAACTGTACTGAGCATTAAAAAATAAAACATGGAGATAGACATATTAGAATATTATAAATAAATAAATATAGAATATTTCTAGAATGCTCACTGTATTCTAGACACTGTCATTAGTGTTTTATATTTATTGTTTTGAGAAATATAAAATCAGCACCTGGTGAGTCTGTTCATCTCAGCCTGTGTATTGGTAGGAGCTGGCCTGATTCTGGTGGCATCCTGACAAAAACAAGAAACTTCATAAACATCAGTGTCAGACAAGGCCACCCTCCCTGTGATGGTCAAGAAAAGAACAAAGAGTGCCCTATAATCTGAATTCGGTCAAAATGTGGAAATTGCTAAATCACAAAGTGGTTCATCCTTTTCCTGTTCTGACCAATACAGGTGATGATCATTCTTTACAAACTGCACATTTCAATTCCTTATATTCTTCCCTTCCTCCAGGTAAGATTGATTAATAAATACAATAATATAATTTCCCGACTTTCTGACAATCTCAAATCTAGAGAAAGTCTCAGTTCCTTCAGTCTTCTTCAAGATCACCCAACACAAGCCCAAGACCCATAAAAATGTCATACTAACTCCATCATACTGAGACTGCCTGGTTACTCATGATACGTGTCTCCTTCTCTGCCACAGGTAATAAGGCTGGAGAGCGTGGGCAATCTCATCCACTTTCATAGAAGGAACAGATAAAGGGGCACTTAGGTTAGGTCACTTTTGTTACATCAAGGGGGTCTGGGTTCTAGGGGTCCACAGACCCCTCACCCTTGTCGGGCTTATCACTCTCTCTGATGTAGAAAGAGAGTCAGAGACCAGTGCAAAGTGGAAATACTTTTTATTTGGAGGAGGAAGTGATACAAAGCCACTCCTAGGAGTGAGGCGGGGCACAGCTGGGTCACCGCTGAATCTGGGGCCGCTGTTCCGTTTTATGGGGTGGGAGTCTCTTCTCCACCTCTCCGGGAGTCCACACTTGATTGACTGGATACTGGAGTTGTCGCTAGGGGTTTGGTCCTGTGGGATAATAGGGGGATGTGGGTAGGTGTGTGTCCTGCAACGGGAGGGACAGTGGTTCCTGCACGGAGGCAGGTGTCAAAACCATAACCTGTCAGCTTTAAGCAACAAAACTGCTTGAAAACTGCTTGCTGCTTGTAGTTACACAGAGGCCACTTTTCTACCCTCTGAAAAGGGCTGGGTCTTTACTTTAACCCCACCTAAGGATCATTGTGTCCCTCTGCTTCTCTAAAGACATGCAGGTCATGGGCAGTGAAACCACCTGTTGACCTGGGCATTCTGTCTCTGAGTCTTGGCTTATTATTTCAGATGCCTCCCTGCATGGTCCCATTGCCTGTTCTTCTCTGAGTTCCTTTGGTCTATTAATATTCCATTACTGCCATAACAACTACCACTCATTTAACAGTTAAAGTAATAAATATTTTTTATCTTACAGTTCTATGTGTGAGAATTCTGTTCACCCAATTGGGTTCTGTGTTCTGGGCTTTTCACAAGGCTGAAGTTAGGAGTTGGCTGTATGAGTTCTTACCAAAACATGCCAGGAGGAGCACACTTCTAAACTCTTGCAGGTTTTTAGCAGAACCTAATTACTTTCAGCTACAGGGCTCAAGACTCTGTTTTCTTGATATATAGTTAGCTGGGTGCTACTTCAAACTCCCAGAGGCTCTTTAGTCCTTCCCTGGCATGGTCCTTTCCATCTCCAAGCCAGCAGTGGTACAGTCCCTGTTCACACTTGGAAACTCATTGACTCTCTCTTGCCCTACATTTCTCAGACTGTAATGGAGAAGGTCCTCTGTTTGATAATTAAGTAGGATTCTTTTCAATAATACAGACTAATCTTCCTACTTTCAGAACCACAAATTTAAGACATCTGCAAAGTCCTCTTTGTTATGCTGTGCATGTCGTAAATGGGTTGTGTGGTTTAGTGTGTGGGCATCCTTGGGGAGGAAGCGTGATTCTACAAGCACACGTAGGAAGCTGCTGTCCCACACTCCAGCTCTATTCTGTTGGAAACAATTCTTTCAAACGTATTGATACATTTCTACCTTTTCTTGATTGGAAGATTTTCTCTGTAGTGTGATTCTGCATCTGTGTCTGCTGCCAACATCTTGTCTGCACTGTGTGGGAGCATCTCATCTGCCTGCATGTAGGTCCTTAGACCCTGTCAGGTTGGGGGAGTTGCAGTCACTGCAGCCTGCGTCTCCTTATGACCCATTTGGAACTTTTTGAAGCCTGTGTGAGAGATGGAGGAATTCCCTGTGGTCTTCTCAAGTTGCTGGCCAGAGCTCCTGATGCCTTCAGTGTCCAGAGAAGTCTAAGAAATGGAGTGAATTTAAGGGATGCTAGCAAAAGAACCAAACAGAACCCTGGGCTTCTGTGTCTCTCACTCAAACCAGCACCAGCTGTATTCAGTTCATGACAAACTTGTTGTCCAATTTTTAGCCACATTGTAGCTCTCATCTTTTCTTGTCTCATATATAAGTTATTAAAAAAAAAAGTGCATCACTATGCTCATGGGAAAACTTGTTACTAGAGAAAATTTCTGTGCCAACTCTATCTTCATCCTCTTTGCCTTGTGCATGCTATTTTGGGCAAGTTGGTTTTGTTGGGTCTTCAGTGAGGAGGTATAGGAATTTTAAAAAGTAATATTCCATTAGTTAACAGAGTAATAATTGAGTTGGCTGGCTGTGCCTGTAAAGTGTTATTCTTTTTTCTTTTTTTAAAAAATCCATACATGTGTAATTTGAAGATTCTGCATCGGGCTCCTGATGCGATCAGAAGCGTCTTAAAATGAGAAAATCTCCTGCCACAGTGACAAATCCACAGGCCTCACGAGAAGCCCCACAGATCACTAACACACAGCCATAAGAACATATCGACTGTGGCCCGAGCGCGTAAGAGGATTGATCAGGCCAGCAGACTTGCATTAATTGTGAAATAGGAGGGACGATGCGATCAATGATAGGAATGAGAGCGCAGCAGTAACGATGCCACATCCAGCTAATCCAATAATGGAGAAGCTGATGTATAGCATATTGGAATTCTACCGTCTGGGCACTTGTCACCGTAAAGAATATCCCGCAATTATGGGGAAAAATTGAGCAGGCAGCAGTTGAGCTAGCCTAATCAGCCTGATGCCACAGTAGTTCTCCTGATTAAACACTAAATTAAGTGGCACTCAGCTCTGTAACCTGCCTGCGTTATGAAAAATAATCCTAGAGCCGATGTGAAAAGTTTGTATTTTAATCAAAGCAAACTACGAATATTAAAATCTTCCTAAGCTATTTTGGTGTCATTTAGCTGTGAACATGTTTAACAATTTATAAATGGCTCTTTTGCCATTGGCTACAAGGGGAAAGGACCTAGTGCTATATTGGGAGGTAAGGCTTCCTGTGCTAAAAATCAATTAGACCTGATACGAGCTCAGAGAATTCCTAAGGAAGGAAAGAAAAAAAAAAAAAAAGAATGCACTCAAGGGGCCCTGGGAGAATTCAAATTTAGTTAACTTCTATAACAATTTGCCTACGGGTGTCAACTCTATTCTTTGCCAAAAAGCACATGATCATTCCAGGAGGGGCAAGGCTTAATAAGCTGTAGCTACTATGAGGAACCTTTACCCACGTGTCATTATTAAGTCCTGCAGCACAAATCCACCAACAATCTAGGAGTAAATAGAAAATTCTCTAGAACTAAGAGAAAACTGTTTTTAATGGACATACAGAGACCAGAAAGAAAGAACTTACATTGTAAGCATTAAGGCCACAGTCTTCCTCAGTTGCCCTCTACAAGTCTTTACCCTAGACACACACTAGTGAGACACAGCGACCATTGCATGCATGTGTAGGTGGAAACACTCAGGAAAGGTGGCAGTTCCACTAACATTCTCACAGCTTGCTGGCACAAAGCTGGGGTCAGGGAACAAATGAGGGTTGGACCAGGAGGGTTGCTCACTGACTGAATCTTCTTTCAGGTGTAAGAGACAGTGTGCTAATAGTATCCTTCCATCAGTGTGAGTTGGAGCAGGGCATTGGACAAGGAGAGATGTCACCTACCTCCAGCTGTACTAACCTATTGTATTTTATTTGTTAATATTTCAGACCAATGCATGGCATTGCCATTTAATGAAAACAAATTCTTTTATCTAGGTGGGAAAGGGTCCATGGAAGGAAGGAGACATTCAGGCTGTGCCTCTGTAGTTGAAAAGTCAGAAACTATGGAATGATGCAGGTTTCTTTTATTAATTAATGATCATTAATAGAATCTTCACCCTATGCCAGGCCTGATCCCAAGGGTTTTAATCCAGATTGAGTCTATTACTGATTCTGTGAGGTTGAGATGCTGTCATGGCTTCCATCTGGCAGAGGAAAAAGCTGTAGGCCAAAGACTTTCTGCATTTTGCCAGTCTCATGGATTGTGAGTGGCAGGTAGGGATTGAGTCCAGGTTGGCTCTTTCTTTCCATGTCCTGCAGTAACAGGTCAGTCCATTATAAGGGTGGTATGGCCAGCAACATCATTCATGGGAATGGGAAGGATTGGCTGCCTTTGCTTGGTATTAGCTTGACTGGTGCCACATTCCCTTTCAAACATATCGTGTATGCCATTTCATTCCTGGGCATGCCTTTTATTCAGTCCTGGACATTGTCTTCTTCCGAGTAGATTATGAAGTGTTGGTCTGGTCTGTGTAGTCTAGGCCAGCCAGTTTAGATCAGAACTGATCATCCAGACTTCCAGAGAAAGTAAGAGAAGTGGGTTCTAGGCCAGTCATATGGAGTTACCAATAAGAAACAGCTATATAATCTTGCCAGCAAAAATATAGAGTGGTTTTAAAATGTGTTTTAGTCTGTTTTATGTTGCTATAACAAAATATCTGTAGCTGGATACTTTATAAATTAAAAAAAATGTTTATTTGACTCATAGCTTTGGAGATAGTGTGAGATCAGGCTGTCCCATCGATAAGAACCTCTGGTTGCCTTGTAACATGGCAGAGGCACCAAGGTGTGACTTCCTACAAGAGACATAGGGCAGTCACATGGTGAGATAGGAAGCCTGAGTGATGCAGCAGCCAAGCTTGCTCTCCTGGGAGCCAACTGGGGTCCTATGAGAAGTATGGCAGTGCCCCAGTTGCCTAACACCTTCCTCTAGATACGCCTCTAAAAGTGCCCCCCCCAACTACCATACTGGGGACAAGCTTCCAGTACATAGACCTTTGAGGGGAAGACCATATCCACGTTAAGCAGGGTGATTCTACAGTCACTGGCATTTACTGACCGTCTCTTCATGCTGAGAGCTTTTGTAAGTCCTTTCGTTCCTCTTCTGTACTTCACTCTTCCATAACCCTGCAAGAAAAAAAGAAATTGTCCCAATTTTAAAGTGAGGTCATCTGAGACTGAATGTCTGCATCCCTGTAAATAAGGTCACATAACAGTTAGTGGCAGACCTCAGATTGAAAAATTGTATCTGTTCAATTGCACCCCTTCACCTGCAAAATGTAATTCATCTCCTTCCACTAGGGGATGTTTGGAGTTTTGTGGTTGTGTTAAATGGTCAGGAGCCTTCACTCTCGCATCATACAGAACGTTGCATCTGCCTCCTTTCTCAAGCCCTGGAGAAAACTGCCTGGAATGGATAGCGCCCTACAGGACTGCAAAGAAGCACAACGTGGCTTCCTTTCCTTCTCTCCAGCAGTGTGATTCTACCTGAACAGTGCACAAGGGTTGTTCTTCAGAGTAAATTAGGATCCAACAGAATCTTTTTATCATGGGTCAAGTAATTTTCAGCTAACTTTTTCCAAAAGGGAAGACCAGAGTGGATTATGTTGTTGTTGGATAGCTACGCAGACTGGGTTAGAGTAGACATTCTGATTTATCTTTCATGTTTTTACCAATCTCAGTAAACTGAGGTTTACTTGGGCCACTATCACAAAACGTACAATAACAACATACACCATAACAAAATATAGACTGGGTTTTAAGCACTAGACATTCATTTCCTCATTGTTCAGGAAACTCGAAGTTGAACATCAGGGTGCCAATAGGGTCTTCATCTTGGTGATTGCCTTGAAGTATCCTCATATGGCCTTTACGAGCTGTGCACATATGGAGAGAGAGCAATTGATCTTTTCTCCTCTGTTTCTGTGGGTATCCATCACATCAGGAGGGTGGGATCCTCGCCAAATGTCTTCAGATTGTAGGTCAAGATTTCAACGTACGAATTTGGGGGTGGAGGAAGACACATAGCAACTGCCAGTCTGCTCTAACTAGCCATGTAAAGTCTACAGGAAACAGTACAGACCTTTCCTAACCTCCGCCCATTTTAGATTACACTACTCATTAAGTCAGAAACTCAAAACATGTGACAGTGGTCATTCCCTTCCAAAAGCAGCGATGTGCGTCCTCCACCAGGAAGCTGGAACTGAAGCTCCTCCATGAGCCCGAGGCTTCCTGGCCTGCAGCAACCTCCTTTGAAGCCTTTCCACCTAGGATGAAGATGCTGAGAAAGCATGAACGTATGTACAACCTTCTCCCCATGTCTAGCTGGAAGATGATTTTGTCTAAAAGTCACAGAAATCAAACTTAACCTAGCTCAAACACCAAAGGAAATTTCACATTACCTCAAGGGTGAGAATTTGGCTCTTGTTCAAAAGGCTTAGATACTACTGGGATTCTCTGCTCATTTCTCCTTTGTTCTCTCCTTCCCTCTCCTGCCTCTCTGTCCCTCCCAATTCCCACCCCCCCGGCCATAGCATTCTTTACCATACTGTAGCAGCTAGTTGCCAGTATCTCCCAAGTCACAAAACTCACATTTCGCCGTGCGAGAAAATGATCTACCATCCCCTCTCAGTCAGATGCCTGCTTTTCTGTTTTAGTTTCTAATTAGTCCAGCTTGTGTCAGTTGTTCATTTATCTGTGTCCTGGGGTGCCTTGTAGAAAGAGGGTCATTTCCACTGCAAGCATATGGCTAGAGGTAAAGGGAAAATTCCATGGAAATGTTTTTGGTAGCCACTACGAGACTTCTACTCCAGGTGCAGACTTGCTCTTCCAGAGATAGTTGCTTGTTAGACATTGGTCAGTGGCTGAAGTCTTATTAATGGGGACAGGGTGGGGTGATTAACAGTCTCCAGCTTTGGTGCCACAGAATTCCATCCATAGTCTTCCTCTGCATGATGGTTGTGCCTTTCGTGCGAGCTCAGGCCATGATGGAATCTGAATGGGATGTGGAGAATGTAACTTCCCAGAGATTAGTTGTTCCCACTAAGACGTCTAAGATTTCAAATATATCTTACAGTTGATTTCTACTGCAGTTCCTAAATTGTGGTCTAGAGGGACAGAAATAAGAACAGAGACCTCACAAAATGTGCAGAGTAGAGAGAAGGGCATGGACTTCTCAATCCTTGATCTGACTCTTAATGATTGATTTGTGACTGAGTTCTCTAAGCATCAGATTTTATTATCTAAACAAATGGGATTAATGTAGTTACAACTCACATAGAACTGGTAAAGGAGTTGATGGGGGTTGGGTATGTTAACAGTTGAACCCAGTGTTTTGCTCAGAGTATACAAACTATGATAAAAAATTATGGCGAACCTTCCATTTAAAAAGAAATTACAGTAAAAGACACATTGCCGTTAAGCTCCCTCAAAGCACCCCTGTTGCGAACATACTTGTCCTGTCAGTCTTGGTACTTTCCGAAGCAGTTCTGGAAGTCCTCTTTCCTGAGGGTCAGAAGTCGCACTGTTGTGACTAACACAGTGTCCTGAAACAGTTCAAAGCGTGTGCCTTTCACGATCATCTCGACTTTGGGGAAGAGGCAAAAATTTCACGGTGCCAGATCCAGTGAATAAGGTGACACGAATATGTGGCCCCATCTGAAGACATTTTTGGCTACTACAACTGGGAGTGGAAGGTTCCTGGCACCTAGTGAGTAAGTAGAGACAGGGGAAGCGCCTAAGCATCCTGCAGTGCAAAGGAAAGTCCCCAAGACTAAGAATTGTCTCGTTCAAAGTGTTACTAGTGCTAAGGCCAGAAACCTTGGTGTATTCTGTTATTACAGCATAGCTGCTGATGCCAGTATTCCTTGTAACCAGAGAGGAGGGAGGAAAGTTCAAACAAAATACTACATATTCCATTCTCACATTAAGATTTACTCTAAAAGAAGAAGAGATGTCAGGGGACCAGAGTTCTAGGAGACGAGTCTTCACTCAGTGAGGTAAATACAGTCTGAGTGACATGGCAGATTTATTAGCCCAGGGAATGTAGTGTGCAGAATAAATGTAAAGGAACTGTCCAATGTCCTGCAACTTTGAACAAAGGAATCGAAGCTTGCAAAAGGAGCCAAAGCTTGCAAAACTCTGAACAAAGGAACCAAAGCTTGCAAAAGCTGACATTTAAGCTGGATACCAGTCTTTACAAACGTGCAGAGACAAGCTTGGGGAAAAATATTTGGTATTTTATTCCCAGTCTTTAAAGGTGGTGGAAGTTGTATCTTGGGTGATGTTGAGTGAATACTAGAGTTTGTTTGTTTGTTTGCTTGCTTGTTTGTTTGTTTTGACCAGTCTCTGAGCCTTATGAAAACAAGAATTGAGTTTCTCACTTTTTCATATCTTCATGGGACAGTCTGACCTTGCGGTCTGGGATATGGTCGATAGTCTGTTGATTCTCTTTTCTACTTGCCTCAACGTCCTGAATGTGTCATGCCAACAGCAGCTGCATCCTGCCAGTTATTGAAAGCCTTTTCACATGTATTTTATCATCTTCCCATAAGAACGCATTCAGCAGATGTGAATGTGATTGTAGGAGAGAACTCTGAGGCTGCACACGGGCGAGGTTTAGAAACCAAGAACTCTTCCCAATGCTGAGGCCGTTCTCCTAAACTTGGGAGTGGATCTGGATATGGCTCTCCAGCCCTGGGTGTGCACCAGGATCACCTCAGAGATGGCAAATCCAGAGCACCTGAGCTCTATGATTGCCCTGTAGGAGTCCAGCCTCCTGGCATGGAAGATGCTGAACAGGAAGTCTTGTTGAACAGTTTTCAGACAGGCTGTCTTCCCTTCCCATAAGCTTGATTTTCAGGACACTGGATAGAAGGCTCTTGATATTATTCTGAGCATCTGCCTAACTTAAAAGCCTACTAGTTATTCATTTGTGATTTATCTCCTCTTTTTAAAAATGTTCTTTTTGGCAAACAAGGAAGTGTGATTATATTTAAATTTTCTTTAATGATTGGGAAATCAATAACTTAAATTTCTGTTCTATACTATCCTACTTTAGTCAACTCCATTCCATTTCCAGTTGGTATTTTCAATGTTGTTTTCTTGTTTAGGAAGAGAGACAGGGACATAATCTCATAGTGAAGAACTGTGGAATACCAAGTTTTCTTGGTTTTAGTGGTGTCTGTGGAAGAAAGCAACACATTTCAGAGAAACATCAAATCTATATGAAGGAGAAAGATCTAGTCCATTCTTCATGTCCCCATTAGTCAGTGTGGTAGCATCAGTACTCTTCCGTGTGTGCTAATAAGGTTTCCTTCCTAGAAGGATATAACAGCTCCCTGTCTGCTGTTGCAGGTAGGTAAGACCATAAGGCCGGTTCTAGCCAAGGTTTGTGAGCAATACGACATGTGTCACTTCTGAAACAAAACATGAAGTGTGAGTGTATGATGTCTGGTTCCTGGCATCCTTGCCGTAGTGATTCTGAAGTCTGTGTTTGAAGGCAAAGTGTTCTTCAGACTGGATCCCTGAATAATCCTATGAAACGGGATTGGTTTTTGCCCTTAGTCTATCTTTGACGTGTTGTACCCGTGAGCAATGAACTTCTGCCATATCCCGTCACTGTGAATTGAAAGCTCATGCTGTAGTGTGGTATAAATGAGCCTGTACAGGTGATTTTTGTGAAATGAATGTAAGATATTAAAAACGAAACAAGCACTGGACTTGAATTCTTCAAACCGAATCTAAATCTGAGGTAGGTTTCATGGTAGCTTTGAGATCTAACCAAAGCCATTTACCCCTTTGATGACAAAGAGTGCCCAACTTTATTAAGCACCTCTGGGTACCAGGCCCGGCACATACCTTTGCCTGCATTCTCTCACCTAGTTTGACCAGGTCTCCTTCCCCTTGTTAACCAGTCTTCACTTGACAGATGCAGAATAGGCATGATGTGGGATGTGGAACTAGAAAGTGGCAATGGCCTACTGACACCTGTGACCATATTTTCCTCATCTCTAAAATGGAGTTGATTATAGTATTTACCCTACTGGGCAGTTTTAGGATTCTGGGAGCAGCCTTAGTGACAGGGGACTCGGATACCTAGTAAGTAAGGCTATCTTTTATTTGGCTTCTACTGGCACTTGTTTGTGAGGATTTAAGCATGTTTTCTCTTGTGCTGTCACTTGAGTCCCATTTACTAACTTTGAAGTCTCTGCCTTTTTTTTTCTCCCAAGTGGTAAATGTTTCATCATTATCTCCGTCTCCTGGTGGAGTTGACCCTCTCTCCATCACAGCATTTGCCTTCATCCTTCAGTTTCTCTTTCCCCTTTTCTTTTTTTATGGTTCTATGTTGCTGTGAGCAGAACTCATTTTTCAAAAGACAGATGGTGGCAACCCCGTTCCCTCTAAATAAGAAAGCAAAACAGCTGTTAAGGTGCAAACAGAGTCGCGGCCAGCAAATCGTATCTGCTTCAAGTGTTGGTGAAGTTTCCCTTTAGGGAAGAGGAGCTATCTAAACAAAATGTGCGGCTTTGACTGGGCTCTGCCAAGACCGAGTATAGAATGATGGCAAATAATGGAAATTTATAGCATACTATAGATACAGCACCTTTCTTTCTTAGCGGGTACATATTTAAATGCAGTGCTAACGGAACTGAAATTTATTGCTGTCTAATAACGATAAAATGCCATCAGAGAATGAGATAAATCTCGGCCCCCAAACCTTAGAATGCAGAGCACACTCTCACACGCACACACATGCTTGTAAAATACAGCCAGATACTGCTAACTCAGGAGTCTGGCTTTGGAAGAAGCCAACGGAACAGAGAAAGTAGAGGAAGTGTTTTATAGACGACGGCAAATTGTTGTTTTCATGAGGCTGGGGTCAAGGTACATGGTGGCCTCGGGTTGAAATGAGTGTTGCTTTGTCTCACAGTTGATATATACTTGACCTTGGCGAAGGAAGCTTTTTCTTTTCTGGATGCTCAATAGCTTTTCTTTTCACCTTTTCACAGCCCTGCGACAGGCTGACTTCCAAACAAATACTGATGAATTATAACCATCTGGGAAAGGAACATCGTCTTTTTCTTATGCGTTTTCCTGTGCTCGCTTATTTATTTATTTAGAATTGGACACCTCCAGGCTTGGCAAGAAGAAAGTGAAGCATGAAGCAAACTTGCCAAAATGCAGTGTTTGTAAACTGCCTGGGATGTGTGAGTTAGGTGTGTAGCGCTCGTCTTCAGGCACATTTGGTGTACAGGGAAAGGAACTGTACAAAGACCCACTGGGACATTGTCGCAATATTTGAAAGTAGGCCCATCCTGGCTCCTCCGGGACCTGCGTGGGGCCCCAGCCTGCTCTCCTGGGGTCAGCCAGGTCTTCTGAAATGAAGCCCTTTTGGAAATCTGTCCCAAGCCCTTACTGAATTTCCACAAATCATATGCTAGTGGATCCTCCCGAGTCATTAAGGATCTCAAGAAGCAAATTTCTCACTGGCTCAGGTTGTGGGTATTTTTTCACACTTTTCGTGGGAGGGAATCTCTAACACTTCAGGCAGGATCTTTGTTTTCAGCAAGAAGCCTAAGCTCCAGGGATTGTTCCAGGCAGTCCCATTAAGAGGTAGACACTTGATACTTCTCGGAGCTTCCTTAAGTGGTTGTGTGGGTGTGAGTGTGTGATCATGTGTGCTGTATTCATTTATGCAGCTTTGGAAATGTGGGCAATGGGTATAAACTTAAAAAACCACTCTGGTTCAGAACTAGAAAGACTTATTTCTGATTCCTTAGGGTGTGCACGTGTGTGTGTGTGTGTGTGTGTGTGTGTGTGTGTATGAGAAGAGGTAATGATAGTTTTTGAGCTAAAAAACAATATTCATTCTTTAGTCTGGAGCATTCCTGGAATTTCTTAGTCTGCAGGGTGTTATTTTATACAAAATTGTTGTTACCAATTCCCTGCTTTTTCCTTTTATTCCTTTCCTTATTCCTACACTGAAGAAAGATAGAAAATAATTTAATTTGGTACATTTATGTCATGTAGATTTTGTTGTTGCTGATGGGAAAAAAATTAAAAAGTACATTTGAACAATTTTGTTGAGTGGGATGGAAAAGGATCCAAGTTTTCACACACACAGTGGATTCTTTGGAGTAGGAGAGTTTTAGCTCAGTTTCATATAACGGAGAGAGAGCGAGAAGAGGGGAGAGACAGAGACAGAGACAGAGAGACTCGTGCTTTTTCTAAGTGATTTTATGGTTTCCCGAAAAGCCCTCGTCTGTCACCCCTCAGCCCGCCGACCTGTTGCTCCTGTGATCTGTGTTGTGCATATTCAGTTGCACAGAATGTCAGTGACAGGGCCAGAGCCGTGATCCTGGGCTGATTCATTACTGAGAAAGGTGTGACTTTGGCCACAAAGCAAGTAGAGCAAGTCAATCTTATGCTGAGGACAAAATGCCTGGCTTCAAACACTATGTGATTACGGACTTTACCCGCCAGGTTTAGTCCCTAAAAGATCACTTCACACGTCACTCCTGTGAGTCTTGTGTCAGGTACTCTCCCCTGCTGTCACCTCTGCCAGGGTCCAGCATTGATCTTCTATCTTCTCTTAGGAGTAAATCCTGCTTACTCTCACTTCTCAGCTCTCACACATCTTCTACCCTCCTGAGATAGTCTTTCCTTTCCTAGCATCTCTTCTTTCCTTTCCCTGATGAAACTTGGCTTCCTCCAGGAAGCCCACTCTGATGCATGCTGGCGCGGTTGGCTGAGCCGTTCATATCTTACTGTAGCATCCCTACTTTACCGCTCCTTGTCATTCCTCAGGCCAGGTGTAGGGGTAGGGTGCCTGCAGACTCTCTGCACTCCTTTCACTTCTCTTCTGTAGATCTAAAGTGACTTCAAAATAAGTTTATAAAAAAGAAATAAAAAGGAATCTAGGATGATAGCATGTTTTATCAAAACAAACAGAAACTCAGACACATTAACATGAAGAATGAACAAACAGAAAAAGAAAATGGAATACTGCCTATGTGGTCACATTACAAAAGGAAGAGAAAAGGAGGAAGAACACATACCAGAACCAAAAGCCCAGTGAAGGCTCACCGTTCCTACTGACATCATCACCAATCCCAGTGTCCACCTCAATGCCTGGCTTTAGTGAGAGTTTAAAGTTTGCAAATCTGTGTTGAACAGCATGACTTGGCAAGAGCACCTGCTCTCAGCTCAGCAGGCTGCTGACTCAGGTGTTGTTCTTTCCCAGCATATGTTGCTTTGGTCCCATCCTTCTTCATTCTCACCTGGGTCCTCTAGGTGTAGTTTTCTCTTTTACATTCACCCGAAAGTGTCCTCGGTTTAAGATGCCACAAGCTTTGTCACAGGGGCAGCAGGGTGGTAGGAAGCAGGCTGCTTGGTGTGCACAGTCCTGTGTGGCTGCCGGGAATAAGAAGGGAGATTCACGGGTGGCAGGAGAGAGTGCGGTGGGGAAAGGATTGCTGCGCTTCCCAGCGCCCTGCAGGGTTCTGGCTGCCAGAGGATCCCCAGATCCACAAAGCACTTGCTTCCCAGCCTGCAGGAATCTCCAGCAAGTGGCTGAATTCCAGACTGGCAGGCCCCCTGGGATTCCAGTGGGAACCATCTCCTCCCTGAAGATTCCCACAGGGTGTTGTCATGGGTTAGTGTTCTCAGAAAACAGAGCTGCTTTCTGAGGGATCTGGAGAGCTTCCAGGATCCTAGGGGCTGCATCTGAGTCTGATTCTTTCCATCCAAGGCCCATTTTCTTCAGACTTTGCAGACTGGATTAAGTGTGCATCATAGTATTCACCAAACCTCTTGTATATAATAAAATAATATTTAAAAAATAATAAAATAGCAGCTTGAGTTTATTGAGCATTCCCTTCCTAGGTGCCAGGCATAATTCTTCAAGATAGGTAGCATCATTCTGAAGATGAACAAACAGAGGCTGGAGAAATGAGATAACTTGACCAAGGTCATTATGTCACAGGCGGTAGAGATGAGACTGACTCCAGTTCGCCTGACCCCAGAGCGCATTCTTGCCCATAGACACCGCCGCTCCCATGAGGAGATCAGTACTGTCCTTATCGACCCTGTTTTACATCCAAGGAAGCTGAGCAGCAGCAGAGTTGAATAACTGACTGAGTTCACACAACCAGGTCATCGCAGAATTGGAGCTTGAGCATTACCGTTCAATTCCTGGGTCTTCGCGATTGCTGAAGAAAGGCGGCCAGGTCTGAGGCAGAGTGGACAGTGTGATGGTCTTGTAGAAAGCAGCATTCTCCCTGAGACTTGAAAAAGAAGGAGTGGCCATGCAAGGAGTAGAAGTGAGAGAATTCTAAGCACAGAGTCCAGACTCAGCAAAGTCCTGAGCTAGGAAATATTTTGGGAAGGTCAAAGCAAACGAAATGTGCTGCAGAGGCTGCTGAAAGAAGGCGCTAATGACCTTCACAAAATAAATGAGAGAATATGGGTCACAGCCAGAAGATGCTTCTAGGTGTAGTGGTGCAGGCCTGTAATCCCAATACTCTGGCAGGCTGAGGCAGGGGGATCTGGCATGAGAGCCCAGCCTGGGCAGTTTAGTGACTTAGTGAGACCGTGTCTCAAAATAACAAAATGAAGAAAGGGGTGGGGATGTAGCTCAATGTGGAGGCTCTGGTTCAGTTGTCCCAGTACTGCAAAATAAGGAGCAGGAGAGGAAAGGAGGGGCAGAGAGGAGAAGAGGAGGATCCAAGGACATGGAGATCTGTTCTCTCTATATATTTTCACACATGTTCTTCAGAAGATACTTTCTTCTTTCAAGCATCCTTCCGTACACATGTGGATGCCACACAACCAACACAGAAACCACATCATGACTTGAATAATAGATGTTTCCCTGGCACATATGAGAGCCCACGACATGGCCACCTCCCTTCTCCTAGGTCAGAGATGAGTGATCATCTGTGGATCACTTTATTCTTTTCTGCTCCACTCACATAGAGCCTCAGAATCCTCAACGCAGTGTAGTAGGTTGCCATTTTTAATCACCCAGAGGCAGAGTTTATTTGTTATTCCTGCAGATGTTTCCTGCAAGATCAAAGTTACAGAATTTGGAAATGGAGTTGACACCAAGGCGGACTTGCCATCTCAGATTCCCATGACGTGATATTCATCACTCTCCCCGGGGATGTTTTGATCAGACAGCCACTTAAGTTTCTATATCCTCATGATAATCATATCTTGGAAAAGGATTTAGGAGGAAGATCATAAAGCCAGGCATTTCCTAACAGCAGGCCATGGGATGGCTTGCTAAGAATGTGCTTCTAATGCATTTTAATGGCATGCTGTATAATATCTTATTAAAGATTGTAAGAGCATCTAATAATCATTTAATAAATATTAATGAAGCATTTACAAATTGCATCTTAATTTATAGCATTGGAGCTCATGTCCTGCCCTGGACATTAATGCGTGGGGACATTGTGGCTTTGACAGAGGCTGCCACGAGAGCCGTGCCCCATGACGTCATGCCATCCTGGGGCCATCAGTGATTTTTTTAAATAATAATTCTTGGAGTACAGTTTGGTGCGATGAAGCTTGATACCCAAGGCAGTTTTAGCAATTATTATTCTGTTTAGGAACATTAAAACATAATCTACCATGAATTTATAATCCATAGCTTCTCTCACACACACGTTTTAATAAGAAGCAGTAATTATAGGCCCCCATGCAAAACTTCCTGTAGATGTTGGGAAATGCTTCCCCAGCCCACAAACACGGGGGATAACAGGCTTTGATGGTGAGGAAAAGCGCTGGGCGTCTCGGTGTCCCCCATCTTGGTCAGATGCACCAGAGGCCTCTCGCTGCTTCCTGGCATATGGCTATGAGTGGACAGTGGCGACTTCATAGCATCACAGAAGTTTCGCCCGTGTGATTAAGCTTTCAGGTAGTGGGGGCAAAGTTGGTTCAGAGCTGTCCCCTCTTGTTTCTCTGGAAACAACCAGGTCTTTAACCAACATCTTTTTTTCTCATGTGACTCACAGAAAGCTTAAAGTAGAAGGGCCCTTAGAAATAGCCTTGCTCAGCTCCTGGCTTTATAGACGAGGAAGCAGAGGCTTGGAGAATTGATAATTTGGCAGCCCATGGTGATGGAGAAGCAGAGGCGAAGGCAGATTGTGTCCCAAGGCATTAAATTTGCTATTGCGTGCTTCTGAGCTTTGCAGCTGAGGAGGACTGGCATGCCTGGTGCCCAAGGGAGGCTTTGTATAGACAGTGGCGCTCCTCCAGGGGGCCCTGGGCAATGCTTGGCCTCAAGAACTGTTCGCTGTCACCCTTCCCCTGATGTCCCAGCTGGGTGGGAGTGGTGGTCTTCCTGGAACCCTTAGTACTGAGAGAATCTGACCAGCAGATGGCGCTGCAGGGATTCAAACTAGGGCTGCCTCCTCCAGATGCATCCCCTGCGGGCCTGGGATTCACAAACTCCAGCCCGTGGGAAAGAGGGCTCTGGATGCACCCTGCACTTTAGGGACACCCAGACCCTGTGGGGAGCCCCAGGCTAGCTGGGAAAGAGAGCCAGGTCTGGGTGGGTTAGGGCAGACACCAGCAGATGGGGTATATAGGGCTTTGGATCAGACTCTGCACCTAGCTGTGGAAGGAACAAAGGGGAAGCATTTCACAGCAGGCCAGCTGCTGTGCAAGACTGGCTGCCTACTGCCCTGGAGGGGAGGGCTCAGCCTAAATTCATGGGGAAGTGTCAGAAGGAAGCTTCTCTCTGCCTGGGGTCTCCCTAAACCCAGTTCCTGGGGATCACTTTAAAGCAATCAGGGGAACATCCTCTAGGAGGAGGCAGAAGGCCCACCTTAGAGAAGCTGATGTTTCTCCTTCCCCTTCAGGACTATGAGACCTGGGAACTGCTACAAGGCCTCTGTTAGCGTGGTTTAATCAGTAGTTTAACTTGGTCGCCCAGGACACCGTGGATTTACAAAGGTGGTGTCCGAGCTGCTTTATACAATTGCAGAATTAAGTGGATCAAGGACAGTTTAGTGTAGCACTAGCGTTTTTAAATATGCAAACCCTTTCTTGTTGCTTATATTCCCTATACCTCTAACGTGTGCCCTATCTTCCTCTGCCTCCTCGCTCCCATCTGTCTGTCTCTCTCTCTTTCTCCCCGCCACACAATCAATTTCTCTGTCTTTTACACATAGCTCTCACACAGCCTTGCACAGCTCCTTTCCCTCCCCCTCCTTTAGCAGCTGCGCCTGTCTGTGCAGAGGTGCAGGAGGGAGCAGAGGCCAGTCCACAGCAGAGCAGGTGGGGACCCATCAAGCAGAACCACTCTCCCTGCTCTTCTCAGGTGGATAGGCCTCCGCAGCTCTGCCCCTCCGCTCCCCTTCCTACTGGCAGAGGGCACTGTGCCACCTTTGCATCAGATTTAGAGAATCTTACACTTGGCACCTGCTGATCTGGACCTCGCAATTTGCTTGCTGTGTCTCCTGGTTGGAGGGAAGGATTTGCATACAGCGGCCTGTGCATTGCCTCCCAGGAAGACTGGAGAGCTCTGGGGGCCTGGCTTTCTGTGAAGCCAGCACTGTGGCTCTTGTGTTCCAGGATGGACCCCTCTGGAGGAAAGGAAGCTGGGCAGGCAGCTGGCTGTCCTGTGGCCGCAGGTCACATGCTCCTCCATGGGCGCTGCACAGCAGGATGCTCACCCAGAGCACCTGGGGGAGGGACACTGCTTCCTGACCCCTCCCTTCCAAACGCTGCTTACCTCGCAGTGCCAAGAACACGCTGCCTTCTTAATGAGACTGAGTGTCTCCTGAAGGCAGGAGTTGTGTCTGAGTCAACTCTCTGGCACACTGTAGACACTTACAAATATTTGTTCAATTAATAAAGAAGCAAATGAATAGAGAGGATGAATCATCTCTCTGGATATGTTAATTGCATCTATTTTATTTAACAAGCCTTATATAATGCTTCTCTGGGCCAGGAACAGATTAAGGCACTTTTTAGTATAAACCCATATATAATTGATAACAATCCCGTAAGTTAGGCACCTTTAACATCCCCTTCTCTGGTGGGCACTGAAGGTGCAAGTTGGGGAAGTATTTGCTCAGGGTTAGGAGGCCGGTGAGTGGCAGAGCCAGGATCCAGGTGCAGGCAGTGTGACTGCAGGGCTTTGCGCCAAGTCACTCCCCACAGTTGCTCTTGTCTTCAGTCTTATTCTCCCCTGGCCAAGAGTAATGTACCTCAATTTACCCCCTGCCCGGGGAACAAGTGGCAGGCATGCAGAGACTGAAACCCACCTTTCAGTGTCCAGCTTCCAGACAAGTTAGGAAGGACATTTTCCAGGTGGTAGAGAAATAGTCAAATTAATTTATTTCACTAGGAAAATTCATAGATTTCTTTTCCTTCACCTCTGCAACATGTAGATTGCATTTTTGTAATGAAAAAGAAAGGAAAGCAGGATAAAGGAAGGAAGGAAATGAAAGAGAAGGAAGAAGAGAATGGAAGAAAGGAAGGAAGGAAGGAAGAGAGGAAGGATGGCAGAAAGAAAAGAAAAAAATGAAAGAGACACAAGAAGGGAGGGAAAGACAAGGGGAGACAGAAGGAGGGGGAGTGAGGGAGAGAGGAGGGAGGGAAGGAAGGAAGGAAGGAAGGAAGGAAGGAAGCAGGGAAGAGAAGGAAAGGAGGTTGGTTTATTTAATCTCTGGCACAGAAGCAAGGTTGTCAGTCCTGAACAACATGGTTTCTCATCCGCCTGTTGCTTGGCACAGTGTCCCTGCCTAGAAGCAAGCAGAAATACTGGAAGTCAAGATCCAATATAATAATTGGCTTACAGATTTGAAGAAGGATAGATAGACTCTTCCATTTCCAAGATTCATTAGTTCAGCTCTCCCCATAATAGAAGGGCTTGCTCTATGTGTAAGCCATTTTCTAATCAAATTGGCATGCAGTCCGCACTCTGCCTTGGAATAAATGGGCTGCTGTAAAATTGCTCTGCCTCCGCAGAGGGCTGGAGTTGAACGAGATGGATTTTTTTTTCCTCGTTGACACTTGATCATCATGGACTCTTTGTTCAACTGCAATAAGAAGATCTCACTTTTTACATTTAAACAAACATCGCTGTGACTTATACTTGTGAAATATTCCTGAAGGATGTTTGTATCCCTCTAAGTTTCTTTGAAAACAGGAAGCACCTGTGAATGAATGGTCATAGGACTTGGTCTGCCCTGGAGATCTAACAGGAGTGTGGAGGCTGGTGATGTGAATGAGGAAAACCTGGAACATCCAAAGGTTTGTGACCTGCAAGCAAGAAGCCTGCTGAAGGTGTTAAGAATGTGCTAGCGTCATTTGGGTCTGAGTGCAAATCCAGCCCTACCACTTTGTTATGTGTATGTGGCAAAAATTGTCATCTAAGCTATGGTTTCTCCATCTGAAAAATAATGAGGGTTGAGCATGTCTAAATGCTGTTTGGAAGCCTAGTATCCAAGTGAATTTACCTAAGTGTTGCAAGGAATGCTAAGATGAAAGAGAATAATCTAAAAGCAAAATCTGATCAGTAAGAGTCAGACAGGAGATGGCAGCCTGTTGGGGCCAATCGAAAAATGTTGGTGTGCCTTGTAGGAGAAACCTGTCTTTAGTGGTTCTTTGTTTTTGCCTTGTCTGTCAAATAAAATCATCTTCATTCAAGATGGAGCAGATTTTGATGGGGCCAATGTGGTCAGTCTTGCTGTGTAAGTCTTAAGAGAGTATTAGCACTAAGTATCTTACCTAAACAACTACCCTGAAACAGTACAGCACCTTAGACATGAGATCACTACGTATCATCGAGAATTCCTTGTGGAAAGCGGATGTCTCTGGGCCCATGACACAGTGTCGTGGTAAACTTGTCTAATGTCTGGCACAAAGATTACTCTAGTCATTGCTGACATGAGGATGCAGAGGGCCACAGTGGGCGACACTGTGAGGAGCACTCTGAAGACACTGTGCGTTCCTGTGCAAGAACACAATGTGACTACAGAGGAAATGGAAAGGGGGGTAGGTGGGCTGGGGCGTGGGCCCACCGTGAACCATAGCATGTCACTGTCTTAGACCTTGGCCAGAGTATTGATTTCTCTGCATTGCATAGATGAGGTGGAGATGGTGGCAGCAGGCGGGGGCCCGTGGTGGTGAGGGAGCATCCATGCCTCTGTGGTTTGCGAGCTATGTTCCTTACTGCAGTGATTCACACCATAGGTCTGGGCCCAGGCAGGTCTGGGTTTGAGTCCAGACTCTCCCTCTTCCTAACTCAGGGCACCTGCTGAATCTCCGTTGGTCTCATTTCTCTGCTCCTTGAAAGGGGGATAATAATATGATAACGCCAAATACATGCAGGATGAACGAGGGAGGAGGCCCGATGGTGGCCCAAAAGGACTGGCGTGGTTGGTGCTCAGAAAGATGAGTCTGAATATGAGAACAGTCAACCCACCAGGAGTCTGGGAACATCACAGAGAGATACTGAGCCCTGCTCCTTCCACGTGTCCCTGCTGGGCTCCAGCTGGATGTAGGATTATGACTGTATCTAGGGAACTTCAGAAAGATAAACAGAAGGAGCTTGACTCGGGCTTCCTGAGGGCCCTGAGTCTTCACTCCTGGAGATATCTGCAGCAGCCTACTGCTCCAGATGACCTTTGTTACCTGCTGCATGAGGACACATGACCAGGCTCATAAGAGTGACCTCCTCCCGGGACACAGGGGTGTGTAGAGAGGCCCCTTACTCACAGCAAGGACATGTCACACCAGCACTTCTCTAAATTCAGTGCACACAGGAATCGCCAGGGTGGGAGGATCCCCTTTAGTTCCTTCAGGGTGGGGTCTGAGACCGTGTTGTTCAAGAGCTTGTGGGTGGTGCCTGTGTTGTGCATGTTGCCCAGCTGTGTGCTCTAGAACTCTCCTGGGAAACGGTGCCCAGGTGTCTGCACCTTCCATCCCTCCCTCACCTATGAGTGCCCGTCCAGCCATGGAGCCGGCCCATTTATCCCAGTTAAAGGGTTCTGCTTCTCCTTGTGCTTATTCCTCATGATACTGATTATGTTATTCACTTAAATAAAATGCACCCTATCGAATGCAGTGCCCACAAAAAGAATATTTATTTGAATATTAAATACAGATAAGACTTCCCCTGGGATTATTTCAGAGCACATTTGCGGAATTTAATTGCAAGGTTTTCCTACTCAGTTTCTTTTGGAACGCTACTTGTGAAAATATTTTCTTTCTGAAGGTAAAGTTCTGCTCTGTTAGTTTATTATTATTATTATTTTAAATCTGAAGAGCTCTCTGAGCTCAGTCATTACTTCCAGTGTCTAATTAATACTGATGATGACAAAGCAAACAGCCAGATGACCTAGATTTTGCTGTTAAATTGCCTGCAATTTACATGAAGCTCTCGGAGCATTTGAGAACCTGTTCTTCTAGTGTGGAGTCCTTAAGTTTGAGGTTTTAAGAACTCTTTTTTTCCCAGAAGCATACATCTTCCAGAGCACCTTCCAAGAAGGGTGTAAATGCACACACACACACACACACACATGCACACGCACACACACACGCACATGTAGCAACACTAGCAACCACCACCCAGCCAGCCCTTTCAGACAGCTGAACTGGAAAATTAGAAAATGAATACTCCTCAAGCTCTCAGGCTATAGGATCATTCCCATTTCTTAAACGACGACATTTTGTAAAGTCCTAGAAATCAGGAATAGAAAAAACCTCTTAGAGTGATGTAAAGGTCCCTGCCTGTGTAGAAGCCAGTCTGGGAACGTTCATGTCAGGGGCTTAGGCCAGAAAGTTACTTAGCTGCCTATTTCCTTGAATGGAAAATTGGTCCTATGGGACTTAGCTCACCTCAGCTTTTTTTTTCTTTTTTTTTTTTTTTTTCAGATAACATAGTTATTGCTAAATGATTGTTTCTGATGACATTTTTTCCCAGCAAAGAATTTTGAAACCCACCAGCCACTGTGCAAAACCATAGCTTTTCACTGTGGTGGTATTGTCTACCTGACACCAAAGCACTTAGTTCCCAGCCATTGTCCACTTAAAAAACAAACAAACAAAAAAAAAACCCCACAAAAACAGAAAGGTGGGAATGTTTACTTTCTTGCAATGAAAAAGCACTTATAGTGTGTGATGTGCTGACTGTCAGGCATTCTTTATTTGCTTTCCAAATATTAACTCAGTGGTATGGTTTAGACCTAGAATAGCTCCCAAAGCCCTCAGGTGTTCAGAGGTGGCTTTTTAGGAAGGTGACAGGATCTTGGTAATTACAACATCCAATGAAAATGGAAAACAAATCTAGTTAAAATATCTTAACTTGAAAATGTCCTAAGAACTTACAGTCTATCCAGGTAGATATATGCAAATGACATGCAAATCACCTGCCTGGCCCTCTCCAACTTTTTCACACCTTTGGATGTGGAGAAGGGCATGATGGGAAAATCTGAGTTGAGATGTTCATGCTACATAATCATAATTCTCTGGCTCTGGGGTAATGATGGTCCCAGGAGACTGGTTTAGGGAAGCATGCCAAACCCTGTTAGTTCCTCAGGACATTTTAGTGAATATTGTTTGAATTTTCTTGGTCTGAGCAAGAGGCTGGGGTGGGGCCTGGGGGCAGTTATAACCCTTGATTATGGGGGAAAGGAAGGATGGTTGTTTCTGCATCTGAAACAAATAGAAATCATCTTTGTAATAACCTCAATTGGTTTCTCCAGCTCTCCTCTGACTCGGTTCACAAAATACCTTATTAAATCTGGAGAATAAAAATGTGCCTGGGGTAATGGTTTATTATTAGACTAAATAATAGGCAATACATTTCCCCACCTTGCAAGGCATCAGTGGCAAAGGCATTTTTTGGTTTTTCTTGTGAAGGTGAGTTCCTGTGTTTGACCAGCCACGGTCTGCCCTTTTCTTCAAGAGCCGCGTCAAGCCTGAAATTCAAAACTCTGGGAGACAGATTTGCAGGGGCGGATCCTCGTCACACGCTGCTTGTGGCTGCCGCCTCTTGCCTGGCGTTGGCCCGTGTAATCTCTCGGCCTGGGCAGCCTGATCCGACTTAAGGGATTCTTCTGCGGCTAATGGGGTACTTAAGACTTGGCAGAACAAGTGTAAAAAAGCATTTTCTCTAAAGAAAACAGCTTTTTGAGACCTGTAATTTGAGGTTCCTTCAAGTTCTAGGGCCAACCCGACCTAGGGCATCCCTTTAGTCACACAACCGACACTTGAATCTCTCCAGTGACTTACATCCAGCACAGAGGCCCTCTTGATAGAAGTACTGATGTCATCAAGCGATCTGGTTTTTAAAGGAATGGCGAGAGAAGCACTCACTCACTGTTGTGTGATGCCTGGAAAGGACCGTGCTATGGCCCATTCAAGTGCAAAAACTACTAAGTATTTTAAGATTTCACTGTGGGCTTGATAAAATATCCCAAAAGACCGTAGCCACTAATTAAATATGTTAGAGCTTTCAGCATCTGGATTTATCTGTTCAAGTTTACATATAACATCAAATCCATTATTACTTATTTTTCTACTTAGTGCTTGGCCTTGCCAAACTCTTTCCACCTTCTCCTGCCACCCCTGAAAGCTGGCATTTTTACAAAACCACACAAGATTTTCACAGCAGATTCTGCTTCTCCCTGAGGTCAAAATGAAAATGTCACTGGGGAGCTGGGCACGCCCCCACACTCTTCTCTCGGAGGGATTTTCTTCATTGATAAAACCTCAGCCAACGTCAAAATAATTAATCATGGCTGGCTTGACTCATCATGGTTGTGACTTTTTGTTTTTATTTTTTTCTTGCCCCCACTTCTCCTTTTCAGAATCCTCAGCACTTACTATGGCCACACACCTTTTCCCCTCCTTATACCAAAGAGAAACAACTGCTACTACAGGTAATGGGATCTGTAGTTACTTATCTGATATAAAGTGTCCTACTGGCTTGGACTAGAGGACACGCTTGCATTGTAGGTTAAGTTTTCAAAAAGCAGTGAGTGGGCTTGAATAAAACTGTTTGATAGGTTGCATTCTATTCAGAGGCTACAGGCCTTTGTAAACTTTTAAATTTTTTGCATGTATTTTTATTTTCCTGTTCAAGAGAATCTACACAAAAGTCCAGATTGTTCCTGCAAAATTGGTATCAGTCTTTTTCAAGACAGCTACTCTGGGTTTACCCTTTTGGTACTCTAAGGAGATATTTATAGCTACCATTAATGGAATGCCTGCTATGTACCAGGCCAGGCCTGGATGTGATGTTCTCTCTATATAATATCTCATTTAATTATTACAACAATCCTGTAGCTAAATTACTCAGGGGTTTAAATTACATTATTATTGCTGCTGCTTGTTTGAAGTTATAAAAACAATGAACATTGAAGGGGAACTAATATAAGTGAAAGTGTAAATTTTTTATATTAGTGTTGATGGGCCCTGATGTTCTCCACTGTAGGCCTGTGCTGTGAAATTGTGGTCCCTTCTCCTCTTCATCTTTGTATTGTTAAAGAGATTCCTAGGACAGAGACCACTGAGTTAAAGGAAATGCACATTCTGTATTGAGAGTAGCTGCTAACTGTGCCCCCCGCAAAGGATGGGACCGATTTATCTACCCTTCTCAAAAAAAAAGTCAAGCCATTCAAAATTTCGAGAAAGCTATTGTCCTCACGTGTTTTAGTAAAGGCATCCAAGGCTCAAAAAGTGCCATTCACTTAGGCAGGAGTTACGCATTCTTGGGGAACATAGCCTGGATTTAAATTTAAGTCAGTTTAAATGCAAGTTAGTTTAAATCTCAAGTCAGTTGACCCAGTGCTACTTCTGCAAACCCCCTTTCCCTCACTAATTTTACCAAATACTAGAATCTGTTGAATTTTTTAAGTGTGAATTATTTAATACTGCAAGTAGATTATTTTATTTTATTCTCTCAAAAAATTAAACACTAGGCAGGTGCAATATTATCTCCAGTATACAGACAGGGAAACTGAGATCAGAAGGTTCATTTAATGTGGCTCATGGAACATAGATGATGTGTAAAAACTGGACTCAGGCAATCCAGTTTCTGGCAGTCTATGGAAGAGCCCACTGGGTCAATGTCAGACACATCTAATTTAGTGGGGTCAGCCCAGTGCAACATCAGGAAGCATGGTGTGGACATCTGTGCATGTAGGGATGCAGACCGCATGGTCCGTGCATGTTTTGCTGTAGAGAAGTATAAGAGTGTAAACACTATCACATCAGGGTGGATCAGCGGGAGAGCGCCCGCTCATGACTGATGGAACACAAATTGGAGAGGACAGTACACGATGTAGATGTCTGGGACTGTGGCTGGTTTCCTTGATACTGGGAGCTGGGTGCAACGGTGAATCACTGGTGAGAGAGGGAATTGAATCCAGCCATGGGAACAATAGTTCCCCTTCTAAATCTTCCTAGGTTTTTGATTTCAGGAATTCACTCAACCTTTATGTGCCTGGTTTCCCCAGCTGTAAAAGGAAGCTGAAGCCACCGTGTGCTTATTGAGTGTGATCGATCGCCCAGATTCATCCTCAGAAATTGCTTAGAATGTTTTCTGGCATGGCATAGACATCTCATACATTTTAATCATTGTTATTCTAACATGCATTTCACCAGAAATGACTAAGTATTTCCAGGCAATATAATTAAAACTGAGCAAAATATAAAGGTTTTGCAATACCGATATATGTCCCCAATCCAGTGTTCTACCTTATACTTTGCCATACCTCTGATTCTATTCTTTGCAACCTATTCTTCCCAAGTTCTTAGGATGGTCAGCCTTCCCAACAGTTATTCACTCACTAGTGGCAGATCAAGGGTCTCCAGAATCACCTGACTGATGTCTCCTACCACTCTGTGTCCCACTGGCAGGCTGGGTCGTTGCTGCTTCTCTTGGCACATGTGCTATCCTGTTTCCCAGTTATGACCCTGCATTGTAATCTTCATTTTATTCCTCACTTTTCCCCTCTGTGATTCTTCTTGAAAATGTACCATGTATCATCTCCAACTGCACCTGTTCCTCTGGCACAGTATTAGGCAGATAGCGTGTATTCAGAATACATACATGAAATGGATATAATGATCTTGAAATGCATGTAAGAAAAGACAAGCCTTAGCATGCACCTTTGGTACTCTCTAACATGTTTCTGGGGAATTCTATGTTATTTCAGAAGAATTTATAATAATGGGAAAATCAGAAAAATCACAAAATGTACACAGTTAACCATTGAGTTGATTTATCCATTTCTATGGTGTTAACACTCTCTGGTGCTTTTCTTCATGGTGATTCACAATTGTCCTAAAACTGGAATTTACAACCTTAATACAAACAGGAAAACACGAATCTCAATTTATTCATTTGTTGTCTAGCTTCTTAACTCTTTTGAATCCTGCTTTTCTCCATTCAAGTAAATCTCTTTAACAACCAGCTTCCACTTTACTTACTTTTTGTGTCATACTCACTTATTGCACTTCCACAATCTCACTGAGCTTTTCACACCTCTTCCTACTCTCTTTTATATATGTTTTTCATTTTTTCCAGGATGCAGTGTGTTATAAAAGAAAATTAAAAAAAATAAAAAATACTAACATCTTTTCCGACTCTGCAAGGTGAGAGCGAAGTCCTTCCCTGGCACTAGGAGCGCGTCTGCAGTCGCTGTGGGCAACGTGCTGTCTACTGTCGTTGTGGGTTTGCCTGTGCTTTCCCCACCCAGACAGTGAGCGCCTGCTGTCTCCTTTTCCAGTGCAGTCCCAGCACCTGGAACCTTGATATCCAGAAGGCACTCGATGTACATACAGGAATTAGTAGTTGGACAAACAAGTCCATTTCAATTCCAAGTATCGTTGTCCTGGTCTCTAGCAGAAAGAAAGATGACAAGACTCAGTCCTCATCTTTGCAGAGGTGGTATGATGTGCAGGGTGGAAGATCAGGCTGGTAATAAGGTCAGGTTAAAGTGAGAAGAACTGGTAGGAGAGAACTCAAAGTCAGGAGAAGGATGGAAAGGTCTCAGTCTGAGAAAGAGTCTTTTGCCCTGTTGGCTGGGTGAAGCTCAGCAATGGCGGAAGATGAATCCCCGCTATTAAACATCCCATTCAACCGGGAGAGCAAAGGGTCTCAGGCTGAAGTTTATTGCTTCAGTATCTAACCTTTCATAAGTGCTTACTTGGCAGCCCTATCGAGAATGGTATTTGATTCTGGAAGCATCTTAAAGGAGCACCGCCCGACCTTCCACTTTCCCTTTTTTCATTTAGGCCATAAAATATATTAGTTTTGCGCATTACTGCCATGGGAGGAAAAAAAATATCACATGTTAGTTTCCAAATGAAATGACATTTAGTAAAGTGTACATTTAAGATATTTTTCAGGGCTGGCTTTTAAAGAGTGCACAGCAAGGGTCTTTCTCCATCACAGACAATATAGAGTTATAGGTGCCTTTTTCTCTCTAAACTTCCCCCATCGTGGTTATGGGAAATTTTTTAAAGAGGCTCAATAGGTCTCGCGATAACTTTGTGAATCCGCGGCGCATTGTTACATCCCATTTGGGATGTTTTGTGATTGGCTTTAGAGACACAGCTCTATGACGGATGGGCTTCAGTCATCTTCAGAACTGGCTTTCGTGGTGGTGAGAGGAAGTTGTATATGTGCATTTGGTGGCCCCTGCTGGAAGAAGGAGAGGTCACTGGCCACCTGGCACAGAAGATGTAGAGGTCGCTGAGTTAACTCTCAAAGTGGCCAGGAACTCCCAATTCCAACCAAAAACGTATGGGCAGATGTAGACACTGATAGGCTGTAGGCAGAGAGTGGTGGTGGTGACATCCAATTCCTAATAATTTATGGAACTGTAAAGGAGTATGGCCCAAAAGGAGAAGTAAGATATTGTCAGTGCAACACAGGCCAAACAATGTGGTATGCTCTGCAGACATAATTTAATAAACAAAACATTCCCACTCTAGAGATTACTTGGAATATTATTTTATCATCCCCAGATCTCACTTTCCTGTATCTGCTTCATCAGAAGGGCCACGGAGCTATTTATTTGACTACTGTTGGAATCTGCATTCCATCTTCTCTGTCACCAGAATGTTAGAATGCCATTTCCTTTCTCATTGCATAAATGTTATCATTTGTGCTTCCATGCATCTGACAAGCCCTTGTGATTTTTGTTAAAAATATTACTCTTGTTATGACATGTTATTTTATTTATTTAATGAAAATGAAAGCTATAACCGATATCATAACTTTTTAAGAAGCTCCTGTATTTTGGCAAGGCCATGATACTTTCAAAGGTTTTCTGATTGTGGATGCACAGCATGTCATAAAGAGTAATTTGAAAGCTACAGGAAAGCATGAAGAAGAAAGGATGGTCATCACTATAATTGCAATACTCATTTAGTTTTATGTTTTACATTCAGATTCGTGGTCCATTTTGAGTTAATTTTAATAGCAAGTGCAAGGTTTAGGTCAAAGCGTGTGTGTGTGTGTGTGTGTGTGTGTGTGTACATCCAATTAGTCTAACATCTTTTGTCCTTGGATAAATCACTTTTTGTATTTTTTAAGGTAGTTGCTGTAAGGATTACAGTACACCTAATTTTCTCAGTGTACAAGGAATCGGTGTTAGTGGAATGCAGAAATCTTAACACCCACATTCATTAACTGGATTGTGGTGATTATTCCACAATGTTTACATTTATCAAAATATCAAGTCAAATATTTTAGATATAGACAACTTTAATTCTATCATTTTCTTTCACTAAAGATGGGGGAAGCAAAAACTTGATTATCATGTCTCTACCCTCTTCTCTTGTTGTTGTGTTTATCTGGTGTACACACAAGGAAAAGCTCAGCAGACAACTTTGTTTTTAAAGGTTTAACTCGTTATGTATATTTTAATGAGTCCAAGAGGAGTAGACTTGTCTTTTGCATTTATATTTACGCATCTATTTACCACTTCCATTCCTCAATTATTATTGTTCCAAGTTTGCTTCAGATATTATTGTCTAGAAAACTTGCTGTAGCAATTATTTGTGAGCATGTCTGTTGCCAATGAAATTTGTTAGTTACTTTCATATTTAATTTTCATTTTCTTTCATTCCTTTTTCTCTCCTCAACCCAGTGTCCAAGATGGAACCACAGCCTTTCATATGCTGGGCCAGCCTTCTGCCGCTTAGCTATCCCCTCAACCACCCTTTATAACAGACCTTTTATAAAGGGTAAAATAAAGGATATTTTCATTGAATTTAAATTCTACATTGACAGTTCTTTCTTTCAAATGTTATGGTGCTTTCTTCTAGACTCCTTTTTTGTTTGTTTGTTTGTTTTATGTTTGTTTTAAACAAGAAGTTCATAGTTATTGAACTCTTGTTACCTTTTAAATACCCCATTTTTTTTTTCTGGCTGCCTTTTAGTTTTTAAGGTTCTAGCAGTTTGTTTGTAATATATCTGGGTGTAGATTTCTTTGAGCTTAACTCTGTAGGATTTCATATCTTCTTGAACTTGTGGGCTTATATCTTTTGCCTAGTGTGAGGGGTTTCAGCCATTATTTCTTCGAATAGTTTTTTCTGCAGTGAACTGTCATCTATATGTTCTAGAATTCCACTGACATGAATGACATGAGCATCCCAGGTCCCTGAGTTTCTCTCTTTTCGTCCCCCCTAATTTTAAGTCTCTGTTGTTTAGAATGGATACTATTCATTGATATGTATTTCAATTCGGTGACTTTATTCTGCTCTATCCATTCCACATATGAAGTCATTCAAAAGTTTTCTCTTTTGTGTTTTTGGTTTTTGGTTTTTTTAGGCGATTGTTTTTTACAGTTCGAAAAGTTCTACCTACTTCTTCTTCGTATCTCTTGTTTCTTTTCTAGCACTGCCCCTGTTGTTTGTGGTGTGTTTTCTCTCACTTCTCAGGGCATTTTTAAGATAGCTGCTTTAAAGGTTTTATTTGATCATCCCAATACCTGTGACATCTTGGTGTTTTTGTCTGTGACCATCCCTGTCCCTGTGAGTAGTTTGGGCTGTGTCCTGGGCACATGGAATGTCAGGACACTCTGCCTGTTGTTTGAACCCTGTGGAAGGTGCTGATTGGTCTGTTGGAACAAGCAGTTAGTCCTGTTGGTTTCAGGCTGAAAGTACTTGGCTCTCTGCTGCAGAGTTTGCTACAGTGTCAGTTCTCAGCCAGTGCCTTTGCAGTTGGAGTTGGAGGTTTCCTGCATATGTGTCCAGTCTGAGGGCTGGGAAGTGGTCTAGCCCTTAATTTAGTTCTCGGAGTGTGTCTTAGTTACTTTCTCATTACTGAGACACAAAACCTGATACCACCCTCAGATTAAAAGAGGAGAGGTTCATTCTGGCTTGCAGTTTGTAGAGGTTCCAGTCCATAGTGGGCTAGCTCCAAGGGCAGCATGGAGGGACATCTCAGAGGGGCGGCGCAGAGGGGTGTGACAGTGGCGTGATGGCAGGAGAGCTTGATTATGGCCTGGCAGTTAGGAAGCAGGGAGCCAGACAGAGGGAAGTGGGAGGAAGATGCGCCCTTCCAGGCCACGCCCCCAGTGACTCACCTCCTCCAACCAAATCACATTTAGCAATAAACTCTTCAGTGAACTGATCCACTGGTGAGTATCACACATCCATGTTCAGTCACCTCCCAAAAGTCCCACCTATGAGTTCAGGAGGCTTTGGGGGGACATCTAGATATAAACCACAACAAAGTATGTGGAATGTTTTTAAAGTCAGATACACAAATGCAGTGCAGAGGTGAGTTCAGTGTTCCTACAAATATGTGTGAGGTTGTTTCCCCAAATTATTTACTCTACAGGATCAGCAGAGTAATATTTGTATCCTAGAGCTCCTTCTATTTTATTCCCCAGGCAGAAAATGGGTTCTTCCCAGACCCGCAACCCTGTTCAGGGACTTTCATTTGGGGCCCCAGCTTCTCAGAGCCTAAAGGATTGTTTCCTTTTTGCTAGACACTAGGTGTCTGCTCTGGCCACTGTTGCTCAGGCCACTTATACTACTAGCCTGAGATTGCCTGGAGGCTGCAGTAGCAGAGGAGGGAGGGGGGGTGCCCCACTTTCTGAGCATTAAAATTCTTCCTTCCCTCTTCTCAAAACAGAACCAGAGAACTACAGCTGGGACTCTATCTGTATGTGGTGATCAGTGCTACACTCTGGGCTTCTTTGAATCCATGCCTGGGGATAATGGGGGGTGCACTACTGTCTGGGAATCCATGGAATCCAGCCTTCCTTCTCAGTCCACCTGCTAATGTTACTGTCCAGAGATCTCAAGGAGTTGTTCCATGCATTCTACCCAGATTATAAAGCTATGTTCAGCATGTAGACCTGGCGAAGAGCGTTCACTCCATCTTATGCAGAATAGTACTTCACCAGCTACTTTATTTTTTGGGATATACATAAAATAAAATTTAACATTTTAATGATCTTGAGGTACATACTTTGGCTTTAAGTGCATTCAGTCTTGCATAATTATGGCTATCCACTTTGAGGTACCCCGAGAGTAAACCCATACACGTTGTTCAGTCACTCCCCTTTCCCTTTCCCCCAGTCTTTGGGAAGTACTAAAATGGTCTCTGTCTTCCCAGATTCGCCCTCTTTATGTTTTAACAGTTTATGGAGGTCTCATTTATATAACATAAATTTACCTATTGCAGATACACTTCGGTGTGGATTTTTATATGTGTTTATGGAATTGTACCCATTTCCTTTTAGTAGTTCCGGATATGCCTTCCCAGTGCTTTTCTCTTTGTTTTATTATGTCTTTCTTCGGTTTCTTTAGTGATCTAACAAAAAAGGAACTATAAATTTTGTGCATCATTGTAGCCTCTTTTCTTAAATGCTAAAGAGTATGTTTTAACACTTCCCGTGTCTTTTTGAAAAGCATGATTGTGCTTTTTAATTTTCTCATTACATGGTATAATACTTACATTTTTCATTCCTAAATAATGTGATGTTTAATTAATATGGACATAAACACTTGTGTATTTTTCTGCTTATTTTCTTAAGAGCTGTTCCTAGAGGTCATTTTTCTAGGTTACAGGATGTAGAAAAGCACTGATGTATAGATTTTGAGTTCTGGTGCATCCTAAAGATTCTTGTTTTTGTTTTTGTTGTAGAAAAAGTAAAAAGAAACTTTCAATACAAAATGCATAAAATATACATCAAAAGTTGGTTTCTAAACCTTCTTATCCTTTAGTAAAAGTTTCAAAAACTTACAGTACACTGTCAGGGGTTTGGAGTCAAAAGTTTTTGCATCAGTTTAAAAAAAAAAAAAACCACTAGAAGGATGCATGAGAAATTGAAAATACAGACCTAAATTTTATTTCAGCCATTTGCTTTGGCGACAGCATCTACCAGTCCCCAGACAGGTAGAGTGACCATATATCACTTACTTTGTAAACTTCACCTTCAGCCATATCCTTTGCACAATCATGTTGTGCTTTCCTTCCCATCCCTCTGAACTCACACTTTTTTCCTGCTTGGATAATAAATTACGTGATCACACCAATGAAGCATCGTTCAATGTTTCAAAAAGCATATTGGTTACGCAAAGAAAATTGGCATAGGTTTTGCTAATTTCTCTTTTTTGAGCTATGGAAGATGTCACAGACAGCTGAGGGGTTCTTTTTCTCGTATAAGCGTTGCTCTCAGAGTCTTCCTTAGCACTGTCCTGCGGGGAGTTACTACCATCTGATTAGAACTGGACCGTACGATGGAACCCGTTTGGCAAGACAGGTAGTTGACACTGCTGGCCCGTGACACTGGAGACAATACTGTGGTGTCACCATTGCCTAATCACAAGCAACTCAGTTTAGCCTTTAGGGAAGATCGTTTACAGCTGCTGGATAGGCAAGACGGGGTTTCCCACCAATAGGGGAGCCCTCGCCCTGCAAAGACTTTGCCCCACACTGTCTCCCGTACTGCCCTCCTGTCCAGCTTCACGTCTCCCACTCACCCTGGTGCAAGTGAAGCTAGGGCTGTGTAAACCTAAGACAATTTAATTACATAATGAATTAATTCTGAATTAATCCTCTGAGCCTAGTGATTACAAATAACTTTCTATTTTCTTTCATGTTCCTTTTCATGCAGAACTTGCTGACTTTCCCCGTCTTTTTTGTTTGTTTGTTTGTTTGTCTTTTTCTTTGTAGGTTTCAAGGCAACAGATGAATTGTGAAAGAGAGCAGCTAAGGGTAGGTGCACCTGCTTGTAAAATGCTTCCTAGTTCTCGTTTCTGTGTGATAAGCAAAAATTTCCTTGTCTCTCCGAGGACACAGGTTCTAAATAACAGGCTTCATCTTAAGACTGGTAGAGTTGAAAATATTTATCCCAGCTAATTTAGTATTGATTGAGCTGGTAAATACAGTATATCTTCTTTTGAAGTGCCATTATAGTAGATATGGATTTTTTGATTTAGATCCAGCAATAAATACTTCTCTTCTGGAATTTGTTTCATATCATTGTACTTCTTCTGTGTACAACATGAGGTCTAAGTAATAACAAAGGTCAAAAGGACACCCTGCTGCCTTCATAATGTGATACCAGCCTGTCTGCAGAGTGGCTAAAATCCACTTTTGCTGTGGGTTAGGGTGAACGAGCAACTCATATGTTAAGAGCACTTTCTACAAGAATTCGAATCATCCATGGAGCTTTTGATTTTAGTGTCATTTGTCTCCATACGTGGGCGAAGGAGCCAGCGTTTTAAACCTGATATTCTGTTTCCCTATCTAAGGTGAAATCCCCTACTCAAGTGTGCTGGATGTAAAAAGTGTTCCCTAGGTGGGGAGAAATGGTTTGCTTCTAAGTGGAGCTGGTGACATTGTTCTGCATTTCATGGCATCTCAGTTAGACACTCTTCTTGGCACGAGCGTGGCGTTTTAAGAAATGTCAGAATTCCTCGACACCGTGTCCCCTGTCCATTTGCTTACTTTTAAATGCATTTATGTTTTGGGCACGGGGAGTTCACATTCATGATCAATCTATCTTTAATGTCACTGATGGAGTCTTGCAATTTTTACTGGACAATGTGATTTAGTTTCATGTTTTTCCAGCTGTTAGGAAAGTGAGAAAAATCTGCTGTTTTTAAAAATCTCAGCAGTGAGGTTTGGAGTTGGGGGACCACTGGTCTCCAAGGTGCCTCATAAGAATAATTTATTACAGGAGTCTGATGCCTTTGTACACTGCCTTGTTACATTTCAGAGCATCTGTTTAGCAGCAGCCTCAAGATGGCAATGATTTGTAGTGTTCTTCCTATTCCGCAGTTGCTATTGGCATCAGGTTTGTTAAATCCTCATAGAAAACAAACAACAGAGTCCGGTTGATGAAGCTTAGATTGTGAGTTGAGGTTTCTTTTCCTTTTATGCATAAGTATTTTATGTGCCGTCCCAGCATGGCCCGCTCTATTAACCTTTCATCTCTATCCACTGCACTCCTAAACACCTGTGCCAACATTAGTTCCAACTCCTTCAGGAAACAGCCTTCAAGATGTTTTAAGCTTTTCTGAGCTCTCTGATTGCTTTCCCCCTGCAGTCTGAATTACTGGTTCATCCTAGTAAATAATGTATTGCGACTTCAGATTTCTCTTCCTGTTTGGAGGGGGACGATGGCCAGAACTAGGTCAGTGCTAGATAAAGAGAAATGTGTGCTTTTTGTCTCCGGGAGTGCCCGATGAATTCCTATGAATTAAGATAATATTGAAATCTCTGTTGCAATTGAGACTCGCTAGCAAATGAAGGATGTAGAAGTTGATGAAGTGGTTGTTTGCAGTTTGAAGGCTTATTTCTCATTCATGAGGACAGAGTCCATAGGGTGTGGCCGAGCAGGAAAGGAGCCTCCCCCTCTCTGCTGAATGAGCCCAAACAGTGTTTTGAGATAACAGATCGTTACTGTACTTCATGGTGTGGCTCCTGTAACCCCTCCCTGCTCGAGACCATCTCTAACATCGAGGGCTTCTGTTTTACTTGTTACTACTGTTGTAGTTGTCATTTTTGAATTTTAAGCTAATTTATGTTTTGAATCGATACATAACACATTTGAACTGATAAAATGCATGTTGATACGGTTCAATTTAAATGGTACCAAAGGGAATACAGTAACATTTTCTCATTTGGTTTAGGTACCCATGTCCCTTTGGAAGACCCTAATATCATTTTGCACTGCAGGAAGCTTATCTTTGCCATCTCTGTCATGTTTGTGGGTATTTTCTTCTTTCTTGTCCTTTTTCTGCTTCCTGCCTATTTCTCTTCCTCCCTACTCTCCTTTCTCTGCTGTATATGTCCAGCCCTTCTACCATCTCAAAATAAAACTCCTTTAAGGCATTTTATTTAATTTGTGAGAGGCACTTCATTCTTTAAGGTTTCTGCAAGAAATCTGAAACCAAACTGCTAATACCCAAGCTTCTCAATGAAATGAACTTTCCTTGATCTCATTTTTTTTCCTTACAAGGATGGAAGTAAAATGATATCTATTTAGTTACCGGCATCATTTAAGGGTATCTTTAAGCCACGCTTAAAATACGTTAAACATGCAGCACTAGAATGCTTTTCAATGTTTGCTATATAGGATGAATGAAAGTCACTGTAGTGGCATTATTCTGTTTAAACTTCTTCACTAGTGCATCCGGGTATATTGTCAGAATTTACAATATAACCAAGTATTTGTGAAACTCATCCTCTTTTCTTGGGCTCCCGGATAGAGCGGATAATGCAGAAAGACAAAGCTACCCCTTTCCTTTTGTGCACGTGGACACTATGTACGATCACCATACAGACAATCTGTTTGTCTAGTCTCCTTTATTTTTTTTTCACAAATCATGATGACTTTTTGAAAATAGACCCTGTGAAGTGCTTGTTCTGTCATATTAAGAGGTTTAAGGAAAATTCTATGATTAATAAATTTCTGAAAATGCAAAGTTAAAGAAAATTTAAAGAAATTGTAATTGCTGGACTTCTCAGAAGTTTAACAGTGTTCAATGGTGGAATATAGAAAGATGGATATAGTACAACCCTTTTCAAACTCAGTTGGTCATTGAACACTGTTGGCTGAAGAGCATGCTATAAGAAAATTATGAGTTTTGTCTATTAGGATGCTGTTGTCTGAAAGTTACAGAAAAGCGGATGAACTGGTATTTAAATGATGAAAACATGTACTCACCTCCTAATTCAAGGGCAAATTCTTTGTGTGTTTGATATCAGGGCAGCAGTTTGAAATTTGTGTGCTTCTCTTGGCCTTTCCTTCTTCCAAGATGGTTACCTCTCTCCCAGCACCACTTCCTCATGTGACCCTCGTCTCATCAGAAGGGAAGGGGAAAATGAGCTTTTCACTTGTGGCTCTTGAATTTTATTGGAGGAAAAATCGTTCCCAGAAGCCTTCTTGGCAGAATTCTTTTAGGTCTCTTTGGCCAGTCTCTACATCAATCACTGGCAAAAGGATTTGGGATTTCAGTGATTGGCTACATCAGTCAGAATCATCCCCTGAGGCAGGACATTGTCACCTAAAGGAAAACAAGATTTCCTTAAAGAGAAGGAAGAAAAGAGAATGGGTGTGGTGTATTTACTCAATACATGCCACGGAAGGAACCCAAATGGGTCCTGCATGTGATTCATGATGCTGGCTTCCAGCAGGTCTTTTGTTACTCTGTTTCACCTCACATATATGGCTGTAGGAATGACATGC
The DNA here is from genome assembly GCA_004026905.1 of Hystrix cristata. Lineage (NCBI taxonomy): Eukaryota > Metazoa > Chordata > Mammalia > Rodentia > Hystricidae > Hystrix > Hystrix cristata. The sequence goes on from PVJO010000339.1 coordinate 201,731, forward strand.
AGATAAATCCTCAGCATGTTTCTTACTCTGCCTTGTGGAATTCAACATCCAGGGTTTCTGGACCAACTATGCATCTCACCCATCACATTCCCCCAAACCCAATCTACTCTTCTACTCATCTTGATTTGATCTTTGTACTTTGCTTTATGTTTTTTGGAACGGTCTAGCTTCAGCCTTTGTTTCCCCCTTAGCATTAGGTATAAGCAGCAGGCATAAAGACCCTCAACTCTGCACCCAGCTGGGTCCCAGAGACTGTGTCATGAGCCTCCCAGCCTCTCGCCTCTCCAGAGAAGAGCCTCTCAGCTGCTTATTCCTAACAGGCGATTCACCCTTCCCAGAATAGTATTGGTCATTACGCACATTGCTAATGAGCAAACTATACAACTTGAAACATGTTCACTTTTCTCTATCTACTCATAGTATGGATCCAACCTCCTGACCCTACATTTCAAATTCTTGCCTGGATTCTTTATGGGGAGATGGTCCATTGGAGCTCACGATGGATTCCATCAATTAAGTACTGCTGATCTTATTGGTTACATTTACCAACTTGCCTTGAAGACACTGCTAATCACCACCAACTGGTCATGCTAATAAAGAGTTGTCTAGTTGTCTTAACCCCACTATCAACATCTGCCTTCCTGGCTTGTGGAACCAACAGATTGACAAATAGCAAAGAGAGAAATTAAGAGATCTTATTGTCCTTGATTGTAAAGATTGTGTGGGCCTAGGGTGGGGGATTCAAATGTCCACATTTCTTAACATTCATTAAAAATTTTATTACAGAGGGATCTTTGGTGCTGTGAATATTGGATTTTGTTTTTGGACCTGATTGATAAATTTGGTTAGAACATTATTGCACAGAAAAAGGCATGGCTCTTGGGTGGGTTAGAACCTATTCTGTGGACCCAAATCTTCATGAGCCATAGGATGAGGGGATGTCCTAGGAGCTGGCATAGGATGCAGGGGGAGGGGCTGGGAGGTAAGAAACCTTATTGTGAACTGGGGTTTCAAATCTCAGTTCTAAATGCTCCTTAGCTCTCACAGCTTCAGTTTCTTTGCATGTAAAATGGGGATTCTTCTATGATTGTTGTTTGGATAAAGTGATTTATGTGAGGTACTTCTAAAACGTGTGTGCCTTACAGTCAGCAATGCTAGTTCTTGTTAATGCAATACCATCCTCAGTAGTTCTCTTTCCTCTTCCTCCTAGAAATACCAGGCCAGGGAATAGGGACAGACAGGGTGTGTGGATGCAGTGTGACTACCTACATTGGAAGACAACTCAAAGGAGAGGCTCTTTAGTTGATGGCTTGGAGGTGGATTCAGAAGGGATCTGCCTCTCTCTTAGCTGTGGTTGACTATGAATGGTGGAGACTGATTTGGGTTAACCTAAGCAGAAACACATGCGGTGAGATCGCCCAAGAACCAGAGGTTGGAACTGGAAAGCTGTCAAAAGTCACGTAGCTCTCTGTTTCTCATCTCCTGTGTTTCTTTATCTGTGTGGGTTCATTCTGAATTTTTCTTTTGAGAAAGGATCACTCTGTATTTGTGTGCTGCTGAAATCTTCCAGGCCCTGTGGTGTGTGCTGCATCACTTCTCATAGACACAGGAACTATCAATGCGCCCTGATTACAGATTTCTGCAAAAGGAGTCTGGCTGGCCCATTTTGGATCAGCTGTGCACCCTGGTACAGTTAGATTTGTCCAAGGAAGTGAAATAAATAAACTTAGTTGCCGTCTGTGAAGGGACAACTGTATTGTTAGGGGAAAGGAGCCATCGGCAGCTGAGTACATACCCCAAACATGTTCATTGACCCACTCATCATGGAAATCAGCGCTGAGCAAAAGATCCTGGAAAATGTGTGTGCGACACCCAGCTTCTAGCTCAGTGTTTCCCAGAGTGTAAGACACTTAACTCTGTGTGATACTCACAGCTTTTAGAAGAGAACATCAAGTCTTTCAGAAAGGGTGAATTGCTTAGAGAGAAACTTATTCCCTTTTCAATTCTTTTTCAATCCTTTTTTATGTCAATGAGAAACTCTCAGTTTAAACTAAAGTAGCTTTAACAAGACTCTAACACTTTCTAAGCTTTCTTTTTAACAGAGAGGGAGTGTGCCTCAGGCTTAGAGCCTGCAGCAGCCAGAGCATCTATGTAGACTTTAAACACATTGTTTGCAAAATATACCAGTTAAGAAATAGGGGTCTGGAGCTAGGCTCACTGAGATAAAAATCTGAACTTTGCAATTTAGTACTTTTTAGTCATGTGCATGTTAGTTAGATCCTCTGTACTTCTAATCCCTCATCCATATAATAGAGGTAATAATTGTGCATAATTTTTAAGACATGTGTAAGGGCTGGGGATTTAGCTCAGTGGTTAGAGTGTTTGCCTCGCAAGCACAAGGCCCCGAGTTTGATTCCCAGTACCAAAAAAAAAAAAGAAAACAAAAAACCTATGAAAGACATGGGTGCTGTCTATATGTGTCTTAACCAGTGTTAAAATAGTTAATGCACGTGAGGTCCTTAGGTTCACCATCTGTATAGGAAAGGTTTTTTAAATAACTTTTAGATTTCAATGGCTTTATTTTCCTTTAACTTTCATTAATGACTGCTTATATTAGTTTTCCATTTGCAGTGGTAATACAGAGTTTTCTTGGCAAATACACTTGTTTAAATTTTAAAAATGAGCTGCTTTAAAGATAAATATTAACTACATACTGTTACAGATTGCCACAGTGATGACAAAAATGATGATATGTGAATGCAAATGACTAAAGTTTCAGCAACACGGTAAGCATGATGTCAGGCTGTGAAAGATGTTGTACAGCAGATCTGTGTTATCAATATTTAATTTGCCAGTTAAAAGCAAGTCCTTCATTTCTGCTGTATACAAGAGTGATGTGGATCATGGAATGCAAATTGCTAACAATTATCTCAGCATAAACCCATTGGCTCCATCCGGGCATCACAGTGCATCTTGTGGACAGCCTGGGATTCAGCTATCGGAACCACAGCAATGCTTTTCTCTGCTTCTCGACACCTTCCTCTCCCTCTTTCAGAGTCCCTGTATTCCTCAGGAGCCCTCAGCACAGCCAGGAAGGAAATGTAAGCCCCACACACCCAGTTAACTGTGATGAGACTCACAAGTCTCATGTTTGCTTTGACAGTAGTTTCAGGATGGCACATTATAGGAATGTCTGCTTTCATTCAGTTATTTAGTCAAGAAATATTTCTGAGCATGAACCTTAAGCCAATCACTATGCTAGATAGTGGAGACAAAATAATAACAATAAGACACATAGAGTTCGAGTTCCCCTATACCTTGCAGAGTAGTGGAAAAGACATGCATTTGTCAATAACTATGTAGAAAAAAAAAAGAATGAAAAAGTCTCTGTGAAACTGAAAATACCAGAACCAAGAATTTCTGAGTGAAAGGGCATCATGGAAGAAGCTGACTCCTTGCCCTCGACCTTTCAGGCTTACCGGATTAACACATACTATCCAGTCCCTCTATTGGCAGAGAGCCATGACATCCTAGGAGAGAGATGCTTCACACAAGTTTACCTTGCTCTTCGCCCGCTGTGGTGTCTGCTTGCCAAGAGTCAGTTGTATTTGTTCCCAGAGCTGCTTCTGCCAGCTGCACTTGTTATTGTAATTACATTATTTAGTAGAATATCATGTAAACTGATGAAAAATGAGTGCAGTCAGAAAAAGAGCTGTTTCTGTGAAAACTAAGTTAAGTGCTTTGGAAACATTCTATGAGGGCAAGCCTCAAAAATTAGTTTAATTAGCTGTGGGCAAGAGGACTGTAAAGTACTAGGGGAAATAGAACCTTCAGAAATCTGGAAAGATTCTATAATCAGAAACTTTCAGGTATGTTTTGATGTTCTCATGTACTTTAAGCAAAGTCTGAAGTGATAAGGGTAGATGGATGATTGGCAAACTTCTTCTGCAAAGGATCATATTATAACTATGTCAGTCTCGACCAGTCATAGGGTGGCCATTTCAACAACTCAGCGTTACCACTGTACAAAACAAAAACAAAAACAAAAAGCAGCCATAGACAAAACGAATAATAAAACATTACTTACAAGAACAAACAGTGCACCGTAGTTGGCTGACCCTCGATGGAAATTAAAAATGTCACGTTTTGATGGGAAGGATTTTGAGGGATTTCCACCTACAAAGATATTATTCCCATCAAGGGCCCTGGATTATCATCAAAGATTGACAGATTAATGCACATAAATATATTTCACACTAAAACAGAAGGTTCTGGATATTTCTGTATCACTTTAAAAGCGATTCCTTTCTGTAAAAGGCTTTCAATTAACTAGTTTCCCCATTTCCAAATGAGATGGCTTTTAAATCATAAGACAGCTGAGATAAGGGCTTGAAACTCCAAATAAAATTATGCTTATTTTTATGTTCCAGCCCTAAAAACTCATAATCCATCAGTCTCCAGGGGAAGAATAAAATGTATCCCAGATTACTTTGGATCGACCAGCAAGTAATTTCTGGGACTCCCCAAGGAGGGTGACGTTTTTCCACAGACGTGTCCTGATGCCTGTCCTCTGCGTGTTGTTTAATGGCGTTGGAATAACCCTTTCTTTGAAACCACCCTCATAGCTTGTTCCTTTGGCTTTATCTCACTTTCAAAGCAGCTCTCTGGAAGCATGAGCCCTTCTCTACCTTCACATCCAAAGGATGAGCCACACCCGCACTTTTGTGATTAGCTCAGCAGAGGCAGCAGAAATTCAGGGTAGGAGCCCTCAGGGCACAGGCTTGAGATCTCCATTGTCCATTTCCCTAATTCTACACAGGTCCTGTGTACATTTGTGGGAGAGAGAGAGTGTGTGTGTGTGTGTGTGTGTGTGTGTGTGTGTGTGCATGCGTGCACATGGGTGCACACATAAAAAAAAAAAAAAAAACTAGTGGCTGTTTCCTTGCTTTAGTTTTATCTAATGGCATCATCTTTGTTACTTTCTTCAAGCAAAAGCAGTTTGTCCCAAAATAATTAGCTGTCTACTTCCAGAAAGTGCAGAAACACAGTCTACCATGTAGTCTCCAAAAACTGCTTCCTTACTAAAATCAGATATTTACAAGTCCATAAAAAAGTGTTGAAAGAATGCTGTCTTAACAAGTACTCTCATTCCACACACTTCCTTACCAATATCATGGAAGTCCTTAATTTTTGCTAGGATATTCACTGAAGAGCAAAAAGGAATGGATCAAAAAAACCAACCAACAAGTTACGATTTTAATTTGCTCCACTTACCTCTGACTCTTCTTCGAGGCCGAATCTTCTAACTCACATATATGTTAATAAATCTGCCCTTCTTTGAGTCTTCCCAGGCATTTCGACACTTTCTTCTGGAAAGACTCCAAAGTGATCACATTTAGGACGCTCGGTCTAATATTCATTCTCGGTGTCCCTGGCGTTAATTTTAGCCATTATTCCCAGTCATCATACTCTTTCCAGGGCAAATCGGCCCTATTTCTTGTTTTATCGCTAAATCGGTATCAAAAAGCTTCGAGCAAACTGCTAATAATGCTGACATTTCAATTTGTCATAGCTGCTCTTCATTTCTGTGACTGATGCCTGAGCAAAGACTTGTCTTCTTGCTCTGTGTTTCTGTGATCTAAATACCATTCCAGGGGGAAAATGTTACTTGCCAGGGAAATAGGATGGGGACGGAAGCGCATAAAGAGGACACCTGTAGTTTCATCTCCTTGGGACTGGAAGGAAGCAAGCATGTTTCAGTGGGAGTGAATGAAAGGACATAACTTCTTCCTACCTGATGATGCAAGCAAGCTTCCCTGTGGCCCTAAGAAAGAGGGCAAGGAGGCAGCAAAGCCTCCTCTCCTCCATTGTAGGCTGAGATAAGCCTTACTGAAGCAGAGGTCAGTGTAGGTGAACAATGGGTACAGTGAGCACATGCATACTTGTCAGCAGCCAGCAAGCATTTCGACCCTGATGTAGCAAGTACCCCGCTCTCCTTTTGGGGCACATTCTCTCTCATGTGTGTAATCTTGGAGGGGTGATAAATAGGGGGCCCCCTCCCTAGCCAATGGATGTAGACATGGTCAAATCTAGCCAGTTAATTTCTCTCTCCTGAGATTTTAAATGTTTGTTACAGTCATGCAAGGTAGGAAAGAAAAGGTGTGGTTGAAAATCTGGAGCCAGGCATGGTGATACATGCCTGTAATCCCAGCACTCTGGGAGGCTGAAGTAGGATTTAAAGTTCTACCCCAGTCTGGATAACTTGGTTAGTTAAATTAAATTAAACTAAATTAAATTATTAAAAATGTTAGGGATGTAACTCAGTGCAGATGCCCTGGGTTCAATCTTCAGTAAAACACACAGACACACACACCCACATACACACACACAATCACAGAGAGAGAGAGAGAGAGAGAGAGAGAGAGAGAGAGAAAGGGAGAATAAGAAAAGAACAGCAGAAGTTGGATTGTTTCAGTGGTGATATCCTGATAAGATTGACAGAGAGATAGTTCCCAGAGCTGGACCCCAGGTCCACCCTGATCCCCCTCTTTATATATTTAAGCCTGATTATCCATCCTTCCCATCCCATGAGCTGCCTCATATCCTTTGAGTGATCTCTTTTTCTGCTGAAGTTAGTTCGAGCTCGTTCCTTTTTTCCTATGATCAAAGAATCCCGACTGATACACTGGGGAAATATGTAAACTTGGAGAATTGCAGAGCCAAGAATCTAGTGAAAGGTTTGCTAAAAGATGACTCTTCATCACATTCTGTAATACTTCCCTGATGCCTCTGTGGATTGTCACTGCCTACCAGAGTTGGCAGCGGAGGGAAAGTAACCACCAGTTTATGTCACACACGGGGTGAGGCGATTTGTCTGCATTTGCTCATATCCATGAATAGATTGTGAGCTTCATGAGCCAGGGACGCATGAGGAGAGAGGACTATGCTTCAAGGTCTTGGGAGCTCTGTTCTTTGCAGAAGTAAGATACGTGTTCCAGTCATGGGGCACCACCCAGATCCCCACAGAAAGTGCAGAAAAAGTAAGAGAGCCTCACTGTCATTCTGAGAAGTTATTTCTTAGAGTACTTTTTGAAGCCCACCCTAAAAGTTTATAAAAAGCACCATTTTTCATCTGTTTTCTGACTTATTAGATTAAATATTTAGAGATGAACTAGGTGTGGTGATGCATATCTATAATCCCTGCACTAGGGAGTCTGAGGCAGGAAGATTGCTGCAAGTTCAAACCCAGCCTGGGCTACATAGTAAGTTCAAGGCAGCCTGAACTACATAGTGAGGCCCTGTCTCAAAAACCCCAAAATCGAAACAAAACAAAATGTAGAAATGGATCCCAAAGAATATCATTTTCTAACTCATTTTGTAGGTGGCATATTAGAGAATGAGAATTAAGAATACTAATTTTAAAACTTAATTGGTGAAACATTTTGAAAATACTGAATCATCATGTTATTATTAACTGCTGTGTCCTCTTGGAAATCACATTTTGAAATTCTGACTCCCAGCACCTCAGAATGTGACTGTATTTGGAAGTAATTAAGATAAAATGAGGCTTTGTTGGTGTGACCTGATCAAATATGACTGGTGTCCTTATCGGGAGGGGCGATCAGGACACAGACACATGTAAGTGACGATCGTAACTATGTGGTGATACAGGAAGAAGATGGCATCTGCAGGCATGGAGAGAAGTCTCAGGAGAAATCAACCCTGCTATCACCTTGATCTCAGACTTCTGGCCTCCAGAACTCTGAGAATATAAATTTCTATTGTTCCTGTCACCTAATCCGTAGCGCTTCTTTATGGCAGCCTTAGCAGACATGTGCCTTGGTCTTATGAGAGTCCTAGATGTTAGTATTAAAATCAAAGCAAACACACACACAAATAAACCCTAAACTTTGTAGTTGATTCTGATCCACATTAGTAACTTGCATTTAATTACATATCCCTAAACCCTATAAATCTTTTGCTATGCAATTTAAAGCCAACTATGGTATGTGTGTATATTTGTCTTTATTTTCTTAAAAATTAGCAAAGATATACTCCTGGAGGGTAAGGAGTATATCTATAGATTTGTGTGTCTCATCCCAGCATCCAGCAAATCCCATGAGTTCAGTGAGTCCTTGAATGACTGATGTGGGCAGAAAGGAATAGGCGTGTATGTGAGTTGCAGCCTTGTTGGACGGTCCCATCTTCGTATTTTATAGACTCATGGGAGCCACTTCTGCATGGAGACTCATATGTAATCTCACCTAAATGAGCAGACAAGTCATTTTGGATGAAATGTATATTCTAATCTTTCATATTTCAGTGTTTCCAGTGCGACTAAGGATTTTGCTTTTACCTGGGTGTCTTATACCAGCGGTAGGAGTTGCCCATATTGTCCTTTTAGAGATGATCTGATATAGTCAGGTCACCTGCCCATCATGCTTGGAGTACCACCCATGCTCTGACGAGTTCTCTGTGGCCTCTCTTCTCTCTGACACCATCCTCTTTGTGAATCTGCCTCCTGTGCTCATTGTCTCCCCCAGGAATTCCCTTGTGTTTCCCGAACACCCCATTACAGCAAAACTGTTCTCTATCTGAGACCCAGGCTTCATTTTTTAAAATGTGAAATGGTTATATATATATATCTAACTGGAATCTGTATTACACCTCACACAATAGGTCCATTCCCTTGTTCAGTGTGACAAACCTCATGTGTGCTGTAGTCCATCTTCCAGAGTCCAGAGTGAACTGCATGCCAGTTGCCCGTAGTGGGTGCTTTTCGGGGCCCTACCCTAACTAGCTTCCCATACTCCATGGCTCACTTTTTCATCCTCCAGTTGTCGCTTCCTTAGCTCATCTCTCAAATGTAAAATCTGCACTTGAATTTTACTCCAACTCTGCCTGTAGGAGAACCCCAGCTAAAGTCACAACTTCACTGTAAAGAGAGATACCATCATGTAACAACTGAGCCAAGCAAGGTTTTCTGGGTAGTGGATGTTCCCATCTTGCTGGCCTTTGTGTGATCATTCTTTTGCCCACCTCTTTTCCTCTCTGGGTAGTATATAACTGCTCTTCTTCTGGGAATGCTTGAATTATTGAATAGACTTAAAAGTCATTGTGTTTGATAGTTCACTCATATTTCATTTCCCAACAGTTGGGAAATGTCTGCTGGGTTGACAGGGTAACCAGAGCACTGGGTTTTGGTGGGACAGTGTCCTATTCATGTACAAGGAAGCCAATGTATTTGCTGCTATACTTTACACATTTATATCTGCCCTGTGTGATTTCTCACTTACAGGTTGCTTTCAAGACTATGGAAGCTCTCCTGACAGTGAACCTAAAGGTGTACTTTCTGGAATCTGTGTGCCTGTGATACAGCCCACCCACACATAGACACACACACTCAAGGGAATTCTGCTGAGAACAACACGGAGATAGAAATTTTTTGGCAATTTTTATAGTATCATTTCCAGTGGTTACATAATCTTAATGTTGATTGCATAAATGTTTTGACAACTTTACACCAAAGGCGTGTTTTTATAGATGCCTGAATTAAACATTGAACTCTTTTTCAAGATAGCCGAGCTCATGTTTAAGTGGTTTCTGATTAACCTGGTTGTGCTTGTTTGCTCCTAAATATTCTAACCAGAGCCGTCTCCCTCTGCAGAAAGTGATCTGGGAGCATAGCGCTAGGAAACATAATTTTCTAAATAGCTCAGAGCCATCATGCCCAGCATGTTTCCCTAAAGTTGCCTGGAACTAAGTAGATGAGATTTAGGCACCCAGCCCTTTGGCTGCTCAGATAGTGTGGACTGAGAGACTGGAACACAGCTCTTCATACACCAGAGAGACGATGGCTGACAAAACCAGAGCTGATGAGATAAACAGTTGTGAGTGGAACTCAGCATTAGGAAAATGTGTAGTGCACACAGTTTTGCCCAGAGTAGCATGCTGTCAAATTATCCTCTGGCTACATTTGCCACTAAGAAAAAATGACTCCTGGTAAACAGTGTAACCCATTGTGAATGTGTCTTCCCCTGGTGTGTAAAAATTGAAGTCTCATCTGGTGAAGTCAGATATCAAAAATTCTTTCTACTTGAAAGCTTTCATCCTGATATGTACCGATTCCTTGGCATCCCAGAAATTATGCTAAAAGATTTTATTGAGCATCTACTATATATGCTCCTTGAAGAGTAGGAACATCTTACTGTTGAGAGCTGTTGAGGACTATGTAGCTACTGAAGAGATATCAGTAATGATAATGCAAGATACAGAAAATGTCATTTGTCACACATGAAATGAGGTATTAGGGAAGTTTGGGGGTGGCATTATTACTCCTCCTACCCACATGGACACGAGCAGATCTTCAAAGGAGGTATATTTTTCCTCTGTCTTTGAAATATGACCTGAGTTTTAAGTCTTTCTACTCAAAAGATTACTGTTTATGTCAACTTAAATATCAGATAAACACATTAAACTCAGTATACCCAAGTCCATAGTCACCATCTTCCCACCACACACACAAACACACACACACACACACACACACACACACACACACACACACACACACACAAAACACCAATCTGGCCTTCCTCCCTTGTATGTCTATTTTTAACTGCTCCTAATTCGGTTGCCAGGGCCAGAAACTGAAATATTATGCCTCATTCCACCTCTGCACTTCACCTCTAGAGCCTCCTTTGCATTTGGGATCCCTGATATCCTCAAGTCTGTGGATTCCTCTCCGAATCCACTCTCACACACAAGGGTGAGGTCAACATGATTTCACATCTAGATTAGTCCATCTTCTCTCCCTTCAGGGAAAGCATATATCCGAGATCTCCAGGAACAGTTCTGGTAATAGTGGTTACAATTGGTGTAATTATTGACAGAGTTCCCATCCCTCCCAGCACAGTCTCTGTTTAGAGAATATATTACAATCACCCAGACTTCCCCTTACTCCTTAGGGCCAGACTGCCCTTTCCAAACCTTAATTAATGCCATTCTGAATTTTCATATGTCACCCTCAAAATATTCTTCCTCACTTCAATCACATTTTTCCCATTGTTTTTGCTACTTTCAGAAGTAGTTCTGATTGTCCTCTTTCGTGAACATCTTAGGATGTGTGACCAAAAATACAATGAGTGCTGCTGCCAGGTACCATCCGACAGAAACTCAGACTCAGAAAAACATCATGGTTTCTTCCTATCCGCTTTATTTACTTAATCTGGCACCATGTAGCTTCTAACTCTTCCTCAGACAAAACGATCATTAAATGGAAACATTTGGAATAATTAGGACATTGAGGCAGCTGTGACAGTGCAACTACAGAAGCTCAAGAAAGGAAACGTCCAGAACTGCTTCAGAAAGTGGCAAGAGCAATGGGATAAGTGTGTTCCAAAGAAGGAGGAGTAACTTTGGGGGGAGGGTAATAATGGCAGTGTGTCTTTTACTGTAAATTTTTTTTTAATTTAAACTTTCGCTGTATATTACAATCACACTGTGTATACAGGGTGAGGCTGTATGAGTCCCAGCAGACACTGATGTGCTCCAATTGTGATTCCAATACCTGAATCGAGCTATTGGAGGTTTTGAACATTCATCCAGACTCCAAAATGACAAGACTTTAAGAGTGAAGAGTATGTCCTGGAGTAAGGTTCTGCACAAAGCACTTCAGAAGCCACATCTGGTCTGTGGCATGTCTTGATACAACTCATGAAACAAAGTATTTTAAACTTGTTTTCAAAGGGTGAAAAAATATGAATCTGTATCTGAGACCATTTGTTATGCACAAAATCTAGAAATTTTACTATCTCTTTTCATAAAATATTATCCAAAGAGTCATGGCTTAAGACTATGGACAAAGCCAATCAAGACCATTTTTAGGAAGACAGAATGACTCGGACCCCGAAGATGTGTCTGACTTAATGAATTCCTATGGTTATAATGTCTAGTATCACAATAAAAAGAAAACACTTGCAATATGTAGATTAGAAACATTTGACTGGTAACATACAGAAGTGGGTTGACAAGCTGCAGATGTGGGACAGCCACCTGATTTTATAACTATTCCTGTGTCACTGGAATACATTCATTCCCATGTCCCTATTGGCTATAGCTGGTTTTGTATTACGGTGACATAGATGAATTATTTCAACAGGTACCACATGACTCACAGAGCCTGAAGTAATTATTTTCTGGCCCTTTCAGGAAATGTTTTCTCACTAGTGATTAAGAAAATAAAAAGGCAGAAGGCATTGCAAGGAGATTCAAATGTTGAAAATAAATGTGTACAAGTACTTTAAATATTTTAAACCTGAAGGGACTTAAAGAAAAAGATAAACACAGTGAGTTCAGAGATGAGAAATTCCAGAAACTGAATGGAAACTATAGCCAAGAAGCAACTGAGATTCAAGAATTGAGATGTGCATTATCTGACATGTAATATCAGGTACAACATGCTGAATAAAGAAATCAGGAAGCCTGTAGACAAAACTCTAGGATTGAGGAACATAAAGAAGGAAATTTTTGAAAAACAACCGAAAAACCCCTTTTGTGATATATGGGAAATATCAATCGTCAAAATACATATACCCAAATTCCCAAATGGAGAGGAAAAAGAGAAAGGGGACCACAAAGTATTTAAAGGAATAATGGTTAAAAATTAACAAATTTGGTAGGAACATTGACCTATCCACCAGAATATTGGAAAAGATAAGCAGTATAATATAAAGAAAAATGACACCTAGAAATATCGTAGAGAAACTGCTCAAAACCAAAGATATGCATGAATCTGCTTTTGGAAGAAAAGAGATCTTGCATATGTGTTTTTTGCAGCATCTGCCCTGATGAGCATAGGTGGCTAAAACCTATCAAGCAGGGCGCCAGTGAGACACAGTCAGAGTTTCTGGGTTGGAAATGGTGATGCTGGGAAGAGTTGGAACAAATAACAGCATCAAAGAGAAGTTAGAGAGAGAGAATTAAAGAAAAAGTGAAAGCAGCATAGTCAAAGAGCGTCACCACAGCGTGGCAGGAACATCCAGAGATCTTCACGGTAGCCAGGAAGGGGATCCGTGTCGTTAGAAACAAGCCAGTCTCGGGGTGTGGAGATGGTCCTGCTGCAGAGGGGTGGGTCTTGCGCTGTTGCACGGGTGTGAACAGCAGCGTCCTTCTACATGCAGGGAGTGGTGCAGTTTGGATCCATGTTGGGCGCAGTTGTAATACAAATCCTTTCCTGCCTATCAACAACAAAAGAGCTTCATTGCTTGGAGAGAAGCAATGTCTTCCAGTGCCAGCAGTTATGAGTTCTAACTAAGTTATTTTTAAAGTAGGCTGCCAAAAGAACTCCGGGAAAGAGGTGGTGAAGTGGAAAACCTCCAGTTGTTGTGTTGCCTTGGGATGATGTTCTGAGCATACATGATCAAAAAAACTATATAAAACATTCACCAATATTTAAAAATCTAAAAAATTCCCACAAATATCTAGATTTCTAGATTTTTTTCCCGAAAGAATAAGTTATTAAAAAGAAAGTAAGAGCCCCGGCAATTTGGAGTTCGTGTTTCAACATGGGAGCAGTTTTCTGTGGCTGTCTAACTGTTAGAGGGCAGGGACACTACGCTTTGCTACAGTCCTCACCCTTCCATGTCGTGAGCCACCATTGACACCAGGTGTCCATTGCTATTTATCTTCACACTTGTGGGTTTTTTTTTCCTTTAGAGTAAGGTAGAAAAGATACTTTTTTTTGCTAAAATCTTTGTCAAAAATGAAAAAAATACTAAGAAGAGTCACATAGTCCTTAACAAGTAAATAAATATAACACGTCTGTGTAAATACGAAAAATATTTCCTTCTGTTTAATATGCAAATTACACCATTTATCTCCTTACTTCATTCAAAGGAATCACCTGTGGGGCCTCTGCAGCTACATGACTTTCTTAAAATGTTCTCAGAGAAATACTTCCCTTTTAATAATGAAAAAATTCCCCTTTTAATAATGCATAGCCATGACAAGAAAAAGTAACAAAGCAGAGAACTAGTCAAAATACCACCATCCCTTTCTCAGCCTGGATCCTCACTTAGAACAATTTCTACATGTCATGGAATGGCCTCTTTCAGTCCTCATTCCACAGGCATGGTTGCTACGCCCACACGTAGCCCTCCTGTGGACCTGGGGATAAAGACACCATTTATTTTACAGCATAAGGAGTGTCACCTCTTGTGAGACCAGAGAACACTCACTTTCTACTCACTTTCTAACAGTTTTCCGACAATGAATTTCCACAACAGCTTGGAAGAGATTGGTTAGCGGGTGTGAGTGGGAAGGGTGGACGTAGGCATCCATCTGATTTTGTGCAACAGGGCCATTTCCTGGATGAGACCCCAGAGGTTTTCTTTGTGCAGATTTTCCTATAGTTTCCTGCCCAGAAATCTCTTCCAGTCCCGCAGAATGTTAGCTCTGGAGGACTTCTTCCTCTGAGCAAGCAGCTTCCAGGCTACAGACATAACACTCCAGTCAGGTTCGTCCTTGTTCAGATAGTTCCGAAGAGAAATCTTGGCACCGGTGGGCTAAGGACTATCAGGCCAGTTGCTTCATAATACAGTGTATCAGTGATTGCTGTGTTGAACGTACCAAAGTAAATGCTCTTCTGCAATGTGCAATGGATTTTACGTGGTGAATTTTCTGAGGTCAAAATATGAAATTCTGGTTCGTGTTTGTGGCAAAGCCAGTGTATGTATTTGCATCAAATGCTCAAAGTCTCAACGGTGAGCTAATCTGTCTGTAACTATGCCATTTGTAACATCATAAACAGGGACTTAACGGGGGGGGGGGGCAGTGCCATGGAATGCTGGTATTTGCAGCCTGTCAGCCTGTCAATACAATGATCAAATTTGCAACTAAGTTCTTTGGCCAATATTTGGTATAATGTCTGTGTTTTCTTGTTAGAATTTGTGCCACGTGAGTAGCATCTTACCTTATTAGTGTCTTTAAAATGCTTATAAAATTATATCTCTTGGGTTGATGAAAATGGAATATTCTGAGGTTGTGCAAGTCTTGGTCATATTAAACGTACCCCGTTAGCAGCTTTCACTTGCACCAATACCAAAATGAGGTTTTAATTAATATAAACAAAATGTAGTTCTGAAATGTGCTTCCAGTTTCAACCAGTTCCTCCCAGTCCATTAGCCACTTTGCATCCCCTTTAAGAAACTTTAGATTGCGCTTTTATTGAGGAGCCAAAGTATTTGCTCAAACCATTAAGTAAAGTGGGGAAAAAGTAAATTCACTGGCTGTGATGTTTCCTGAGTTACTCTGGAGACCAACGAACATGGCATGACCACCACCACCCCTATCAGTGGCGAGCATCTTTGGAGATTTTCATGCCCAGATTTCTCTCTACTACTTGGCAGTCTTTCCCTCTGATTTCTGCCGAGGGTAGTAACTTCACCGTGTCTTCATGTTCTTTGGATTTCAAGCTTTGCAGTTTTCTTCTAGAAGAAGGTAAAGAAGCACTTTATAGTCAAGGCATCCTATGAGCAGTACACAGGTTTTATAGTATTAGTGAAGCTGACAGGTGAATTTGGCTTGGTGAAATAATGCTTTTCTCCTGTTTATAGCCAAATGTGGATTTTGTGTGTGTGTGTGGCACTAGGGATTGAACCCAGGACTATGGCACTGAGACAGATCCCTAGCCCACACACGCTTTCTTGAGGCAGGTTCTCCCTAAGTTGTTAAATTGCCCGAGCTGGGTTTGGATTTGCAATCCCTCTGCCTCTGCTCCACAGAGTTCTGGGACTATAGGTGTGTGCCAGCACACCTGACCTTGTAAACTTGAAGGAGTTTCAAGGACCCCATGAAGGGTCAGTATGTCAGTGACAAAGTATCAAACTGGGTGACCTAAAATACTCTAAATAAATATATTATTTCACACTTCTGGGGCCAGACGTCTGAAATCAAGGCATCAGCAGGGGTGTGGTTCCTTTGGAGTCTCCAGAAAGAAAATCTGTGGGTTTTTTTTTTTTGTGTGTGTGTGTGTGTGTGTGTGTGTGTGTGTGTGTGTGTGTGTGTAGTAATGAGGAATGAACCACGGCCTTCACACTGAGCTATATCTCAAGCTCTTTTTTATTTTTTATTTGAGATAGAGTCTCACTAAGTTGCCCAGGCTAGGCTCAAATTTGAGATCCTCCTGCCTCAGCTTCCCAGAGTACTGGGATTAGAGAAGTGCACCACCACACTGATGAAAGGGAGTATTGTTCTTTTCTACCCTGGCTTTTGGTGTTGGCCCCACTCGTGGCTCCCCTTGGCTTGTAATGTGTCACTCCAGGGGATGACTACCTTGTCATGGTGTGTTCCCATTGTCTCCCGGAGGGAGGCAGGCCTGTCTCTTAGTTAAAATGTTACCTTTTTCAAGGACATCAGTCATTCGGTCCCACCCTAATGACCCCCTTTAAGCTGATTACCTCTACAAAAAACTATTTCCTTTCATTCTTTTTGGGGGGATGGGGAGGAACTGAGAATTGAACTCAGGGCCTTGAGCTTGGTGGGCAAGTGCTCCACCACTGGGCTAAATCCCTAATCCCAAAAATCTATTTCCAAAGGATGTTGCATTCTAAGGCCATGGGGTTCGGGGTTCAGCTTCCAGAGTATGGTTTGGGGGGATATATTTACACCCATAAGGGCCTGAGTGCACTGCTGATGTGTGTTTACGCTCTGCAGTGTGGCACTTGCTTCGGCAGGGCCCTGCAGTGCACGCTGCTGCCACCAGGGGTGCTAGCGCCCCTTGGCCCTGATGGCAATGCCCAGAGAGCTTCAGAGAGCCTCCTGGGACACAGCGCGGAGGGAATAAAGGGTCATCAGAATTCTACACCATAAAGTTTTTATCTAGGTTATAAAGACCACATATATCTGTTGGAAAAAGTGAGTAAAGAGAAGTAAGAAAGGTTTGGGTTTGGACTAGAAAAAAATTTGAAAACAGGTGTCAGATCATGTGATCTGTTCAACAGCTGTTTCCTAAGGATCCATCATGTGCCTGATGTTAGAAATGCAGAAATAAACAGGGCAGTACTCCTGTCTTTAAGATACTCAAAGGCTAGATGGCATCATTTTAGGCCAGTATTAAAAGTAAAAATGATTGTTTTTATTCTAGCATTAATATCATGCACGCAATATATTGATCACTTACTCTGGGCTGTGGGACGTGCTTATTAGTCTCACAACAGTCCTCTGACATGAAGGTCATATTCCCTATTTTGTCACTGTAGGCAGTAAGGTTGCTAAACACCCCCAAGACTACAGAGTAGGCGGAAGTTAGGTGGAAGATCACAGTCAGCCCATTGCATCCTCTTCCTAGCTCTTCCCCAAACTTGGCTGTATATGTTTATGGGCCACATGCAGTAAATGGACACATGTCCATTGTCTATGTGGCTCAGCCCCACTGGATCTTGCAAACTGAGGGTCATACAGGGGAGACTAGTGTGTGTCCCTAGAAGAAGGGGCAGATACTACACAGGCACAACTAAACCAGCATACACCTACTCTTGTGCATGTTCTTCACAAGTAGCACCATCTTCTCTACCTCACGCGCTGCATCTTATCATGCAGCACAAGCCCCAAGTACAGAAGGAGACGCTCAGCAACTCAGAGTCCTTTCTTTGTCAAGTTCAGGTTGTAAATTCTTGGAGAATTTAGTGGTAGTGTCACATCTGTTTCTCTCCTTCTGTGTAAAGAAAAATAAAATGCCATATTGAATAAGCACCTCATAAATGCCTTTGCATTCTGATGGAGAGAGAACCAGGAAGACAAGAGGGAAAATAAACATTTCCCTGTGAGGCAGGAGGGAGAGTTTTGAGTGCTTGGGATTTTTAGACTCTTGATTTGGGTGCTGGTTACACAAGGTGAGGTGTGTATGTGTGTGTGCGTGTTTGGGTATGTATCAAACTATACACTTAAGATTAGCAAATTTGTAGAATTGTGGTTGCTAGGGGTGGGAAATGTGGAACTATTGTTTAAAGCATTCAGAATTTCAGTTCTGCAAGATAGAAGTTTGATGGATGGATGTTGCCAGTGGTTGGACAGTAATGCGAATGTGCTTAATACAGCTGAATTGTACACATAAAAATAGCATTAATGTTAAATTTTACACTATGTCTGTGTTACCAAATTTTAGAAAAGATTAATGCACTTGACTATATCAATGATATGCCTCAATCAAAAAAAAAGTAAGTAAAATAAAATAAAATGTTTCATTTCTGTTTAATTTTGGAGGCTGCTGGGATGATTGGCTTGGCCCCTGATTATTTCGTGAGGAGTGGACAAGTGGTTTTAGGGCTTCTGACTGCAGTATCTCACAGACTGTTGAACACTGGTTCGAGCAGATCGTTTCCCTCCAATGCCTTACTCGTCAACTTGCTCCTTCTCCCTGTTCTGTTTCAGCAGTGAGTAACCTGTCTTTATCCTCACAGAACTTCCTTCACTATGATTTCAATGCCAAAGAAACAACTATTTGTATTGAATACCTTTAGCAGAGCCTTAGTCTCCAGGAAATGTGAACTTGTGTTTTCTCCCTTCAGTTGCTTTAAAGTTTGCAGTGTGATGTCCCCCTAGTCTCTTAAACTCTCTGTCTTGTGCAGAGATGGCTCAGCGATAGGTTTTCCTGCCACCTCTTTTGCTGATCTACATTCTCTTGGGGCACATTTAGAACTTTATTTTGCCCAGCTGCCTGCCAACCTTTTGGAAGTGGCTGCCAAGTGGACGATTGGTGTTAGGGCACACTTCTCAGCCCTGATTACCTTGAGTCCTTTGACACTCTCCATCTTTACCTGGTCCAGGACACCACTGTTTGTCACCTGGAAGAACACACAATTCTGACTGGTCTTCTCATGCCACTTGGCCTTAGGACCACGGTTCCTTATCAGCTGCTCATGGATCACTCACTCCCTGCCGAATCCCTTTTCTGGCTTCTCATCACTTCTGGGTATACCCAGGTCCCACCTTGTGATGACTCTGGTTCTCTATAAACTGGTCCTTACTTTTCTTTCTGGCTCTAGCCACACTGACCTCATTAAGAATAGAATATGGGTCTAATTTGTATTTTATTGCCACAGTTTGTGCCCTTTATCAAGGCCAGTAGAACTTGGCCACTCCTCAGGGGTATACCAAAGAGAGAGTGTTCCTGGCTTTGCAGAAATTCATCTCTGATACTAGAAAAATAGGAATACACGTTTCTCAAGAATGATAGGAAAAGAAGCAGCAGTAGTATTTACATGGAAGATAACATTACACGAAGTACGAATTACTTTGTTCATTGATTCGGTGCCTATTGATCATTTCACTATACCCGCGTTCTTAGTTTAACCTAGGAATTGAATAGTTAAGTGAATGTTTTATTGCTGTTAATTTTTCATAGTAATTATGTATTTTAAATATTTAACAAGGAATGATTTTTAAAAATCATACTAATGACCTTGCCTCATCGATGTGGATGATCTGAGCATGGATAACCCAACAATCAGACTGCTCTTATTGAGGAACTAATTTGTCTAACTAGCTGCCTGTGGAGGTCATGGTTTTAGTGGCCTAAATATTTCTTCAGGGTACTAGCACTTGGGATAATGTAGTAGAAATTACTGGAATTTTCATTAAAGGAGCAGTACTATGGTTTGAATGTCTGTCCCTTCCAAGCAAAACCCATGTTGAAATTTAATTTCTATCTTAACAGTAGTAAGAGGTGGGACATTTAAGAGATGATTGGGCCATGTGGACTACATCCTCCTGGGTGAGATTGGTGATGTTATAAAAAGGGAGGTTTGTCTCTTGCTTTCTCCAACTCTCTGCCTCCTCCTCCTCCTCCCTCCCTCCCTTGCTCTCTTCACATTCTGCCTTCTGCCATGGGGTGAATCAGTGGGAAGTCCCCTGCCAAATACAGGCCTCAGTCTTGGACTTCCCCATCTGCTGAAGTGTGAGAAAACTAATTCCTGCTCACTGGGTAGAAAACTAATACCCAGTCTGTGGTATTTTGTCATAGCACCAGGAACAGGATCTTCTAAAATAAGAAGAATCTGATTTTGCCCCTGTGGCCAGAGAGATCTGAACTGGAAATGAGCACTCATGTGGTTTTTAGTAAATGTGATTGAATTCTTCCCTTCCTGCTGGCTAGTAGCTGTGTCCTCACACCTGTCTACAAGATGCTGGAGAGCTACCCTAGAGACCATCCGTAGGCGTCCATGTACTCAGTGGACTGTCTTAGTGCAAGAGTGGCCTTTTGTAGCATAGTTCGATTACTATAGCATTGAAGACTTCTGCCTCGATATGAATCTACTTTCTTGGGATCCCCATTCCACAGAAATAGGACCAAGCGAGGACACTGTAAAAACATTCAGTGAAGGTCCCTGAACTGATTAAGTGGGGTTTCTCAAGTCATTTTTCACATTCAGCTTAATGTATAGTAACTCGGCTCTTTAATGAAGCCTTTCATAAAGTTTAAAGTCTGATGTTGTTTTATATGATCTAACACATAACAGTGGTATTCAATTTCTGCAGCAGATTAGAAGCCAGTTAAACAGATAGGCCTCCAGTAGCTTAATCAGTGTTGGTTTTAGGCCATTGCTTTGCAATTGATTAATTATTGTGCTGAGCTGACAACTGATAACTGGATTCGTTATTTTAAAATAATTCCTATGTGAGTGTGAGAACAAAGAGCTTTCAATACATCCACTGTAAAGCAGCTCGTAGCCCAACAGCAAGGCTGCAAATGGGGGAAAATTGGTTTGAAATTGAATATTTGAATATGTTTGCTTTGGTATTAAAATGATTTAAAATGGAAGATTTGGGGGCGGCAGTAAATAGAACATGTCATTCTGCTCATTTCAAGGGACAAGGCTTGAAGAATTGATTGAATCATCAATTCAGTTATGATCAGAATTTCAAACATAGACATAATTTGCTGACGCCCCCTGAGGGGGCAGCCTACTGGATGTTCCGTTCAGTCTATTTAACCTCTGGACTCAGGAGTACAGGGATTGTAACCCCTCCCGAACTTGATTTATGGGGAACAGCTGCCTCCTGCTAGTGTCACAGAGATAAAATGCTTCACCATCTTGGGGTGAATCTTGTTCCTTGCAGAGGGACCACATGTTCGAGCAGGTGGGAGGAGGAATGGGTGCAAGCTGAGCAGAGGCCGAGGCAACAGGACAAAGGGAGCCTTTTAGGTAACCAAAGGTGAAGACTGATTGCACAAAAATCAGAAATAGCAAGTGGACATCCCTTGGCCATTAGGAGCTACCAAATCTCCAGTTTTGCAGGGATGGGAAATCCTTCTGCGTGGATGTTTTCAGAGCTGGCAGAGTAACTCAGTCCAATAACGCGGATGTGCAAGAAGTATTTCTTCTATTTCAGTATTTATTGAAGATCTTTTTAAATGAACATCCTATCTCTTATTCTGTCAGGCAAAATATTCTCTTGAACTCTTTCACACTTCTGTTTCTTATAGGAATGTACAAGTGTCTGAAAGATATATGGTAGCAAGAAGACATCAGCAGTGATTTCAGTGATTGTAGTTACCATGGTGGCATCTGGTATCCAGTGCCCATGATTCATTTTGGCTAAGAAGCTGAACTGCTTCTCCACCATTCTCAGGAAGGATGATTCTATAGTGAAAGTAGGCATCTTGTCATTTATTATACAGCTTACCTGGGCATCGTGCAACTATCTTCTTGAGACCCAGAGAACTGCCTCACTGGCAGTCTTCATAGCTTCTTTCCTCCACCCTGTTGCCTCTCCAAGGTATTCTCACACATCTGGTGATCTTTCAGCTCCTGCACCTTGACCTCTCCCACGAACATCTGACTAAATGGTCATGAAGTCACATATATACAAAGCTCAGGGAAGCGAATGAGTGAGGCAGACCTGGTATAATAAAATCAAGACATGTGAGAACTGTGGCGAAAGTGGAGTATACTTCAGGTTCAAAGATATTCACATAAAATTAAATAAAGCACCACACTCTGCTGGTCAAATAAGCCCCGTGTGTGTGTGTGTGTGTGTGTGTGTGTGTGTGTGTTTTCTCTCATCCAAGGTCATATCACAAACTTAAATGCCTTTGAGGACAAGGCTTCTATGACAAATATTAATTAGTTAATCCACTTTTCAGGTGCCATCTCATCTGGGGACATTTGGGAGCGGTGGAGACTGTAGAGACCTGGGAAGTGTTTACTGCTTTAAGAAGGCATCTCCTCCTTAGCCACATTCATTGCCACCCCTATGAATATGTAGATCCTACATGGCTGGATCATCCAGTAATTCTATAAAGCACATCCTGGTTTTCATCTGAAATCTCCTGGGTTTACATATTGGCAAATGAGTTATATTTTAAAAGCTATATTGACCAAACAGAATGAATCTTCAGGCTACTTGCTATCCAACAATTCGAGACATCTGTATCCTTCATTCAGCACCACCATATTTCCATTGCTTATGTGGAGACTGACACAGAGCTGGTGTCCAAAATCTGAAATGTGAATCAATAAATGAGCCTGTGCATGCAAATATCTAAAGAAGGGCATGCTTAGTTATTTTCCCTCATCTAAGTATCTAGAAGGGCTCATTTTGTCTTTTGTGCACATGAGACTTAGTGGAGATTATGCATAGAAGTGATCTCCATCATCAGAAATAAAAAGGAGATGGGTTCCTTGGTTTTCTTATGATGATGACGAAGAACATGCTGAGCATCCCTCAGGCAGGGCAACCACACCTTCTGCATTGCTGGGAACATCTTGGTTTTAGCACTGCAAATCCTGCAGCCCAGGAAATCAAGGCAGTTGGTCACTCTACACTCTGCACTCAAGTTTCTTTGCTGTGATTGAGAGACTCTAAAACGATAGAAGCAGGTAGATCGGTGTGCACATGTGATTGTGATTTTACCTTTGGGGGCTTTGTGGCTGTGCTGTTCCTGTGAGGTGGCCAGTTCCGAGGCTGTCTCTGTCACTGTTTGTCTAATGCATGGTTTGGTGGTGGTTCCTCCCAACCCGCTTGGCCATTATGCATCTTGATGGCACTGCCTATGGGGTATTCTAACAGGTGCCTTGCCACCTGCCCAGTTCTGCAGATGACTCCACAATTTAGCTAATGCACTTTAATTATTTAGGTGACATTTTGCCTTGCACAGTTTTAGGAAGAAATGTAAGTGAATGAGGGGCTCAGTTAGGTGGTTTCCTCTGTGTGATGTGTAAAAATATAACTAATGGTCAAGATTCAGGTCTGAGCAAAAGATAATTTGCCCCCTCTCCTTTAATGTACATCGTGTGTTTTAATATTAATTTCTCCTTTATCTATATATCAATAATTGAGCACTGTGTCAATTAATATGCTGGGCAAATTGTATTCCCCATCCTCTCCTTCACGATGTATTTCAGTAATGGAGATAATTTTCAAGATAAAGTATACAATTTAAAATGGATTAAAAAGAACAACTAATAAAGGAGAATTGATTCATAGGGAAAAATTTGGATAATTTCAAGAAATCTTAGCTGTGCATCCAAGCCCATGGATTCTGTAAGCAGAGCCTGTCGGAATGATCAAGTTTTATGCACACTGCAAAATTTCCCAGGTCTGCAATTGCAAAGGATGAGGGAGAGGGAGGAAGGAATGTGCATGCACGCAAACACCCCCCCATACACACACACACACACACACACACACACACACGTCGCACACCAACATTGGGTCTTTTATTGGGGATATGCGTACAATTTTCATGCTTAGTTTAGGAAGGCTAAACATTTGTGCTTAGCAAGTCCTTCTGAAGCTTTGCATTTGTTGAGTTTAGCTGGTGGGGTTTGGTCTTGCTTTGCATTTGCTGAATTGGCACGCGGGCTTCCACGCCCACTCCAGCCCCCTCCCCTTTCCCCTGCACAGCCTGGCTGAGAGCCTGCAAAGCGCAGTGGGCAGGCGGCAGCTGCTGCAGCGGCAGGGCAGGACCGCAGCCTCCGAGCCCGCAGTGACTCTGTGGAACCGGTAGATGGCTGTAGACAAGTGTGCTGAGCCGAGTGGTGTAAAGAGTAATGAGTCTGGGGAGGCCTTGACCTGACTGGATGCTGCTTTTATCTGAAGTACATTTAAAGAGATAAAGGGGAAGCCGGAGAGCGGCACATGTTCTTTTCTCTGCGGCTGGAGCTTTACTTTGAGTTTAAAAAATAAAATAAAATTCTCAGAGTCACCGGCTCCAGCCAGATGTGCTTCTCTCAAGAGGATCGGCCTTCCCGTAAATGCCACCAGTGGGGACTTCCGTGAATCTCCCATTCGTCACCAGGAAATGGTGTAGTGCCTGCCTGTTGGTGATCACACGGTCGCTCTTATGATTAATATCACCACCCTCATGGAATTTTGTTTTTGCCACTGTTGCTGGCTGCCTCAAGTGTCCGGATTTGCTCATTAGAGAGCCCCACCAAGAATTTGTTACCTAAGCAGCTTTGACAGGAGAGAGAAGAAAAGCAAGAGTTTAGGAAGGAGAAAGAGAGAGAGAGAGAGGGAGGGAGGGAGGAGTGAGGCAGAGAGAGAGAGAGAGAGAGAGAGAGAGCGCAGCCCGAAGCAAGTCACATCACACACAGTGCCACTGAAGGAATGTTATCCTCATAAACTCATAAACAAGCACACCAAACCTTGTGTAAGGCGAGAAGAGGGGCTGTTAAGGACTGGGCAGAAAAAGGCAAGAATCTCTACCCACTGCTTTCAGTTTTTCTTCCAGATACTCTTGGTGAAGTAAGGAGACTTCTGTTTGCTGACAGAGCCTTTGATTTCTCTTACAAGATGATGATGTATTTGTGGGTAGGTAGTCTCTCTCTGTCTCTCTCTGTCTCTCTCTTTCTTTTTCTTCTTTCTGTCTCTCTTTCTATCTCTTTCTTTCTCTCTGATAAATAAATTGACTTCGGGGATAAAGATTGCAGCGCAGAGTAATCGCATTGTGTGTGAGGTGATTATGCTGGTGGCAGAATAATCTTGCCCGCTCCACTACATGTGCTAGCATTTCCAGTGGGAGTTTTAGGCAAGACCTGGTTCATTAGCATGAAGCTGCAATTTTATTTTCAGTTGCGAAAATGAAACAACAAAAAATGTATGTGTGTATGTGTGCAGGAGAATGCATGGCTTTCTCTTTCCTTGAAACACTGATGATGGTGAATTCAGAAGACCTAGGAAAGCCGGCTTAGCCATGAAGCGAATTCTCCATCACTTGTAGCTGTACAGGATTTCCTTTAATTACCAAAAAGGAACTGTTCTGAGAAGTGGCAGCTTTGTTTGTTTCGTTTTTATTTATTTATTTTTCTCTCGTGAGTGACTACTTATTTCTCAATTTGGAGCTGAGCATTGTAGATGTGAGCAGTGTGTTTTATTTGCCTTAACCAGGTGTGTGTTTGTGTGTGCATGTGTGAGTGTGTATTTTACAAGGCCAGTCTCAAAAGAGGTGGATTTATATATACTTGTTCTGGTTTATTGATAAATGTTATATGGGTTTTTTTTCCAAGAGAGGGTATTGAAATAAAAGCACTGAAGTGGTAACCTGTAGTTATGAATGACGATATCTGACTGTTGAAGCAATTTTTAAAAAATTGTATCCTGGCATGAATGGCTTAGAAATATCCTTTATCATATTTGGGGGGACAAATATATACCCTAGTTTAGTTTGGCCAATAAAGGACACGTGTGTCTTGATCGCACCAGTCACCAGGGACCCTGCTCTGTGATTTCACGTTAGAGCCAGTGTTCCTGCGTTTCCCAGGGAGGGAGGCGTTTGAGGGGGAAAAACTCTCTTCCTTTTTCCCCAGCATCATCCTCACTGTTGTTCCTCCTTGTTCAACAGACTTAGAAAAGCCTCTTTTCATTCTCCTCCCTCGGGTCGGTCCTGGGGTTCAGCTCACAGCCGTGAACTTGGCTTCGCTGGGAAGGAAGAGGCCTCTTTGTTGAATTCTTTGTTGATCACGTCGGTTGTCTGACCTCTGTGGATCTCGGAGGGGCTCGGGCCTCTGTGGGTCTAGGGGTTTAGACTCCCTTCTCCCTGCCCCCTCTTTGTTTGGACGTGTTCCTTTGTAGTGACTTTAGCTCCATTTCCACAATTTAATACAGTGAATCGTGGCAAGTGGAGACAGACCTTCTCTATTATTATGCTATCTTCGTTTTAGGGCAAGTTTTCCCTTCAAACTTGCCTGTCATTAAAGAAGTGTTTGGAAGTACAAAATTGTCAGTTAAAATCTTGTTAACTTAAAAGATCCCATTTTAGTTAGGCACACAGAATTCCTGTGCCATTTGTTTTTGAAGGCATTAAAAATTTGAATGTTTACAAGTGTTGATTTTTAGGCACTAAGAAAAGTAGTCACACGGGATCAGCATCTCGATTCCTAAGGAAATAACTACACTAGTATTTTAGAGAAAGGAATATATTTGGGATTTCGTGTGTGTGTGTGTGTGTGTGAGTAGAATCTGGTTAAGTGTAAACAAATTTCAATTCTTTAGGTTGTAGTGAGTAAGTTTGCTGGTCACACTTTTTCTCTGAGTGGCTAAGTGGTATCGTGTTGATTTTATTTATGAAGTTCACTAGAGGTTCCATTCATACATGTTTGCAAATCAAAACAGGGGGGACACATTGTTATGTCTCACATCCTCTCCAAGGTCTGTCCAAAAAGCTTCCTGGTCTGTTTCCTAGTAATTAAACCTGCACCTTTGAAAGCTGTGTCCCTCAATTCCTGTTTTTTTCTTTCTGCCTGATGATTTTTGGTGCTACATGTTTTTCTTAACCAAATTTATCAAATTGAAAAATGGTTATGCCCTTCCTGCCCTGTGCTCAAGTATTCTATTTACATCCTTAATTCAAATTATTTTTTGTTCTGCATTCAAAAGATGGCAGAGACTTTAAATTGGAACAGCGGGATGCATGCTGTTTAAGGAGATATGAATTAGCAAGCTAGCATTAAGGCTGTGAGGTTTGAGGGATTTTCCACTCTTTTCTCCTTCTTTTCTTTAATGCAGAGTTTCTGCTCTTGCCTCCTAGTCTGTAAATAAAGATACTCTAAATGTGGCTGATATCTCTGTTTAAGAGCTCATCTCGCTTTAGGAAAATGAGTCTCAGCTACATCGAAGTATGAAAATACTGTTTGCTGCTCTCTCATGGACATAAAAATGAAAATAAAGAGACATGGAGATACAGTAAAACAGAATCTGTATTAGGTTTCTCCCTGTCATTGTTTCTTAAATTTGTTAAGCAGGCTTTTTATAAGCATCTGTCTGTGTGAATAGCACATGATTTCAGTGAGTATATTTTTATTAAGATTGAAAACTTTTTGTTGAGGGGTGGCGTAGGAAGTCTGGGAAAGCTCTGTACCTATTCAGTCATATTAGTGCAGGAAAACTGTCTCTTTTGGATTAGGGATGCAGTGGAATGCTTTCAGAGAGTCCTAAATAAAAATGGCTTAGGCCCAGCAAGCCAGGCTGATTAAATAATTGTAGATGCATAACATTTAAATCATTTAGCGCAATCAGATATTTCCTAATTTTTTTTCCCTAATTTTTTAAAGAAGCCTTTCCTGTAAAAAATAAAATCAGTAGTTTCCACTGCATTTCATTTTTCCTGAGTGAGGACTGGTTGGTATACAGGGAAGAGAAAGTTTCCTTCTCTGGCCCTGGGGACCAACTTCTAGGCGGCTTTGATGCACCAAACTTGAGCACAGAGGAGAAACAGGCTTCCTGAGGACTGGAGGGAAACAGGAAGGGCACTTTGACTGAGACCCGTCGGTGCTGAGCGCCCGCACCCCGCAGTGCTGACTGAATTCCTTCAGCATTTGACTTGCTCTGGGATACGGTTAAGCTGTTTCTTTTGGGGTTGGGCAGAACCTGTAGGCACTTAACAATCATTTAAATCAGCAACGAGATACCCCTTACCTGGTTTGGTTCTCTTACTCCTGAACCAAAAGGTCACTTACTTAATCAACTCCAGGGCAATGGGTATTTGTTTTTGACTTTATAACCTTCTTATTTGTCTTTACTCTCTTAAAACAAAGAACCATTTCCATTTTATTTCTACTCACATGTTCCCATCTACATCCCGAGTACTCTTTCTCTGTTCTTTTTACTTGTGTACACAATCCTGCAATTTTTAGTTTTATAGTTTCTTAACTTTCTGATTGTAGATGTTGTCCTCACTCTTTTAGAAAGATCTTTTTGGAAACACATAAACCTGGCTTACAGTGGGAGAAGAGGACAGCAAGTAGAGAATTTCTGAGCAATGTTGAAACTACGGGAGAGAGTTCCACCAGTAGGCAGCCTACCTGCTTCTACGGATGTAGTTCAATCACGTAAAAAGGGAATAAACAAAAATGCATCATCCTCTAGCAGGATCCTGAGACTCTTGTATCTCCCGGTGTGTGTTACCCTTAGAGACTCCACCAGCAGGCCGTTCCAGGTTTCAGCCTGCCATAAACAAGGTCTGGGATCGTGGCACATACCTGTGGTTTATCTCCGTGCTTTCACCTCACTCCGGATAGTTAGGGACGCGCCTCTGAATACTCCATTTTCTTTCCTTGGATTGTACAGGTTTATGTGCTCTGTATTTCACATTCTAGGAGTTGGTTATAAACTGAGTATAGATTACGTGATTCGTAGATTCCGTATAGGTTGGAGATTATGCATAAAGTGTAGCTACTGAATATATTTATTTAGTGCTCTAGGATCATCCTCTCAATTTAAGTAAGCTGCTTTGGAGCAGAAATGACACCTCCTCGACGTATGTTTTCCCTCTTTATTTCAAATAAACCATAGGCATGTCCTTTGTAGTAAAATTGTGAGTAGTACCACTACTTCTACCTTCTAAAATACAGTTTCCTTAGACACTAATGATAGTTATATTCATAAAGAAAATTATTTAAAAATGTACACACACACTTATCATCTCAATTTGGAGAAGCAATAGCATGGATTATAAAGATGATCAAGGCACACTGTCGATGTATTAAGAGGGTTATTGGATGTTTCTGCTTCAGTGTGTGTAGGGAGAAGCAGACATGCTATCTCATTAAAAGTCACTAAATGTTGTAAAACATACCTCAATTTCAGATACACTGAAATGGAAGAAGGAAAAACAAAGCCTCTGAGAGGGAATATTCTGTTTCAAAAAATGAGATCATAGTGCTTTAGAACTTACTGTTTTGTAACCTGCTTTTATTACTTAACATTCTGTGCATTAAGTATTCTTCTGTGGCCGTCTCTTTAATGCTTGCACAGACAGTGGCCCAGTGAATGGATGTCCCAGAATGCACTTAACCAGTTTCTTAACTGTCAGTTGTCCTGTTTGTAAAGACCTGTCCTAGCACCCTGCACTGTGTGAATGTGCTCACAGTTCTTCACTTGCAAATTATTTAGTAACCCTTTATTGGGTACACATTGTGTGTCATTACTGGGCCTGAGGAGATGTACAGCTCAGTTAAATGATGATATGCCATTATGAATAGCTGAAAGTGAAGGTGTTATTCTTACTATTAATCACCTGTTGACTATTATTCACAAATTTGCTAGTTTATTTCTTCCAGCTTCAAATGTTTTCTCTGTTTTGCCAAATCTAATGTTAGGGCAGCCTCCTTTTCGTTTTCTGTTTCCACTCTGGTGTATTGGTGGCCTGGCTGTGGTCTGCTCTTTTTCCAAGTTACTCACCCCATTAATGGAATGGTTCCGTTTAGTAGAAATGTGTGCTAGAAATTGCCTGTGGTAACCGAAAGAAACATTTTTTATTTTGGAGGGAGAGATTTCAGTTTTTTATCCCAAACTTCAAAATTTCTATATTTTCTATGACTGCTCTGCTTTACAGCAAAATGCCTGAGGAATACAAAGATGACTGCTGGTCCACCAAAGAATTCTGATCCAGAAATTCCTTTTGGTTTGACCTGGCAAGTTCCTTTAGCACTCACACCACGCACCATATATCTTAGTTAGGGGCTAAAGAAAATGGCACCAACAAGCTTATGACTGTGATGTCATAGTGCATCAGACCCGTCTCTTTCCACCGAGGGCTGTCATTTATGCCGAGTTCCTTTTATTGCTTCTGGGTTTCCAGGCAGAGCGGGAGGCTTGAACATACTCTGACCTTTGGAACTCATCCCCAAGATCCCCTCCTTCAGGCCCAAGCCGCCACTTCTTCTGTGCTGGCCCAAAGGAGCGCCCAAGATGTGCTTCAAGATATTGTTAAACATTCGGGAAGGGCCAGTTTCCCGGCATCTTTAGGTCAGAAACATCTGCTTGCCCAGAGTCTCTACAGGCGGGAGTATGATGATTGGCACTAGTGAACCTTCCAGTTGTAGAGAAGGAAAGCGGATGGAGTAAAGGCATGGTAGTGTCTCTTTTGTGACTTGTCCTGCCCCCGCCCTGGGTTTCACCATTCACAGCCTTGACTCCCTGCAGACTGTGGCTGGCAGAGGGAAGAATGTGCTATTTGCTGCATGAGCACCCGGAGACCGCTGATATAAATTGATCACTGCCTTTTTTTGTATTTTTCTGAAATTTTGTTTATATCCACATCCCTTTTGATCTGTAAAATAATGTGTATCATAAAACCCTATCTATTTTTTTTCTTTCCAATCTAATACTAGCAATGAACTCACTGAATTGTTGTATTTAAAAATTGCTGCAAATAAAAGTCATGGTCTAACTATGCAAGGCAGCATATACACAGCACAGTATAGCAGGAAACTTTTTTTTTTTTTTAATGGGAAAATGTGCTAGGGCTTCTTTTGGTAGTACATTCTATGTACTAAGTTTGCATTCCTTCCAGACACACACACACACACACACACACACGAGTATTATTTCTAAAAAGATTAAAACCTAACGAGTTTTAGTACCAAAAAAAAAAAAAAGAAAGATTTAAAAGGCTTCTATTTATGTTTTACACATAGTACTTGATCAACTCTGCATGTATTTTTTAATCTCTGGAGAATCACACAGATCAAATGTCATGTGAAATGGTCCTTCTAGTCTTCATTTTACATTTTGAATGCTGTATCACAGGCCTTTAGAAAACTTCCCAAACCTTCAGACAAATGCTTGATCAAACGATGCAGGTTTGAACGACATAAGCAAATTAGTTTCTGTACAAACCTCATGTCCCTATTCAGAGAAGTACAAATTGAAAAATTGATATTCAATACCAACGAGATAATTTCGGGAAGCAATAGAGCATTGTTTTGACAACTAAGGAACATGAAGCTTTTAGGACAAGTAGAGAGACGATTGCACTTTGTGTTTTTCATTTATTATCCTAAGACATCTTAGATAGAATGAAAATAATTAGGAAGGAAAGGTAGATGCAGGAAGAGAAAGATTTGGAAATGATGTGGAGAAATTTCATGCTATTTCAAGCAGTGCTGTGGGTTGGATAGAATAAGCCATGAATTTCTTTGCATTCTGTGTCTCATGTTGCACCGGCTTTATCGTTAAAGTTTTTCAATCTTACGTGGTATGTGATGACCACTTGTTGCCTTGACGTGATGCCTTCTCTATTCCTTTTGTGGTATTTCGTTTTCAGTATATTGTTCACACCACTGCAGTGTTTGGTCATCGGATTAGATGATATGGCTAAGATGGATGATGGCCTGAGATAAATGCAGGGCACAAAAGTTTGTGTGTGTGTGTGTGTGTGTGTGTGTGTGTGTGTGTGTGTGTATTGAAAGAGAGAGCGGGGAGAAAAAGACATAGATCAAGGCAGAGAGATTGAAACAGAGAGAAAGACAGCTCTCTCCTTACCTTTAAATAATTTCACATGGACATTTGGATTGTCTTCTCTGTTCAATTACTAAAAATTTGCCCCAAACTGTTAATTCCTTTAGAACGGATTTTGATTTTCCAGTACATCAAAGATAAGCATCCATCGTAGAAGAATCTTTTTAATATGAAAGAGCGATCTATAATTCAGTTACTTGCAAATTGTTTACATTTTATTAACAACGTTATTAATTTGTTCCTCTGAGAATGTTGCCTTAGTAGAACTCATGATGGACTGAAAATATGGTTAAATTTTTATCAGTGTTGTGGAGTTGTGTACTTCCTTATATTTGATTGTCTTTCTTCTCTGCCTCTGCGTTACACTGTGAGTCTTTTCACGTGGGACTCACCTGAGGGAGCTTACTCTACTTGGTTGTCATGGCACACATCAGGCTGGCATTCAGAATGTGTTTGTCCTTGATGATCATGTTTGTAAGATCTTGGTGGATCACTGTATGAGTAGAAATATGGTTTTCAAATCTATTCATGTATTAATAAATATTGATAGAGAGCTTTCAGTATATCTGATACTGTGCATATTTAGTTCTGGGAACCCAGAGAACATGGCTTGATGGAGATCTTCAGGGAACTTGGGCAATTGAAGAGATAAGCTAAAACAGAATGCAAGAAACAAAAGGGGTGACAAATGAGAAAAAGTAGCCAATCGAATGTTATAGCTAAAACTTATGGTTGTAGAGCCATGTTGAGTTCAAAGGAAAATCAAGGAGTCCGAAGGCAACAGATGTCCAAGGCCAGGTGTGCGCTGTCAGTCAGATTATGGCTTTGAAACACTAACTGAGTTCCTCTGATCTATTTTCTTTTGTGTCTCAAACATTGTGACTGGGGTGACTGTAGAGGCTTTATGCTGACTTACCACTGTGATAACAACCCAGGTGGGTCCTCATATTACCCAAGAGCCAGCAGGACTTAGGAAAATGTCTGAGGCCCATTCTTTCATACCTGCTTTGGGTGCCCCTACCCCTGAGCCTGCTCCTGAGACCTGATACCCAGGCCTAGGTAAAAGACTCACCATGTGGAATCTGAGTACACTTAGCCCTGGAAGAACAGAAACTGAAGTAGTGAAGGGCAGTTGCTCAGGAAATATTAAAGAGCTGTTTCAGTGAGAAATGAATGCTGGTTATGCTACATCTGGAAGTGGACTGTGAACTGCTGCCCTGCTAGAAAATATACTTCCCAGCGATCGTAAACCCAGCTACTGTAAAGAATTAAAGAAACCGAGTTTAAATTAAGAGAAGACAATTTATTTAGAAGACAATTTATTTTTTTTAACATGGTTATCTTTTATTTGTTTCGCTTTTCTTGAAGTATTTATTCCAGCAGTAGAATTACTGCATCAAAATAGGTAGATTATGTGGGGGTTGTTTTGTTTTGTTTGTTTTTTTTTACCAAGAACATGTATTGGTACATTGTATACATGATGATCACATTCATCATGGTTATTTTGTACCTGTTCATGATGCCGCTTGGTTTTTTAGAAGACAGTTTATTTAAAAATGGTGAAAAAGAGGGAAGGGGAGGTGATAGATAGCAACTCAATGAGTAGGGAGCATTCGAAAGCAAAATACCCATGGGCCCTTCGCTGTAGCCCCTTTTTATTTCGGTTCTTTCCTTGGGTCGGCCCTTGGAATCTGATTGACTCTTGGGCTTGTCTGTCACCTCTGCCTCGATTTCCCTCAGCCCTGTGACCTTTCTGTTTTGGCAGAGGGCAAGATTATGGGCGGTTGTCTTAGGGCCAGGCTATGTAGATGTAAGAATCACAGGGGGAGTTCCTGGAACCAGTCTCTTTGCCTTTGTCTCCTTAACTGTTAGAATCTAGCTGCCTTTATGTTTCTAACTATTTGATTATAGCTGTCTGGCTTTTAGAGTCTGACTATAGAGGTCAAAATTGTCTTAATTTTTAATAATATCTAACGAGGCCTTTATCTTTTCCCTACCTATAGGGACCCCTGTCCCTACAGTTAGGTCAAAACAACACATGTCATCTATATAGATAAATAAATGTTATAAGGGCAACTTGCACTGGATTCTAACACAGAAACAGAGGTGAAGCTTGGGTAATAGACTATTGGGAGGAGGGTGTTATGAATGGTGACTTTAGGCAAGACTTTTCTAAGAAGGCTTTCCTTAGTTTAGGACCTGAGGGTGAGGAAGCTGCCAGGATGGAGAAGTGATGGGGGACAATGTGTCCGAGAAATTTCAAAGAGCACGTTGGCCAAGCTCGGAGTGGGAGGGGCCTGGCTGGGGAGACAGTTCCGAGGCAGGCAGGAGCCAGAGTGTGGGGTCAGGGCTGCTCCGCACCTTCCTGGTGCCAGACATCTGTATCCATCATGCCACATCCTAGAACCGAAGTAAGGAGAAGGGAATTCCACAAAGCGTCCGGGAGAAGAGAGAGGCAGTGGGCATGTTTTGCTTTTGCTTTTCCTATTTTAATTGTGTTGGAGAATGGATTCTCAGCATCTGTCTGTCTGGTGCAAATAACCACATCCCACCCAGTGTAACCCTGTTCTGCACGCAACCCCACTTAGGTAGTTACTCAACTCAGGGTTTCTTTGCATCTAGCTCCCATCCCGATCTTCAAGGAGACCCAACCCCCGGACCCTGACAAGGATGCCGGGTGTGTGCTGGGTCAGCAAGCTGCTGGAGCAAGTTCACTCAAAACTTCCCATGAAAGGGGAAAAAGTGAAAGCAAAAAGAAGAAGAATGCAGACTGAACTACCTCAAACTCTGGGGTCTTGTTCAGAGTTGGGGGTGGGGAGAAAAGGACTGGGAAATCCCTGAGTAAATCACAGTGGTTCACACAGTGGTCTGTTGTGTCCAGTAATGGAGCACTTTGAACTGACAATCAGAAATACAAAACAGTTTAATAAAAGTGAGTGTTAGGAATTTCAAGTATCTTCAAGGGTATTTGACTTAAATGAGCTTGGTGATGGAGTATTCAAGTACAGAGAGGGTTGTTAATGTGCTAAATTAAAAGGCTAATCAAAGAGGCAAGTGCTACAAATGAGAACAGGAACACAATTAGTTAATGGAGGATTGAGAATAATACAGGAGGGATTTTTTTTTTCATATGCATTGATAGACTTACATTTTCCCTGAGGCCCCGATGTTTTCAACCAATTAAAGGGGCAGAAACTCTTATGCCTTTCATCATTTGTAAAATTAAGCCAAATGTTATGCAGTGTATTTTATGGAAAGGAGTTAGACACCCACATACATGTAGATACTCTTAAATATATACAGTCATTTATCATGTACAGGTAGTAATATATTTCTATTGAGGATGTAAGATGTTATAATGGTTAAAATGTAGTGGCACAAGCATGTAATCCTAACAGTCTGGGAGGCCAAGGAAAGAAGATCATGAGTTTGAGCCCAACTTGGGCAACTTAGCAAGATCTTGTCTCGAGATTTTAAAAAAGAGGGTTGGGAAGTAGCTCAGTGCAAAGCCCTAGATTCAATTCCTGGTAGTATAAAAAGAAAAAAAAAAAATAATAACCATGGTCCTTGGAGTGGGCAGAGCAATATTCACAAATCAAGCCCCTTTGCTATTCTTCACAGGTGCAATCACCCACTTCCAACCTCATCACAGGAGACACATTCTGTCTGTCTGGCAGCCCCCACACTGGCTGTCTGAAACCACAGAGAGTCCTGGACCTGAGACATAGTTTTTTGTTTTTTGTTTTTTGTTTTTTTTCCTGCATATTCATACCCATGATAAAGTTTAATTGATACATTCAGCACAGGAAAAGATTAACAAAAACAATAAAATAGAGCAACTATAACAATATATTGTAATAAAGGCTACTTAAAATTTATGGTTTGCTTAATCCTGTAATTTTCCATGTACTATTTTCAGATTGTGGTGAAGGCAGGTAACTGAAACCATGGAAAGTGAAACCTCAGATCAGAGGTAATCACTAGAACTCTCTGTTTCTCTGTCTTTAAAATGGGCTGATACTCTTGTCTGAAGGAAGTACTCAGCAAGTGGATACTGAGATGATTGTGCACAGCCCGCAGCCTCTCTCACTGGCTGCTGCCTCCATGTGGATAATCAGGGCCCAGGCCACATCACTTGTTAAACACTTCGCACATCACCTTGCCTAGTACCTTTCTCAAAAGATTGTGGTGAAGATCAAATGATATATTGCAAGAAAGGCACTTAGAATCATAGATAGCAGCTAACAGATATTTGGTGATAATTAGCCATTTCTGTTATTACCATTGTTATCATCAGAACAGTCAACACAGACAGGGTCTTCTGCATCTGTGTGGATGGATGTAGGGTAAGGAGAAGTGTGTGCAGGGAGGGGTGGACCCCTTCTCTGTAGCTGCAGTGGGAAGTGATTTGTGAAGCAGGGATTTGGGAGGAAGCCAGGCACAGGTGGGGCAAATTCAGTTTTTACC
The DNA here is from genome assembly GCA_004026905.1 of Hystrix cristata. Lineage (NCBI taxonomy): Eukaryota > Metazoa > Chordata > Mammalia > Rodentia > Hystricidae > Hystrix > Hystrix cristata. The sequence continues at coordinate 237,941 of PVJO010000339.1, forward strand.
AGCTTCTTACTGTGTGACCTTGGGTGCTTTGTTTAAATCCTCTTTAAAATGGGGACAGCACTGGAAGAAGGAGGAGGAGAAAATGATAGAACCATTTTCAGTATCTAGCTCAGTACGTGGCACTGAAATGTGAGAATTTATGCTCTTTTTCCCCCTATTACTAATCCTATGTAGACCAAAAAAGAAAAGCTTCCAAGAGGGATGAAAAGAAAACTAAAGATGAGAAGCAGGTTTTAAATTTGAGTTGTAAAAGAATGAATTAATATGAGCACTGATCTTGTTCTGAGAAATGGGTAGCAGAAAATAGTTGTGAAAAGTTTCTCTTTTTAGAAAGAAAAATGATTTCTTTCTTTCTGAAAATGAAATTAACATTTAGACATTCAAGGAAGTGGAAATACAAATAAGAATAAGAATCTTGGGGCTGGTGATTTAGCTCAGCAGTTAGAGTGCTTGCCTCACAAGCACAAGGCCCTGAGTTTGATCCCCAACACACACACACACACACACACACACACACACACACACACACACACACACACACAAAAAAAAAAGACTTTCTGTAACCTATAACTCACTGCTATTTTTATTTTGGTATTGGTACATCTCCCCATTTCTTTAATTATTGTCATATCTGAATTTAGTTATTCTCTCTCAAATTGCAATCATAAATGCATTTGTGTACAAATTACTTCATACAAATTTTCAGGTGCTCCTAATCTTTTAAAAATATGTAAGCCATTAAATGTTGGATTTGAGCATTTGGGTATGCCATATAATTTATTTACCCATTTGCATACTTTTAGGGTGTTTTAAGCATCTCCCATGATAAATATCAATGAAATAAACAATAAGAACTTTAAAAATGTATCAGTTGGGCAAAGAAGAGTGAACAAATGATTCTCAAGGGAAAAATCAAATGGCCGTATGTATAGGAAATTTTTTCTTCCTCCCCAGTGTCAAATAAACACAAACTAAACTAGTGTGTTTTGTTAAATTGATATTTTAAATTTAAAAAGTTTTTGGTGGAACCTAAACTGCTACATACTTTTAGAGTCTTATCTGCAAGTATAAGCTTTTTTTTAAAAGGAGAAGCTTGTACTTTCTGGGCTAGCAAAAGATTATTTCCCAAGGAAATACTCAGAAATATGGGAAAGAACAATGTACAAAGACATCCCAGGTTGTTTAATTATACCAAATATTTTCTCAAGTTTTCATTCAGAGGAGAGTAAAAGTCAATTATGTCACTGTGCAGTATACTTCTTTCATCTTCTTTTTAAAATTTTTTTTCCTTTGTATTAGTATATGTTGGTGATATAAATACATTCATTGTGGGCAATTGGTACATATACATATCACCCTATTTTCTTCCCCTTTCCGTCTCTTAGCTGCCCCTGTGATCTTTGGGGCAGATTTTACATGCACATAACATATTTAATCATTCCCCATCCCCTCCCTTGCCGCCACTTCTCTCCTGGTGTCACATTTTGGGGGGGGGGGGGTTGTTCAATGTGTACAGTGCGTTTGGATTACACCCATCCCCCATCACCCTCTCTTACACCCTCTTCCCTTCCTCTTGTCTTCCTGTGCTACATGTTTCAGGGAACACAGGCTGCCTTCAGTGGGTGCTCAGTGTTAAGGTGGAGTGTCAGTGTGGATGTTCACTGGTGTGTGCAAGGACCTCTGTTCATAACTAGAGCTTTGTTCTTGCTGCACTAGCCTGGCATAGACAGAAACTGAGTCAGGGCTGTACTGGCTGCCCTGTAGCCCGGAGAGATTTATGGTGCTCCAGAATCTTTAGAAATTGGGCTGTGCATAGAGGGTAAATGGAATTCAGGAAGAAGTTCATTGTCATGATGGAAACAAAAACAAAAATAAAAACAAAAACAAAAACAATGCCTCTCTGGATTACATTTCACAATCTTGGTAAAAGTAATTATAGAAGATAGCAGAGTACATGGTTGAGTAAGAGTAGAGAATTTTTGAGGGAAGAATTGGGCCAAGAAAGGGAACTGAGGGACCAAGTTTAGACGGCCCAAATCATCCAGCAAGAGGAAGCAGGTCTCGTATTTAAAAGTGATGCCTTTTGAAAGGATGTTGACTGTTGTTAGAACTGGGATAATAGTTTAGTAGCTGGTTATTAGAAGATAATTGCACTCCTGCAATTCCAGCACCCTGGGAAACCGAGGCAGGAGGATTACAAACTCAAGTCATCTAGGAAACTTAGCAACTTAGTGAGACCCTGTCTCAAAATAAAAATACATACATGCATACATAACACACACACATACATACATACATACAGGGGGCGGATGCATCACTCAATGCAAAGGCCCTGTGTTCTAGCCACAGTACCACAAACGAACAAAATAAAACACGTGAGAGCATGATTTTAACGCATATAGAGTTGGTATTCAGAATATGATTTTAAAAATATGTTTGTGTGCTATCATTTCTGTTCTCAAGCCTCCCTGGATTCCCTGTTCCCCTTAATGTTAGAATTTGGCTAAATGCTCAGTAATCAAGGAGCTAGGGATCCCTGACTTCTGAACTGTTTGGCTCTCTTTTTGTTTGCAGTCCATGCCCAAGGATTGCACACTTAGTAGTTGTACAAGGTATTGAACAAAGAATTTACTTGGGCCAAAGCCTGGCCTATGCTTCCTCACCACTTCCTCTACCACGGCCTGGAGCTAAAGCAACCCGGAGTCGTGGAGACCATTCTCTCTGTGCACAGGCTCCGTCTCCATAAGCATTCAGCACTTACATCTAGATCGGGCTGGGCCTGTACAGAGAAGAGTGCAATGCGAAAGTGCCTTGCTCCTATCTGCTTCTTCCCTCCTCAAAAAGAGAAGAGACGCACATCTCACTTGTAGTTATGGTACCTTCATTCAACTACCATTTGCAGGTGCTTTCCCCATTAAGAACTCAAAGGGAGGAGGGGAAATGCAAAGATGAACTTTGATTCTCACTTTATACAGGAAATCTCTGTATTTGTAGATATTCAGCCTATAAGGGAAGAAGGAGTCTATATGGAGCCTAAGTCTTACCAAGTGTCTCAGGATTGTCTTTAGTGAAATGTTAAATAGTTGTCTTCAAGGATTCACCTCTTTTAGATATCATCACAGGATTTAAAAGAAGAATAAAACATGCCAGGATATTTATGAATCATGAGATTTAATAGAGACCAAAGTAGATCTTATTATTGATGTGCTTACTGCTTCATTAAATTCCCCTTAAGGTTTGCAGCATGGATATGGATCATTTGCAATAATAATTATGCAGTGATCGATTGATTGGGTCTGACATTGCACTTGTCACCTTGAAATGCAAAATCCATCTATTTTCAACAGTGTGAACATTTCTCGCTAATCTTGCACACTAGAATGCGATAGTTTATTTTATGGAGAAAGTACAATTTATAAAGTTTGGAGACTTAACATTAACCTTTTGCAAAAAAATGAAGTATCACTTGTCATTTTACAATGAAATGAAAATCACCCAACCAGCAATTTTTTTGAGATTAGAAAACAGTCTAATTTCAGTAGAATTTTTCAAACCCAAAACGCATGCACTTCTATTGAGTGCTACAAGTATATTGTGAGCACTGGAGTTGACTAAGCCTCACATGAAAAATGGGTGATAAAACACATGAGTACACACAGACACACACACACACACACACACACACACACATCCATCTATCTATGCATCTACCTATTTACTATCTACTTACCTACCTGTCTACTATTTATTTTAACTTTTTCTCTCTGTCTAAATAATGAGAAGCTCTATTTCTGAAAAGTGTGGGTGCTTTGCAAAGCGCTTTGCAGAGTGCCCACCGAAGATATTAAGAAATGTTATTCCATTTCACAATTTAGATATTTCTTTGCAAGCTGTAGTTTTTTAAGAGAGGAACAGAAACCACTGACCTCATGCTTCTGTATTTATATCAACTTTGATTTCCAGAACTTTCACTGTCTTGAATTTATGATGTGTACAGTCTCAAGTCGGTTTAGCAGTGAATAATCATTTATAGAATTGCTTATTCAGGGCCAGGGATTGTGCCTGGTGCTGGGAATAGGCAACAATGAGGCCGGTATGGCTCTTCTCCATGTGAGAATGACATTCCAGGACAGCCAGGAGGCCAAAGCCCATCTCCGTTCCTTCCGAGTTTAGAAATGCAGCGTGTTATTGTTAGGAGGGTACGTTCCCAATATGTGGCTAAGATGATAGATTACAAGTAATAAAAGCTATTTACATTTCAGATCCCATTGGAAACACGTTAAAATAATGACGACATTTAACCTATATTATATGTTTGCCAGTGCTTGGCACTTAGACATACCATGTAGTTACTCCCCAACTATTTTGAAACTTATTCTTATTATGCCTGTTATATATGTGATGATGTTGAAGATTACAGAGAGCAGGATTTGAACCCAGGAAGCCAGTCTCCAGAGCTTACGTTTTACTATTCATTTCTGCAAGTGTGTGTATATATGAATATAAATGTGTGTGTGTGTCTATAGAGGAAGACTGACCTTACACATACAAATATGTGCACTCACACACACACACACACACACACACACACACACACACACATCTTCAGTGTGTTAACAGTGGTTGGTAGGGCTGGTTTCTTCTATACATCTCTCTGCAGTTTTAAATTTTTCATTAACATAATAAAAACTTAAAGTAACATAAATTGAAATGCTCATGCCAACATAATAACCAGCAAATATGGTAGTATCAGGACTTGTGTAGAAAAGGCTCGAAGATACCCAGCAATATGTCAGCAGTCCTCAAACCCATAACCTGAAGCGCCTCTAACTCTTAGTCATGAGAAACTGCCACTACCTGATGATATAATTTGCAAACATACTTCATAAATATAAGAACACACACAGGAGAGTTGTTGTGGCCCACCTGAATCTCTCTTTCAAGCATGCACGGAAAACTGAAATCTCTTAACTGTTATGTAAGACAACTTTGGGTAAAAAGAAGAGTAAATATAGCACACATCTATGAAAACTATTCTCTAACATACATTTTCTGAGGAAATATTCAATAATTGGACTGGCTTTTAAAGATTACTTTCAGGACACAAGATGCAAAGAAAGTAGAAGTGGGAAAATTCCACCAATTCTTCAGTGAAAGCTTCAAAAAAAAAAACAAAACTCTGTTCCTTATTACTAATAGCAGCAAGAGTAAAAGTAGAATTTTAATCTCCTTTTGTGTTTTCATTTGTAAAATCTAAAGTCATTTGTTAAATAAAGTAATCATGCCATCCTACACATGCCAGAATATTACAGATCTTACCCAACTGTCATGGTCTGATTTAAGATTTTTCAACTTGAAAATAGTGTCAGAGGGATATGCATGCCACAGAAAACAAACTTCGAATTTTGAATTTGATCTTTTGGAGGCTGTCAGTATGCTGTGTGATACTGTCTCGGGTAATGCCGGGTAGTGGGAGGTGAGCCGTTGCTCCTAGTCAGCCACCCGGTCACAAGGGAGACAAGTAGTCTTTGGCACCCTTTGTTGTCAGCAATCTTTGGATACTGGTATACAATACATTACATAACATTTTTTGACACTTTATTATAAAAGAGTCTTCGTGTTGCATGGATTTAGGCCACCTGCAGCCTCACATAAGTGTTTGGGCATCTTTAAGGTGGGCTAGGCTACGTTTTGGTGTTTGGAGGTTAGAAGTATCATTTTGACTTATACTATCAGCCTATTTTAAGTTTATAAGAACATAACCCTGTTGTAAGTAGAGGAGCATTTGCAACATTAGGAGCTATGTATCTATATCTCTATGAAAATTACAGCTAAGCTAAATAATAAAGCAGCACTCATGTAGTGAAGGTCTTTGCTGGTGACATCGCTGAAATTGCTGAGGACTGCATTATTGACCTCTAAGTCCTGCCTGCTTCCCACACCTTTCAACAGGATTGAGGACATAACATGAGCCACATTCACTGATGTGGCTTTTCTTGGGGGAGCACCAACGTGACTTGAAAGTCAAAATTAATCTGGACTCTCATCTTCAACTCCATCAGGAGACTGTGCTCCTTGGATTAAAACCAACTATCGTAAACGCGAAGTGGAGGAATATTGAACCTAATTCATTGGCAAAGAGTGTAACATTTAGACAGAAATACCTTCCAAAGATTCTGGTTTCAAAACCACTGGCTTACCTGAGACTATACAAATAATCAATAGTATAGGTTGGATGAAAATGTTGGGCATTGTTAATCAAATCAGGACATCTTGCTGCTAGGTTGCTGGCTCCTTAGACATGTGTTTTTCATAGGGGGTTACATGGTTATGACTGGGAGAGGTAAGGACAGTGGACCCAGGAACTTTCCTATTTCTATCATTCCCTCACTTGATCATTCTCTGAACACAGACGTGCCTTCTTCAGTTGTGAGTGGGAAAAACTCCCAAGTCAAAAAGGCATAGGCAAAACCTACTGGTAGTGCAGAATTCGCCGGTAAACAAAATGGAAGTGTTCAAAACAGATCTGAAGCACGACTACCCCAAAAGTAGGTATCGTATTCCCTTTCTTCTTTCAGTTCTCCTTTCTTTGATGCAGGCTTCAGTCATGGGCAAGCACTTCCCTTCAGTGAGCACCAGCAGCTCCGAGCTATGCTCTTCTAGGTAGGCACTTCCAGCTCAAGTGCCTCTCTAGCCTTGAGGCTTGTGCAGAAGTCTCAGCACTGGTTCAGCTTAGACAAGGCGCTCGTCTGTTAACCAATCACGTTAGCTTGGCAACAGTGTGTGGTAATTGTCCAGGGCTACGTCACGTGACTGCCTGCAGCCTAGAGCTTGGATTTTTTTTCCCATAGAAACATCAGAACTAAGAATGGAGGAGGATTATTCTGCTCAGGAGGGATAGAGATGGACAAGAGATGCTCGGGAAGGCTGGAATGATTCCCTGTCAGTACTTGTCTCTACTAATAACAGTATTTGTCAGTATTTGTCTGTAATTCTTACAATACAAATCTCTGGGGTTTGTGGGACTTTGAAAAAGTTCTAGAATATTTAGAATACACGATACTGCCCAACTGAATCCTCTTTACTCCTTGAAACTCCTTTGCTACAGATCTGCAGGAGCACCATGAACGGTAAAAACATCATGCACTTTGAGTCCAGTCTTCAGAGCTCTACTTTTATAGCCAGTCACATGATCTCTCTCTCTGTCTCTCTCTCTCTCTTTTTTTTCTCTCTCTCTCCCACCTCCGAGTTTCCATCCCAGAAATAACTGTTACTCATCTGAGTCAGAGAATAGGCAGCCTGGTCTAATTAAGAGCTAATGTTACCTGAAAATTAGCAAATGCTGGAATCAGACTGACAAATGTTTTACAACCCTTTATTGTTTATTTTGCATCTTGTGATAAAACAAACACGAATAAATATGAAAACACCCCTAGTGATTGTAAGTAATGGACTCAAGTCTTTTGGAACTGTCTTTAAGTTCAGTGGGTCATTAATTCAGCCTACTTGTTGACTTTTTGATTGAGCATTTATATTTTCTATGAGCTGTAGGACTTTTCTTTTGGAAATCCATCTCTCTCAAAGTTTTTGAAAATATTCATCGTTTGGTTTCTTGTATGATGAGATAGTTTATTTTGGCAAGCGCTCTTGTAAACCTACTGTGTACGAGTCCCATGCTAAATCTCACTTTAGATATGATACATATAATCCCTAATAACAAGAAGTACAGATTTGTTAGGTGAATTAGTTAGGGGGTGTTCTGAGCAGGCTTCCTAAAAAGAGTCTGCTGAACAGTGTTAAACAGATACAAAAAATAACAACATAAAATATCAATTACGTGGTTCAGCCAGTATTTAATCAAGTAGCAGAAACTGTTCATCACAGTGGGCATTCATCAAGAAGGACATAGACCACAGCCCCATGACACAAAGCTCGTATACCAAGGTAAGGGACAGTCAGTAAAAAGGCAAATCAACTATGTAAGCACACAAATGCAGCCTGTAGTCAATGCTAGAAAGGCTGTGAGTGGGACTTGGAGAGAGAGAGCTGGGATGGGCCTCACAGAGAAGGAAAGACATGACCCTGTTCTGAAAGTGGGAGGGCCCAGGAGTGCCAAGAGCCCACAAGAAGGTCATTGTAGGAGGAGGGAGCAGGAAGTAGAGCCCGCTGTGCTGGAAAAGACTGTGGGCATCCAGAGAGAGTGGGGAGGAATGAACACCAAGCAGATGGAGAGTGGTGGTTGATAGGCTCAGGGCAAGGTGGGGCTCTTTCTTCAGGGACTCAGAAGCCTTCTGAGGGTAGATGGAAAGAAGGTGTGCCATCATCGCACAGCTGGAGGTATCATGAGCTCGGAGTGGAAGGGGCTGCTTTAGAGCAGGGCTGAACCTTGCCTTAGAGCTCCTTTATCCTGTGCAGCACCGCCCTCCTTATTCAAGAGGGTCAATTTTACTTTTTCAAACAGCTTTATTGAGAAACGAGTAACATAAAATATACTGCACATGAATGATATATATATATCATATGTACACGCCCCCCATGAAGCCTTTAGTACATTCAGGCTAGCAAACGCTCCATTCCCCCAGAAAACTTCCCTCCTGCCTCCACCTCTCCCTGTCAGCTGCCTTGCCCAGAGCACCCGGTAACCTGTTTTCTGTCCCTAGACATTAGCTTGCCCTTTCTGGAGCCTTATATAAATGGAATCAAAGAGTAGGTGGGGTTTCTTTTTATAGCCATTAAGCCTACACAGAGTTCAAGTCTTCCAATCTTTTCTCCATGTCTTTTTGTGTCTGAAAAATATCATCAAAGTCATTTAACAATAACCTTCATTTTCAATAGCTGAAGTCTAGATCCCATGTTCCCATGTCTGTGAAGAGTTCTGGGGACTTTCTGATGCAAAAATGTAGAGTTTACCTCCATTTTTCTTCTCTTTGTTATATTTTAAAATACATAGTTGACCTAGAAAAATATTGGGGTAGGTGACAGGACAAAAGAGCAGGGAAGAGGGGACAGAGCAAAGAGACGAAGGAAGAGAAGATACTGTTTTGTCAGTGTGATCCCAGAAACAAGATGTGTGGATGACCAAGTTTTAGCTACCTAGAATAAAATGTAACACACTTCATTAACATAATGCTCAACATATTTTAACTTCTGATCATTTGAACTAGCTATTCCCCTTCTAGTCTCTTTCCCAAAAGAGTTAAAGACATCACTATTACAGTAACACATGTGTACCCATGTTTATAACAGAACAATTCATAACAGCTAAATCTATATGTGTCCTTTAGCTAAATCTAAAGCTAAGTGACCTATATGTCCATCAACAAATAAATGAATAAAGAAAAATGTGGTATTTCCATGCAATGGAATACTATTCTGCCATAAAGAAGGATAAATGTGAAGGAGGTCTTTATAGGAAAATGAATGCACCTTGAGACCATAATGTTAAGTGAAATGAATCAAACACACAAGCTTAAATATTGCATGGTTTCTCTTATTTGAGAAATCCAAAACATAGATAAGGATCAAAATAAAAGATAGATAACAGGAAGTAGGGAGATGAATCTTTCTCAAATGGGAAGGAAGTCAAGACATGGAAGGAGGAAAGAAGGATAAGGGGAGGCATCGAAAAAACAATTAAGATGTGTTACGTACATGTACTAACTTCCCACGACAAATGTAATCATTATATACTGCAAACATGGACTGGTGAAAAATAAAAAATAAAATAAAATAGGTAAAAAATAATAAAATAAAATAATGCTCAACATAGTTTAATCTCTGATGATTCAGAACAGCTTCTGGGTCATTGTGAGCATCTACTATGAAATCAAAAGCAATAAGGGGGATTAATAGTAAATACAAATTCCTTGTTTGTTATTCAGAGACTGAAAAAATGCACAAATTGAAGATCAATGTAATATATGACTTTCAGGTACTAAATGATACAGAGGCCAAGTAAAGTTTTATTAATTCATTTATTTGTCTAGTGAAATTTATCGAATGTTTATTGTCTTCAAGTTATGTTTCTAGGTACTAGGTATATGGTGGCATACAAGATAAAGAATTACTTCCTTCTTAATCTTTGTATGCACTGGCGTGTTGTATGCATTTGGTTCACTGGAAATTGTTTAAATATATTATTCATTGATTATAAAACATGAAAGTCAACTGATAGCATAGAAATCTAAATTAGTACAGCTCAGCAACATCCATTGCAATTAAAAATGCTCATAATCTTTGACTCTTGGATGGCACTAGTAGAAATTTTCCTCCCAGACATGCTCACTTGTATGCTCAGAGAGACACAAGCAGTGAAGATCCTGGAAGCCTTGTATGTTTTTCCTCAGTGCCCGTCCAGGAAGGGCCATATGTATTTATGACTGACTATGTGCAGCCACAAGAAGAATGAGCTTACTGGTCTGTGCTGACGTTGAACAACGTCTTAGATGCATGATGAAGGGGCAAAAACAAGAAGCACCATTGTATTTTGGGCTTCCACCCATCAGCAGGGTGGAAAAATCCAACAGGCATACTTTAAAAGCAAATATAAAATGCTGATAACTTTAGAAAAGTTGTTGAGATAGGGAGCTAGGATGGCAAAATGTCACCAATTTGAAGTAAACATTTATGAGGTGTATACATTGGGTATCAGTTTTGTAAGACTGATTTTAAAAGTACATAAATAGATAAAATGAGTAAGTGCAGAATGCAAATAGATTTTCTAATATTTGGCTTGGGGTATCTTATAATTATTTTATGCACATGTTCTCTATGGTTGCTTTTCTCTCTCCCTTCCTTCTCTGTCACACCACCCAAGCAGAAATAAGAGAGAAGAAAATTCTTGTAACCAACCCCCTTCACCAGGTTTGCCTAAGACCAATGAAATGAATGATTCCCCACTGGCCTCAGGGTGAAGTAGAGCCAAAGGATGTGCTCTGGTCATTTCAACTGCAAAACCTGAGCCCTCAGAGTAGCCAGTCATTAATAACAAGAAGGAATCGCTCTGCACAGCTAGTATAGTTGCTTAGGCAGCACATGGAGAATTAACTGGGGGACACATAGGAACCTGAACTATGCCCTCTGCCCAAAGTTAAGCGAGGCACAGGCCAAAGAACAAAACTTGGCATCCATAGTCTCAAGAGAAGACTTGATTTTTTAAAATCATGGCACACTATGCTGGTGTCACAGGAGAAAAATTAGTGACTTCAGACTGAAATGTCTGCCTATGTTTACTTTATTTGCCAAAGCAGTAATGGGTGGTAAGGGATGTGTGTTTTTCTCAGAGGCATCTGTGATTTTTAAAAATGGGCTTTAAAGTCTTTGGTCATGGGGGGGAGGACACCAGTGTATCCAGGTAGTCCCTGAGAATGATATTGTACAATATTTCTGGGCAGAAGTCTTCATTTTTTTTTCTTATAAAAGGATATGGTGCAAGAAAAAAAAACAATAAAAAATGGTTAAGGAAACTCTTCTCTAAAAGCTAAAGAACTATGAGTTCTTATTTTGAGACATTTGGTGAATCTCATTTTCCTACAGATGTTGTTGGACATAAATTGATGATTTCAAGAAGCAAATAGAATATTCTGCAATGCTCAGAATTAAGGAATTCAATGTGATCAGATGGGGCTTTGTCAAATTGAAGTATCTGAATTAACTTACACTGTGAAAGTGAAAGTGTAAAGCTTTGCTTTTCCTCCAACCTAATCAATGAAGATTAATATTCTATGGGAATCTGATTTTGCAGATGGAGTTGAGCAGCACTGTTTTCCCTACCGCTTTTCCTCATAGTAAATAAATCATTTTTATTATACTGTATGAATTTACTTAGCTCTTTTAATAGCCTTTGTAAGAATAATGCTTCCTTTGATTATATTACATTTTTAAATGTGTGCAGTGTGTAATACAATTCTGCTAGTGGGGGAAGGGGTGATGAGAAATGGAAGACTTGCTGAATGTATCAGTTTTATCAGCTCATCCCCTGTGTTTTAAACAAGATGAAGCAATGTCTGTGCATCTGGGGCACCTTAGGAGTAAATTACTAAGAATTTGCTAGATGAAAATGGTTCTTACCTGTGCTTCCTATAAAACTTTTTTCTATCAGGAAAATTAGAATAATCTGAAAGGACTTGATCTTTATAAAGCTATTCTGGCTGTTATTTAGTATCTTTTCTAACTTCGAGGTGCTGGCCAATTTATTTGATTTTTTTTCTCCCAAAGGAGGGAAGTAAACTTTATAATTCTGGGGCTTTCCTTTCCATGTATAAATTGATCCAGCCGCATTGAAGAGCTGCTGATGTGTTGACTTAGCAGGTACTACAAGCGATCTCATTCACAATTAATAAACTGACTTCTCACCCTGAGTTCTTGGAGGTTTAACCCTTGAAGGACTGCTACGTTTTGAGCTATATAAATTTGTACCTTCATGAAAAAAGAAAAGGGAAGGAGACAAGAATAAAGGAGGGACAGAAGTAGGAATAGAAAAAGAAAGATTGATTTCATTATGGATATAAATACCTTATGATCTTATGCATTATACCAAGTCTTGAATTATTAAGGTTCCTGATGAGAAGAAATTAGAATTACCCAAATGTTCTGTCTTTATGTGCCGTTTATCTTGTACACAATCAACAGACTAATCCTTCCTACAAATACTGTCTATCAAGTCAGAACCTTCAATGGCTTCTGTTTAGAAACTTTAATAGTTCCCTCACTGTTTATGGGATTTTTTTTTTTAAGCCTTGAGCCAGAGAGTCTAAGGTGAAGTTAAATTTAGCCTTTTTACGTAAACACTTCGCATGTATTCACACACGCACGGGTTGAAGAGAAAAGCTCGTGAGACCTTGATCCAGAAGACCCAGATTTGAGCTCCGTTTCTGCAACTTGTTATAATGGGACATAGAGCAAATCACTCATCTTTTCTAGGTCTCTCTTTTTTAATCATTTGCATAATAGGAATATACAAATAATAAAATACTAGTAATAATCGCAGTAAAGGTGATGGTTGCAATATAATACTGCTTAACCGATTGATGTTCTCTGAAATCCGAGAGCATCTTTGCCAGTGTTTGCCTGATGTTGCTTAGTGTTATTACAGGAAGTGATGGGGAAGTCACACTCACTGATCTTAATAAAGAGGAGGCTTTGGGAACTGGACAGAGTGGAGAATTAAGTGCCTCTACTAGCACAACCAATTTAAAATTAAGTTTGCTGTAGATAAATAAACTTTGTATGTGTTAATGAAAAATAAATTAATGAGCTGAACTCCCTGAGGAGAGTTGGAACCCAGATAGTCTGTGGGGTGGGTTTGCAGGAAGATTCAGGAGTGGAGCTTCCAGTCACACTCGATGTTTTGCTGGACTTTGGTAGCTAAGTTTTTCATGTGACTAAGTGGAAAAGACTGCTGTGGAATCTTAAAACAGGCAAGACAATTACAAACCAAAAAGTTGAAGTTCTTCTTTCTCTGCCTCCCCATAGCACTCTTCTATTTGACTGTATATTACAGTGAAACATGTCATTACTGGTATTTGATCACTTAGATGTATAAAAATGATGCATTGTGTTATTGTGTTTCAATTTCAAATCCACATTATGAACAAGTAAATACATATATATATATATGTATGTATAATCCTTCTGTACCATCCTATATAGTTTCTTCAACTTCACTCTCCTGTCACTTAATAAATACATTTTGGAGAATTTTTTCATGTCAACTGATGCATTTTGTAGAGGTATATTTTGTTCTTTTGAAGGCCATATATTTCCTTATGAATTTATACATATTTTCACACTTACTACCTTATTGATAGATGTTGGGATCCCCCTACACCAAGTTTTCACAATGCTATATGACCATCTCAGGCCTTTCATCTCTGTACTTTGAATGAGAAATCCTGAATGGTGGGGGAGGCCAACAAAGAACTTTTAGCTTTTATTTTGTAAGCATCTTTGCTAATGATTTCACAATTATCTTATCCAGTTAACTGCATGACAAAATGAGCCACCAAATTCCAAAAAAGCTAGGGGAATGTTACTCTTATCCAAAAACATTGGAAGTTTCCCTGTTGTACGCATTCATGGGTGAACTTTTTGTAGGAAATAGTTCTGTAAGTAGAAGCTTACTTTTAAAAATCAAATCACTCCTTTCTCATTATGAGTGCTAGGTAAATTTGTAATTATTGGACAATAGTGAGCTTTAAGAGCTACTTCTTTCTTGAAGTTTGGCAAAAATTTCACCTTAGACTTGGGCCATCTTGAGGAAACAAATCAGATCCTTTGAGTTTCGACTCTTAATTATACTTAAGAAACAAGCTGGTTTTCAGAGGAAAATCATCTCTTGTGGAGAGTTCTGAAAATTGCAAAATACAAAAGAGTTAGAAAAGTGAGTGGGGGTCTTCTATGGGCTTAAGCACACATCTTGTACATTTTATGTCCAAACCATATACATACACATACATATATATGTGTGTGTGTGTGTGTGTGTGTGTAGACACACACACACACACACACGCACACACTCGGGGGAGCTGACATTTTGCCAGGGAGGTCCAAGGTCACATACCTCACAGTTCTAAATTCCTACCCTCCGGAGGAGTACATCCTCACTTCCTCCTTAGTAAAGGCATAGAAATGGGAGATGCAGCTGTATGGAAGCATGAGTGAGCACTATTCATTTTAAGGAGTGCTCAAGCATTGTGAAAATTAGCACTGGAACACAGTTCCAAGTGAAAGTGACACCATGAGCCCAAAGAGAAATCAAAATACCCCCGATTCATCTCCTCCTGCCCAAGATCTTTCTCTTTTGTCGTTTGAATGGTCCTGAAATGCCTTCCCCTCCTGGGCACAGGCCCTTGAGAGGCTGAGATGAGCTTCCTACTCCTTCCTCTCCCTTGCTTGATGAGCCTCATGGTTTTTCCCTTTCCATTTGCCGGACTCTTTGGGGCTTAGCAATGCAGTGGCAGCACCTGGGTATCTTCCTGGCATCTGCTTCCTTTTGCGGATGTGCCCATCTCTGGCTTCTTCCCTGCCCTCTGTGGTTCAGGTGCTGCAATTCCTGTGGTTTGCATGAAGCCAAAGCATGCAGATTTAATGGGCACATAACATGGGCTGGTTGGTTTGCCTTTGAGTAAACCAAAACATAGAAAATTGTCTGGAGAAGGGAGGGTCACTTGGCTGTGACATTAACCATATTAGGAACTGGGGAAGAGATTTGAGTTGAAAATAGAGCAAGAATATAAGCACTGTCCATGTAAAGAATGCTTCTTCAGCTGAGTTTGTATGTATGAATATGTCAAAACATCTGCTTAAAAATGATGTGTTATGTAATATTTCTCAAATATGTTTTCAAATGATAATGTATAATCTTTTTAGCACTTAATGACATGATGTTCATGTAGAAGACTGATATGTTGCCTTTTGGTTAATGATGGATGATGTCCACATGAGGGGTGGCCTGCTCCATGTTAATCACCTGATTGTCTCCAATCTTTCACAGAAAAATGTATTCTTGAGCACTTGCTCAAAACTCAGGAATGTTGACCAGTGTTAGTTAGATGACAATGAAAAGCATCTACAAAATCCTACTCCCATGGAACTTATACTCTCATGAAAAATAAAAACTATACTCTTGTCTTTGTTATACCTTGCTACGTAATTACTCTCCATAGTATCTGGGTCAGGAATCTGAAAACATTTTTGCTGAGTAGTGTTTACAGTTGTAGTCTGACCTAACATCATGTCAGAGCTCCACTAAGTGAGGGTCTCTCACTAAGATGACTTACCTGGCTGTTTCAAGGCGCAAAAAGCTCTGCTGCCTACCTCTCTTGCCTGGAACGCTCTAGAATATTTCCTCATGCCAAGGTACCTGGTTACAGCAGAGTGAGCAATCCAAGGGAGAACTAGAAAGGACACCAAAGATGTAAATCTCAGCCATTGCACTGCCTACTCTTGGAAGTGAAATCCCACCTCGTATGCTTTATTCTATTCATTAATTCAATTAATTAATCTAGTCACCACCAAGGGGAGGAGTTCAGGAGAGCCATCATTGAGGCTTTCATCATAGAGGCCCAACCTAGAGGCCCATCATAGAGGCTGCCTACCATATATACTAAATGCCTCCCCTAGGAAGCACCACGATAAACCATAAAAACAACAGTGATGGAAATAATAGCCAGTGACACTGATGGAAAGCTAAAAATTGTAGCTGTTCTGCATTAAGGGTAATGATAATAAAAGCTCACATGGAATGTGTGCCAGACACCGCACTGAGTGCTTCATGGGGCTTTTCTCATTTAATCCTTACAACAACCTTCACTCAGTGGGTACCAGTGTGTATCTGTTTTTCAGCTGAGGAGACTGAGGCACAGGCACCAATAATCTCTGAAATTCCCTTCTCGATGGGACTCACTCTTAGTCCCTATGTTAGCTCCTATCACAAACTGCATTTTAGGTCATAAGTCTCCTTCCCAAATATGCAGATAGAGAGGTGTGACAGACAACCAAGCAGAACTTTGCCATCCCAGCTGCTCTATCTGCCACTGAAAGCCTAGGGGTATGGGAACATTGCCCTCCTGAGCAAACCATGAGGAGTTATCCAAAGTACTTGTGAGGCAAACATATTATCGTTCATGGCCATGGTTCCCCACGGGGCTAACAATATTGCAGTCACATGTACCAACATCTCTGTTCTTCCCAACATCTCCTCTCACACCAATTTATTGGAATGAATAAATTTCATTTCAATTTATGGAAATACAGGCTCACTTCACAAGCAAATAAATAGGCAATAAAGAGTCAAACTCTGGGTTTGTTGCAGCTCCAGCTTACTGTACAGTTCCATTCAGTGAGTCTATTAAAGCTCAGAACTGAACCCAGAAAAAGAAAGAAAACCAGTGGTACCAACAGTACCAGTCCAGGACTGAGGAAGTTGGGAGATGTGATTCATGTGACTTGGTCGCATGCCCGTGCAGCTACCATTAGGTGATTCACTAAGCATCTCTCTCTTCACTGTTGGGGGAGCTGCACAGAGAGAGGACTCTGGAAATACTCAACATCTACTCAGTTCCTGGTCACTGACCATCCTTTCTGTGCCAGACAAAGTGCTAGACAGAGGTGTGTAATGGCACACAGGACACAGAATGTTTCTTCAAGGCTTTGGCACCCTACATCATTTTTCTTGATATTAGAAACTTTGGAATACTCTTAGTCGCAATGTGCTAAAAACTGTAACACAGTTTCTATGTTTCTCTAAGGAGTACAGAGGTGAAAGGAGGCAATATTGCATGATTATTAAGGGCTCAGCTTTTGCAGTGAGAGATCATTAAGTTGGAATTCTAGTTCATCCAATTTCTTAATGTGTGATTTGGTGACTATTTCTTAACCTGTCAGAATCTACGTTACCCCACCTGAAAAATGAGAACGGTACTACTATCTAAGAGCTTTTGCAAGGATTATGCTAGTTTTCTGTGTTGCATAGCGTATTACTACAAACTCTGCGACTTGAAACAACACAGTTTATGGTCTCACAGTTTCTGTGGGTCAGGAGTCTGGGCAGAGCTTGACCAAATGCTCTGCTTAGGAGCCTACTGACCATATCAAGGTATCAGACAGTGCTGGTTCTTATCAGAGCCTCACCTGGAGGGCAATCTGCTTTCAAGTTCACTCACATTGTTGGCAGAAGTCATTTCCTTGTGGCTATAACATGCATGGCGGCTTCCTTTTACAAATTCAAAAATGGAGATTGACAGAGAAACACTATGAGGAGAGAGAGAGAGAGAGAGAGAGAGAGAGAGAGATCAAGTTACATTTCTCAGGTGAAATATTTTGTAAATGAATGAAACCCACTGCCTATAAAACTGGGTCACATCATTGTTGAAGAAGAGCATGCATTTAACTCTAGAAACACAGCAAAATACCACCCATGAGCATGTTATATTTACTGTATACAGAAGGTAGCAAACTTTTTATGTATGTGTATGTATGCACGTATGTTTGAACACATACCCATGACTTTTTTTGTGCGTATATGCAGTTGATTAGATCTCCTCAGGCCTCTACCTGATATGGTAAATTATTGACTAATTAGACTTGTTGAGCACATAATGTGTTACGGACATAATGCTGGACTCTGGCGATACAATTGCAAAAAAGCGAACAGGTGAACCCAAATCATTGTAGACAGAACAAGTGAGTTGACAATTTAAAAATCTACATGGGAGTTCCAGTCCAAATTAAGATGGGACCTGGACAGGGTAAGTTCCAACCTGTCTCTTCTCCTGAATACCAGTCAAAATCTCCTTCAAAGCAAAGACACTTACCATGGATACAGAGGGGCACTGCGGATGATTAAAAAAAAAAAAAAAGTCCAATCTCAGAGAGTGCGAAGGAATCCTAACCATTCATGCACTAAACCACAGAACTTCAAAATAGAGCCAGAACTGACAGAGTCAAAAAGAGAAATAGAAGAATCTACAAACATAGTTGAGGGCTGTCTCAGTACAGAAGAACTGAAAAACACCATCAACCAAAAAAAAAGTAGCTAAAATGTGTAACTCGTGCCCTTGTGCTATAGCAGAACATCTGCTCTTTTCAGACCCATATGCAACATTCACTAAAGTAAGCTGTACTTTGTGTTATAAACACAAGTGTGCAAATTTAAAATAATGGAAATCATGGCTATATTTTTCTCTGACCAAATTAAATTAAACAAGAATTCAGTCATGTCAATGTAAGAGGAAACTCTAAAAACACTTGACAGTGAAATGAAAAATTCTAAATGATGTATAATCGAAAGAGAAATTTTCAGAGAAATTACATTTTAAATTAAAAGAAAATGAAAATACATTATATAAAATATATGCTATAGACCTGATGCAGTGCTTAAAAGAGAAAATGCTTATATTAGAAAGTAAGTTCTCAAATCTATGGTCCAAGTTTCTATCATAAGAAACTATTGAAAACAAAGCCAATCAAAATCAAATAAACATATTTAAACAAAGAAATAAAACAAGTAAAAGGAAATGCTAAATATAAGAACAAAAATTAATGAAATTTAAGATGGAAAAGCAATAGGGAAAATCTATCAAACTTAAAATTGATTTTTTCGAAGTATAGTCACCCTTCAGTAACTGTGGGATATTGGTTCCAGGGCCCTCCTCAGATAACAAAAATCCAAGGATGCCCAAGTCCCTTATATAAAACCGAGTAGTATTTATACACAATCTGTCAAAGGCTCAGGTTATACTTTAAATTATGTCTCAATTATTTATCATACCTAATCTCATGTAAATATTATATACATGGTTGTTATACTGTATTATCTAGGATAAAGGCTATTCATATCCAGAACATTTGTGAACTTGTGAATATTTTTATCCCTAGTTGGTAAAGTCTGTGGATCCATAATCTGTGTATACAGGGGATTCATTTTATTTTTCTATATTGATACTTAGATCGCTAATGGTTTTTTATATATATATAATTTGCAGTATAAAGAAGCCACTGATGATTTTTACATGGGGTGAGAGGTGGTTATCCAGTCCAGTTAAGTTTTAAGAAGGTCACACAGACTGCCAGAGAAACCAAAATGAGAGGGGCAAGAGAGGAAGCTCTACAGTTCAGTCAATGATACATCAAAAGAAATACACATCAGAAGGGTTACACATTTGTCACTGTGACCCTCCAAAATGACTATATAGTTTCACATTTTTATCAAGTATCAGGAGAGTTTGTAATGCACTTCTAAATAAAATATATGTTGATACAATATCTGTAATTTGAAATATGTACTGTATACAGTGGTACCTCGGTTCAGGAACTTAATTCATTCCATGATTCTAGAAACATGGCCATGTTCACATTCATGCGGGAAAGATTGCCCCAGTTGTGTTCGTCACTGGATACAGACTTTGCAAACAAAAGCAAAAACAAAATTTTGCCTAACACTTCTGTTTGCAAACCAAATTGTTTGCAAACAAAAGCGTTCCTGAACCAAGGTAACACTGTACTTGTCAATTCCTTCCTTTCTTCCTCCCTTCCCTTCCCCTTCTTTCTTTCCTTCCTTCCTTCCTTCCTTCCTTCTCTACTTGTAACAGTAATCTTTTTTGAAGTGACTCTAAAATGTCTTTCAAACAAGAGCAGCATACTGTAGCCATCACTGCCAAACTCCTTTCATATCACATCCAAAATATTCACATCAAAAGAATCGACCCCCATAAAAAAGAAACAAACAAAGTGGCCTAGTATACAGAGAAGGGAGCAGGCTTCAGAGACTGCCCCACGGAAGGCTGCACTTCCAACAGAAACAGTGCAGAAACAGCCTGCCGTATGCCTATTTCTACTATAAGCTTCTGATTCATGAATTACTAAAGTGCATTCCTGGGAAATAAACATCTCACCAGCCAGTGACAGACTTATGAGATGATTAGACACTATGCCCGAGAAAAAGGGGTGCCATTAGCTCGGTTCAGGGGCTGGAAAGCTATGGCTGCTCACTGCCTCCTCTGAAGGAGACATCTGCATAAGAACAGGATGGGTCGGGCTTATTAAGAACAACGTTTGGTTTTGGATGAAGGGAGCTGTCTGTTGGAGCTAAGATATTTAAAGAAAACCCAAAGCAGGACAGCCAATCCGGGAAGGTTTTTGCTCTTAGGAAGAGGAAATCAGTACTACATGCAAGGTTTCAGCGTGTGGGGGGCGGAGTTTGGGTTCATTGGTTAGTCATTCCTACCTGTGGTACCCTCATCCATACAAAGGACATTGAAATGCATCTTCTTCACAGAGACCGAGTATTAAATGAGACAACACACAGAAATCATAAACAGAGTGTCAGGCAAGTAGATGCTCAACAAATCTTAGATATGCCTCACTATCACCAACCGTATCATTTACAAGCACCCTTGTTAAAATATCTATTTTTCTATTAAAGATTCACAACCTGTTGGATGCTAAGCAGCTCTCTAGTGCTAGTGTTAGAAAATATA